>BSUD01000008.1:114471908-114519068 GCA_033239045.1 Fagopyrum esculentum
TTTATTTATTTATTTATATACTTATTTATTCATTTATTTACTTATTTATTTATTAATTTACTTATTTATTTATTAAATAACTAATTTATTTATTATTTATATACTTATTATTTACTTATTTGTTTACTAATTAACTTATTTATTTATTTATTTATATATTAATTATTTTATTTATTTATTAACTTATTAATTTAATTTTTATTAGTTTATTTATTATAAATTTACTTAGTTATTAATTATTTTATTTATTCTTTCCTATATAACAAGTTTTTAAATTCGCTTGTGTATCATGGTACACAACTGGTCCCAAGCCCAAAAAAAGAAGGAGGGGAAACTTGTGTATTTGCCATCAATACATTTATGCAGACTATTCTTTTGTTGGGCATATATGTTCAGTGTGATTTATGTTCAACTAGGAGAGAAAATAGGAAGTGAAGTACCAACCATATTGCAACTATGGCGACGATATTGAAGAAATGTTTGTGTTAAGTCCAACCATTTGCTATCCATGTCCAAAGGTATACCCCTAAATGTTCGAGACTTCAATAGTGTGCTCGCCAAATCATGTTTCATATGTGTGACAAACAAATTGACCCTTATCAACAAGATACTTGTAGGGCATTTTGCATGTTTTTATGGTCGTTTTCCTTCACTTTGGGTTTTCGATATCTACTCATACTTTTATGAAAATGTTTGCAATAGATTGTCTACTACTGTCTAATGCAAACATTCTGAATTGATTGAGAGCTAATGAAACAAAGGATTATTTGGAAGAATACAAGCAGTCGATCCACCATATCTACCGAGTCGATTGATGCTCATGCATGTGAGGAACTAAGCACATGACAACTTATTTCAGATGATATGTTTTGCACTAGGCCGGTTCAATCTATTGCATTTGATTGGGTCAACCGGGGTTTTGCATTAGAGTTTAGAATATTGATCCTTCTCTTTCTCTTTGTATCTTCCTTAAAGATATATAAATTAGGTTAATTAGTGAAGCATATAGATCACTGATTACAAAAGAAGTTAAACATGGTGTCTACTATTTAAATAGGTCATTAATCACCAAAAGAACTTATTGTATAAGGTTCTACCAGTGTTTGAGCATATGCATAGCATGGACTTCTTCTAGTCATTTTATACACAAAAATATACTTATTCACTTAAATTCAAAGTATATCATGTATCTACGAGATCTTGTTAGTATGTTTTTTATGTGGGAAGGAGAGTCATAGTCTCCGCACATTTAGTCGTGCTTTATTATTGTAACGCCACGCTTATTTGGAGCGTTTTTTTTTTTCTTTAAAGTATTTTTTTCGAGATAAAAATGACTTTCCCGAGTATGATTATATTTTTTTGATAAATTTTCGGAAAAGAGGCGGAAAGTTTTTCCGATTTGAAAATCCCGTTCCGAATGTGTGAGAACGAGTCTATACTTGTATTATTTCTTTTCTTCTTCAATTTTTCTTTTTTCCCTTTTTCTTTTTATTCTCTTTCTCTCTCCTTGCTTGCTGATGAGCAGCTTCTATCCCCGACCTCTCAATGCCCGACTCCTCGCTCCTGCACAAGGTGACGTCTCACTCCTATAGTCTGCACCCCTGTTTTTCCCTCTCCTACAAGCAAGCCATCGCTCCTATCTTTTGTTACAGGGCAGCAACAATACCTCCTCACCACCACACTCCCTCAGAGCAGGCCCTGTAATTCCTCTACTCACCTCGCATATCTCCCTCCGTGAGCAGCTACGCCCTTCATCACCCCATACCGCCCTCTTCTTTGCTTTCTTGCATCGACACCAGTAGCAAGCACCAGCAACACCATAAGAAGGAGTCACTGTGTCCCATTTCTCTGGATCGAACCAAAGTTTAAACGAGCCCTCTGCAACCCTTCGTTTCTCCCTCGAATCACCTGCTTCACCACGCATCCTCCCGTCGAACCGCCTCGTCTGCAACCTGGAAGAAGGAGAAACCATACCCTCCCCTTTCTGCACTCCATTTGTCTATCCCTTCTCCTCCCGCGACCTGAACCCGGATCTCCACAGCGAACTGCAGGCCGACACTCTCTGTTCCCTTTCTTCTTTGCAACCGCCGGACTGAGGGAGTCAACAGATGCCACGCACCGGAGAGACCTCGCCTCGCCTTTACCCTACCGGAGCCACGCCTCGCCTTGCCGGAGACCATTGGAGCCGCCGCCTGCCTGCTTTCATGCTTCCTCTATTGTTGCGTTTGGCGGAACGGAAAAAAAAACCCTAAATACCTTATTTTAAAATCGGGCCCCTCATATTTTGGGTAATTGCAGTTTGTAACCTATACATTGTATTTACATAATTAACTCGGGTTTTCGGAAATGAACTTTTATGCCCTGCGGAAATTAATTACAGATTTTGGCCATGTTTAGTTATCATAGTTTGTACCCATATTTCATGGTTGTGACAATTGTGCCCTCTATTGAGATATTTTCGGAAAATGCCCAAGGATTTAATTATGGATTTTGACCCATAGTTTTGGAACGGTATACTTTGCCCCAGAAAATGGATTAGTGTTTGGAACCTTGGATTTTGATTACGGGATTTTCTTTTATTGAAATACTATATTTTACGCCCTTATTGGATTTAAGTTCAGTTTATAGCTCAAGGTTTTAATTGCGGTTGGATGACCAAGTTTTAGAATTTCATATTGTGCCCGGAAAGCTTTTTCACGAGACTTAACATTGGCTTTTAAAAACGAGTTCCTTAGAGTTATATATATATATTATATATTCCGATCAAATTTAGCATATAAGCTAAATTTGCTTAGCTTTGGTTTTAGGTCCGGAAGCGCCCCGATAAAGGCCTAACGAGTCCAAGTTGGACATCCGTCTTTTGACGTTACGTGAGTACCCTCTCCTCCGAGCTTATGATCTTATCTTGATTTAATTATGTTTAGTAGTATCATGCTAGGATTGGATATAGCATAACTTAGAGTAAATGCCAAGTAGTGGCTTTGGACCTTAGGCGAGTTGGTTGAGCGTGTTGGACCTTCTAGGCTAGATTGTCTTTCCTTAGGTTGTGGTTTATGATCTTGTGAGTTATATGTTGTTATGAGTTCTAGCATGTGTTTGAGAGAGTGGGTTTTTGGTAGATCTCCTCATGCGTTCAGTGAGAGGTGAGTGTAGGAATTCTAGGATGCGGTCCTAGAATTGAGAGTCAAATGGTCTTGCGTAGATCATTTGTATAGAAGTCTAAGACTTCTATTGTGAGTGGTTGTTGTTGATATAGTTATCTTCTTGTGAGCAGGTTATGGACTTCCTCCCCTTAGGAAGCGAGAGTGTTGTGAGTTGAGTGTGGTGACGAGGTAAGTCTCCGGACTTACTTAGCTCGTATTCTACGTATTAGCATTGATGTGTGTTTGGTGGTGTGTGTTTATTCTTTATTGTTTATAACAACTAAACCGGTAATAGGACCACCGACCTTATATTATTTTGGCCCAAGTGTATGATAACGGGCGGTGACATCATCTGCCTAGCTCTTGTGAGAGTCTAGGAGGTTCTTGGCGACTAGCCCGTGCTGGTTAGACGGTCGGAGGCATCCGCACCGTTCCATGCCGGTAAGTAGGGACCGAGGCGGGACCACGGTGGTCTCGTGTCACAAAACTAAGTTGAATTAGAACGGGATATGACTTAATAATAAAAAGATAATAAACCGGAATTGTGTGCTTTGAGAATGTTGTGTGTTTATGATGATTTACTTGTGTTTGTGCCTTTCCCATTGATTCTATGTAACACCCCGAATTCTCAGAACTCGGGACATTACTGGTTAGGACCTCACAATGGGTCCCGACCTTAGTTTGACAACAATATTACTAGGATCTTGCAACAAGACAGAAATAAGAAAAACCGAAATTCATAAAATAGTATTTTTAAAGGAATGCATGCAACAACGTTTAACAGCCTAAAGTACTTAAACATCGAAACAGACCAACTGTCTAAACAAGATGAAAGAACAACACAGGAAACATCCCAACCCCATTCTAAGGAGTACGGAGACCCGGCTGACCACTACTTCCGGATCACTCAGCTGAGGCTCTAACCTGCAGTAAATCTAAAAACATAACAAAATAACCATTAGCTAGTTATCTAAACATTAGAAGAATAATAACAGCACACACACACATAAAATGATAAAACACTCAACATGCTTTCAAACAATCCATTTATTATCTTCATTTAAGTCATTCACTCTAATGATACTTATTTTATGACACGAGGGATTCCCAAACCTCGCCTCCGCCCCCGTGTACCCATCAGGAGTGGATCCGATGCATCTCACCGTGTACTTGTATGGTCTGGGTATAGAGAACCTCCCAGTCTCCTGGCAGAGCTGGGCAGTGATGTCACGGCCCGTTATACATACACTTGGGCCTTAACACATAATAACAACGATCGTCCTAACAAGTTGTTATCATTATTATCACACACATTGCACACACACCACCATTATCACCCAACTAATATCCAGAAACCAACTAAGTAAGTCGCAAGGACTTACCTGAATCCAATCACAACTCTCAATTTCTCAATTCGGTCCGCAACCGTAAAACTCAAACGCCTGTCACACAAAGTACGTGGATCAAAATCACATCCGATACTCTTAGAAGTTACAACTTCTAAGAAGCACTATCTCATGAGGAGAATTACGAAAAAGGCCCTCTTAAGGTAAAATGACTATTTTACCCTAAATCCCGGAATTTCTCAAAAGTCTAATCTTAACTTTTAATATTTTCTTTAGAGCGTAAAAATTCCGTAGTCTGATTCTCAAAGACAGTCTACTAGGGTTATAAGATTCACAAAGTTTTAGAAAATTCCGAAGGGTTGTTAAGATCAGATCTTCATACCTAAGCTACTAGGTCTAAGGTCGAATCCCCGACATACTCGTTAAAGAGAACAACAACACTCCCTTCCCATGTTCGATAAAACCTCCCAAAAATCTAGGTAAGAGACTGAGGATCTAACGAGCTTAGGTTAAGTTAGCATAACGAGTCTTTAAAATGTTTTAGCACGTGGAACTCGCGCGTTATCAACACTAACAATTGACCGATTCTAGGAACCACCCCACCTTCTTAACTCGTGCACACCACTCCGGTCGGACTAACTATCCATACTCTAGCCTTTCCCATATATATATATACTTATGTATATATATTACACTTATTCTAATATATATATATATATATATATATATATACTCTATATCTTATATTTATATAAATATATGTACATACAACTTGTACTGCCACCTATGTAAATATATGATACTTATCTCCTATTCCTGTGTCTATATATTTCGTATACAGATGTACTGCAATGAGGAGAAACACAACTCACCAATCAACCCTTCGTTGCGCCATTGCAGAGGGTAAACCGAGACTGAATTTGAGTGAAGCAGCCCAAAGAGAGTCCTGTCGAACTTACGTCGTTGGCCCATCACAACGGTTCGTTTCGTCTGTGGTTCCGGCTAGGGAGGCTCTAGGCGGCGACGGTCCTGCAGTCGACGGCGGTGGAGATCTTGGTTGGTTCAACACAGCAGCCGCAAAGAGAGAGACGGTTTAGCACAGCGAACCGAATCGGAAAGAGGAAGAAGAGGGCGGACGGCTCACCACTGTTGCTCGAAGGTCCTCGTTGCGGTGTCGATCGGCGTTGCTGCAAGCCTCTTCCGGTGTGTTTGGTTGCTGGTGGTCGACAGGGCGACGGCGGCAGTCCTGGCGATGGACCTCGGCGCTCGTCTCGATGGCCGACGGTGATGCAGCAGTCCTGGCGATGATGCAGTAGTGCGGTGGACCTCAATGCTCGTCTCGATGGCCGAAGGTGACGCAGCAGTCCTGGCGCGGAGAGGGTCGCCTGGTGGATCGATGGGCGGTGCTTCCATGCTCTGCGGCGGTTACCTGTCTTGCCGAATTTGTTGATTGCTGCTACGTGTTTACGGATGAAGGTAGGAGGATGGCAGCGTACGGGATATTCATTTGGTTAGGGTTAAAGTTTAGGTTTAACGTGATTAATGGGGAATTAGGGAAGTTTGAGAAGTGGGCCAGAACAAGCTATTGGGCCAAGGATTTTGGGCCTGCTCCTCAAAAAGATAAAGGCTGAAAGAACTATAAATTTAAGTACGGAATTATTTACGGGTTTCGTAAGTTATCATTTGATGTGAATCAAGGTCACATAAAATGATAGGATTTAGTGTCTTTTCTTTTATTTAAAAGAATTAGGGTTAGCGGATCGGAAACCGGTTCGATCCGGTATTAAACGGAGAATAAGTTTTTTTTTTTTTTTTTTCCGGTTATTACATCAGTGCCCCCTTAAAATAAGTTTCGTCCCGAAACTTAGAATAATGTAACTAAACATTCGACTTTCTTTGTAAAACTTAGTTTCATAAAAATTTTCGTTTTCTACCATGCAATTACTCAAACATCACTCTAAGACATAGATCACAAAACATAATCACTCAATCATATATATCTAAAAACATGAATGGACAAACAACACACATCCGAGTACTAACTCGTCGACACAGGAGTAACATCTCACCCCACAGAGAACTCGGGATAATTATGCTTAATGCTCTACTCTGTCTTCCAAGTGGTCTTCTCAGCTCCTCGTCTAGATCACTGGATCCTTAACATCGGTATCTCCTTGGACCGCAAACGTCTAGTACTGCGCTCTAGGACGGCTACTGGGTACTCCACAAAATTTGCTTTGGCTCATCTATCCAATTCTTAAAGTTGACGATCGGACTCTTATCCGGTAAGTAATCTCTCACTGAGACATGGGGAACGGTGGACGTACATCCTCTAGTATGGGTAATAGTGTCAATCGATAAAATGAAGGCTCAATCGGTTTATATATATCAACGGTTCCCTTTCTAAACTCACCTCTAAATCTTTTGGCGACAACCAAAATAACAATAAAACTTTCTTCCTTCTATTGAATCTATTTGCTCCCGACTTTTCGGAAGATCCCGTCTATAAATTATGAAACAATGATCTGAGACATCTCCCAACACTTTAAGAGATGGTTAATGCTCTTTGTAAGACCACTCACTTGGTCTTGTCCCCCTAATATGACTCAGTCGGACCGTTTCTCAAATAATACCTCATCACCTATTTCTTGTCAGGCTTTCGATTTATTGTAATCCAAGATCACACTCCCGGTGGACCTTTTTATATAGATCTCCAATTCCTTAACTTGAAATCATGGTTAAACTAACACTGATTTTCTTCATCTGTGGTTTATGGGCCTACCACGCTTCTGTTGTAACACCCATTAGTCACAGTGGCGTCTTTTTGAGGGTCAACATGATTTACCCAACTCCCTCCTATACTTCTCTTCTAATACTAGCAAGATCCTCTTCAAACAGACCCTTACTCTCTTACTCAACCGTAGTCGGTTCTTAACTAACCAGTAAGCAACCTCTAATCCGATTCTCTCCATATCCTTAAATCATCCCATAAGGTTATCGTTGCCTACTTGGGGAATCCTCCAAGGCATTGGTAAAGTTACCTCTTAAATCCGCAGTAACTAATGTCTCTTCTTAACGGTACCTACTCGTCAATACCAAACAACACTTACACGTCCTCAGTTGAGGTCGGTCAGTCTATAATTGACTTATCTCAATATCCCGGACTTACTCTTCTCATACCTATACTGGCGTTAAATTCTTGGTGTGCATCATCTGCCCGACTAATCCTTTCATGCTTCGCTAATTCGTTTTATCTTCCACACTTCTGTTTCGTTAGACTAACTCTACTTCTCGAGCCCAACTTGGTCATTCATTTTGACATAAATAGTCATTCCAAGTCTTCAACGATTGTTGGTAAGTGTCTCGGTAGTTCTGATGACCTTAGTTATCATCCCCTTGCAGTTCCACTTTAATGGACCGTCGGTGTTGATGACTTAAGTCTTGTGATAATTGGGTTTACCTTGAACTTTCGAGTCCACCAAGACCGTTCTCATATATACATTCCTTCGCTGGTGTTACCGGCAATATTGCCTTCATGAAACTTCGTTGTTTCCGCCATAGGGCTTTTACTCTTTGATACCGGCATTGTGATTTCTTTCAAATTCCTATATCTTTGAGGAGGTCAAAACCTCTTCACACTTGTAAAGTCTACATTGTGATTCTACACTCCATTGTAGGTATCCATTCCATGCACCTTAGACCCTCATATCCGGATCGACATTTTATCTCTTTTGGTCTCTCAAGCTTGTCTTGTGAACTCTTCTACTAGGTGACTCGTCTTATAAAAATTTCCTCCCCTGAACCGGTCTCAACTTTCAGTTGATCATTACTACTCATTTTATTTTGGAATCTCAGTTATGTTGTACTCTTGCATAGATTCTACAAAGACATCCTTATCTCAACACTTTATTCCAATTTAGCAAGACCCGCCTTTTGATACATGACTTTCCTTCTTACTGATTAAGTTATTCTTTTGGTTTACACTTTATCCACCCTATCGTTATCGGTCCAATATGTATGACTTTTATTAAACACCTATTGGTAGCATTTGCATAAGAAATCTCAGTTGTATATGATTTTCTCAATGATCAAGGTTCTCGACTCGCATTTATTATGTTGTCCTTATGCTCGTGCCGCTTTACCTTCTTTAAATCTTTACCCCCAGTAGGATAGTTACCCCTTTGAGTTTTCTCGTACTCACTTTACGAACCACGTTGGTTGGTCTTATTACTTTATCAACTCTTATGTCATCAGTCGAGCTTGAATTTTCATCGGAGTACCACCATTTCTCATTACTCTTATATAGACACATTTCGGTAATTATCTTATTGGGGTAATACCGGATCTATTTAGGAACCTTTAGTCATTCAACTTTACTCCTTCTCATGTCTATTCTAGCCAACATGCAGATTCCATCTTCAATCACCTCACAACTCGATGAGACATATTACCAAGACTCTAAGGTCATAATCTCTATGTTGCTGCGTCTCTATAACTGTAGTTATTCTGTGTGACATCTTTAGTCAAAAAGGCTTCCTTTGTAAACCTCGGGAGAGCACCATCAGTCTCATATGTGTGGCATGTTAAGCACCTTCTGTCTTGATTGACGTTGGACATAACTAAAATCATCTGCTTCTTCTTACTCCTCTAGTTCTCCTTATGCAATCCATTAGTACTACTGTGAATTGTACATTTTTCTTAGCCAAAAGGTAAGAAACTGCTCACAACCATTTCCTTAATCTCTTTAAAGACCTATGGGGTCATTCGCGGCCGTCAAAATCTTCTCCTTAAATTCTTAATTAGATGTAACGCCCAAAATTTTGGCGCGTTTCCGGTTTTTATATTTCCGGCTTTTACCGTTATTTTAATAGCCTAAATATTATTGACGAGTATTATCGCGTTGTTAATTAAATTTTATGAGTTTATATAAATTATATTTATATATTTATTCCTTATTTTAAATTTTGGAAAAGTCCGAAAAAGTTTCCCGATTCGAAAATCCCGTTCCGATTGCTTTGATCGGGTTTATTTTAATTCCGTTGTCCTATTTTTTTATTTTATTTTATCCTTCCCTATTATATTTTCTTTCTCCATCCTGCACGCCAAAGGAGTGTACTGGCTGCCTGCACGTCTAAGTCTCTGACCCCTCGACCCCAGCTATCCCGTCCCTTGGCTGCCTCAACTACTCCCCATCTGCAACCTCCCTCTACACAACTACACTCAACCGGCTCCCTCGCGGCTTCATCTTCCTCCCACATACTCAGCCCTCTCGTCATTGGTTCAACCCAACAAGCTGCAACTCTCCCTCAGCTCTCAATCACTCAACCAGGAACTTGTCTCTTCCGCCTTCACCTGTGGAGCCTGAGCCACGCCGGGGAACCTCCATTCGGCACCTTTCTTGCAACCACCACCGGGATCTGAGCTCTCAACCGCCGCCTGCACCGGATCTGCACTGCAGAGCCCCCACCGCCTTCCTCTTTCCCCTCCTTCTCCGTTCTCGTCTGTCGCAAGGAAGCAACCGCTGCCGCCAGTGATTGGGGCCGCTTCTGTGTCGCCGGACGTCGCTCCTCCCTCCGCTTGCACCGCAGACGACCGTCGGCCCTGCAATCCTTGCCCTCGCATGTGAAGCGCCGCCGCCCCCTTCAGCCTTGCATTACTCTGCCAGTAATAGAGGGTTAAGAAAACCCTTTTTACATATTTAAAATCGGGCCCCTCTTTTTTTTATGTTAATTACAGCTTGTACCTCTAATTTTATATTTGCAGATTTGGCCCTAATTTCTGAAAGTTGCAGATTTGCCCCTATTGGTATAATTAAAAAATATGGCCCAAGGTTTTAATCACGGATGATGACCCATAATTTATGAAATTGTATGTTTTGCCCCCAAAAATGTGTTAGCGGTTTTTAACCTTGGATTTTAATTGCGGGGATATTCTTATATGTATATATACCATATATATTATGCCCTTGTTGGATTGATTGCGGGCTATGACTCAAAGATCACGGGATTTTAACATTGACTTTGAAAACGAGTTTAACCTTGGGTTATGATGTTATACAATTTGTCCAGAATATATATTTACGGTTTGTAACTTGGGTTTTTTTTAAAAGTGGGGTTTTCCTTAGATTCATATATGTTAATTATTCCGTTCAAATTTAGCTTATAAGCTAAATTTGTTTAGTTTGGTGCTAGGTTCGGAAACGCCCCGATAAAGGCCTAACGAGTCCAAGTCGACATCCATTGAACGACTTCCGTCTTTTGACGTCATGTGAGTATTCTTTCCCTTGATCTAGTTATGTTTAGTATTAGTATCATGTTAGGATGGATCTAGCATAACTTAGAGTTAATGCCAAGTAGTGGCTTTGAACCTAGGTGAGTTTCGAGGAGTTGATATTGTTTGATGGATTGATGTTGATTCCAACCTTGAGGTGTTGGTTATCTTGTGAACGTTTTGTGGCTCAAGGTGGGGTTGTATGATCTTGTGGGATTTTGGAGTTTAGGTTTGGCTTATCCTAGTTGTGTTGTGAGTTATGATCTTGCGAGATCCGAGGGTTTAGAAGTCTTAGGACTTCTAGCTTCTGTTGAGTGTGATCTGAGCATGAGGGATTCTAGGATGCGGTCCTAGAATTGAGAGTCAAATGGTCTTGCGTAGATCATTTGTATAGAAGTCTTAGACTTCTATTGTGAGTGGGTTGTTGTTGATATAGTTATCTTCTTGTGAGCAGGTTATGAGCTTCCTCCCTAAAGAAGCGAGAGTGTTGTGAGTTGAGTGTGGTGACGAGGTAAGTCTCCGGACTTACATAGCTCGTATTCTTTGTATTAGCATTATTGTGTGTTGGGTGGTGTGTGTTTATTATTTTATTGTTTATAACAACTAAACCGGAACTAGGATTACCGACCTTTATATTATTTGGCCCAAGTGTATGATAACGGGCGGTGACATCACTGCCTGGCTCCCCGTGAGAGCTAGGGGGATCTCGGCGACTGGCCCGTGCTGGTTAGACGGTCGGAGGCATCCGACCGTTCCATTGCCGGAAGAAGGGACCGAGGCGAGTTTCGGAGGATTCTCGTGTCACAAAAGAAGTTGAACTAGAACGGGATATGACTTAATAAATAAAGATAATAAACCGGATTTGTGTGCTTTGAGTATGTTGTGTGACTATGTTGAATTAATTGTGTTTGTGCCTTTCCCTTTAATTCTAATCCTTCGAATATTAGCTAACGGTTTTATACCGATTGTTGTAGATTGCCTTGCAGGTTAGGAATGCGGCCGAGAGATTGGGAAGAGTGGGCAGCCGGGGTTCCGTACATTTTAGGAGTGGGTTTTGGTTAGAGTCGGGTTGTGTTTTATTCTATGTTTATTATGTTGGTATGCCGCGTGTATGGCGTTTTGGTCTTTGGTGTTGTTTATCGGCTGAAGTCTTTTGTTGTTTTCCTTTGGGTTTCTTATCATTTGCATTAAAAGGAATTTCGTTTTTGCCTTTATTTGTGCCATGTTGAAAGATCCGGTGAAATTGTTGTCAGGCTAAGGGTCGGGACCCATTGTGAGGTCCCAACCCGTAGCATCCCGAGTCCCGCGGATTCGGGGTGTTACAAAAGTGGTATCAGAGCCCTAGGTTGACAACAATGGCACTCGCAATCTTCTAAAGGCCGAATGAGGAATAAACAAAACCCAAATGGGTTTTGACTTTTCGTTTTCAAAATCACATGCATGAGTCGGGGTAGAATGTACGGACCACCACTTCTTCCGCGGATCTCGGCAGCATAGTTTATTGGATTTTAGTGTATATATATTTGTATATATGTAGATAGGTATAGTATATGTGGATTGTAGTTGCATGATGACTTGATTTATATGTATAGTTAATATATGTGGACTATGGTACTTGTTTGGACCTTGTATTATTGTATTGATTTTCCAGATGTGATATTTTAGTAGTAATGTGATCATAAAACTTATGTATATAGTTATATATACATACACATATGGTATGCTAGTATTATATAAGTAGTAGTGGATGTTATAGTTAAGTTGATAGGAAGCTATCATTGCCCTTGGACAACCGCCTTTTTGGGATTATGATAGTATAGGGATTATGATAGTATATATACGGTGATGAGTATGCTCAAGTACCGAGTTGAGCATCACATTTTGGCGAACACCTGGCGATTCATCAGACTCCTTTTGGGGACGTCAAAGAAATCATTTGAAGGATAGAGATGACGTAAATGAAGGACAAACAAGCGGAAGAAAGCCTCGAGTCAGTTTAAGCAAAACTGAGAAGGAAGTCATACAAGTAAGGAAGCGAGATGGAGACAATACAAGTAAAGGGAGCAACATTAATGTGCGGAAGTGGTTCCAAAGAAGTCATGATGGAAAGACGACGAGACCTATAAGAAGTAACGAACTTAAGTTCTTCAAGAAGACGCGGGGACAACTAAAGATGCGAATCGAAGAGGAGATGTGTGCATTCTAACAAGGTTAAAGGCAGTGTTCCATTACGAGAAGTGAAGCTTCCCTTATACGCTCCTAGGCATGGGAGTCGGATGAGAGGTGTGGATGAACCAATCACACAAGTTTTAAGAGACCCGTAAGTTAAGCTTACGGAGGTATTAGAAGGTGAAGTGTCGATTTTACAAGATCCCAAGTGGGTGACTATCTTCGGACATATGATGCTACGAGAAGAATCATATGGTGGAAGTTCACATAATAGAATTACCTGGCGGAGTCAATCATTTTCCGTCATTGAGATGAAACTGAGCAACGCTAAGAAGGAAGGGTGTGTGGATGATGATCTTCAGAAGATGAAAGATAAAACAAGGAGTTTTGATTAAAAGACTCAAGTTACCAACCAAGAAAAGAGAGTAGTTACTAACCATAGAGATGTGGGGAAGATGCACTTACAAGATATTATGAAGAGCGGTTAAGCCTATGAACGGGAGTTATGCGACACAACAAGGCCGAGAAGGTATATTTACCTTATAGAAGAAGAAGGAAGCGTGGAGCGTATAAAGAGTTAACGGAGTGTGTGAAGGGTGAAATGAGCAAGTGAAGTTTAAGACAGAGTGCCTTGAGAGGGTAGCCTTCAAGAGAATGGTAACATGGAGGGTAAGTCGAATGGTAAGTCATTGACATTGGATGAGAAGAGTAATTGATGACAACCAAGAACGCACGTGTGCAGGTTGGCTATTGATGAGCGTAGATGAGAAGACTAGGCAAGACAATGGCATGAAGGATCGGTAACAAGAGCTTGGAGGATTTCCGGTGGTTCGGTGTAAGTAGTGAGGAAGTATGTCAACTAAGTACAATTGTCTTAATCAAGTAATATTGCATGGGATCAAAGAAAGTGAATGTAACAAACCTCCTAGGGAGGGATTGTAATGACCCATTGCGACCTTCTTGGGTCACGAGAACGATATATAGGAGAACGACCCGGAATAGAAGTTTTAAGGTTTGATCATAGAAAAGGGAACCAGTAGATCAAGCGAAAGGTAAGGTTTTCATTATTTGTGGTGCGTTGACGGGAGTATAATAAGATGATGCATAATATGTTCATTCTAATGAAATGGAAAGTATGTTTTCGCGAGCAAAAGATGAGAGAGAGGCGTCCAATCCACATGGAAGAGACATGGTGGCTAGGGCGTGAAAGGGAGGACCTAGATTAGGGCAACACTACAAGCTTAGAGATATGATGTTAGTACTTGGAGATGTAATGAGATTGATATTATAGTGGTTTTAGATGGGGAGTTTCTTCTAGCATTTTCCACAGGGCTTACCGGTACAGTTGTGAAGTTGTTCATGAAATACCGATAGATGCATAAGATGACCAACAAGAGTAAGAGAAGATCGAAATTTTTAAGTTTGATGTCGACAAGAGATATACAAAAAGTATATGGAAGATTGAGGTTAGAACCTCAACCATCGGGTTGATTTTACATAAGGAAAGTGAAGTATAATTTCTACATCGATCGACTTGAAGAAAGGATGTCTATGGTGAGAGCTTATGTGAAATACAAAGAACTCCTCCCATATGTTTGGATGTCAGGGAAAGCAAAGAAGATAAGGTCAATTGTTTGAAGCACGGTTTAGTCCTGCAATATGGACCCCTATGGTTGCACATAAGTGAGAAACCTTAGAAGATTTTTACAATCATGCCATTTTAGAGGGAAGATGGGATTATGTAAAGAGAATACTTATATAAGAATACAAGAGTCAGAAGACGCAAGCAAATCTTTCCAGTTCAAGAAAAGACGAATATTTGAAAGAGGACGGTCAACATTGTAGCTAAAGATGAAGCAATACATGTGTTTGAAAGACGTCACCCCAACAGATTGGGAGAGATCATTAATACCATGACCACTTGTGAAGTGATAAGACAAGATTGTGTCGGTTATTACGATATATGACGGGAAGAGAAAAGATGGAACCTGAGATATCACAAAGTCTTAATAGGTCAGAAGGTGGATTTTTCCACTAAGGTCAAGCTCGACTTTATTCTGATATCTAAGGCGCCGTATGGAATGACAATGGTGAAGAGACATGAATTGTGGAAGCAAGTGAATGAGCAATCGCAAGAACTTATTGACAAGAGTTCATTAGAATTAGTGAAATTCTATGGTAAACTCCGAATGCTATCTTAAACTCTTGATTTGAAGTTCATACTGGAATATATCTTAAACTCTTGATTTGAAGTTGTTATATAGAACACCAGTTTGCGAAATGAGAGACGGTTATCTCCGTTGTACATCGATTACAGTGAGTCGAGCAAGATTATGGTAAAGGGCAAGTATCCCTTACCACGAAGGGATGATCTAGTTGATTGGTTGCAAGGGTCGGTAGTCTATTCTAAGAATGATTTATGGGCTGCTTGCCACCACTTGAGATTTCGAGACTAGGATATTGCAAATACGGCATTCCGGAAAAATCATGGTCACTACGAGTTGTAGTAATTCCATATGGGCTTACTAATGCCCGGATTAGATATTTTGGTCTACTCTCAAAGAAAAGAGAAGTTGTATGACAAGTTGTCTCGGGATCACAACCCCTGAAGGACGTGGAAGAAGATACAAGTTTTCTTGGATGTGTTGGTCATTACCGGACTTGTGGAGAGATTCTCCAGAGTAACACCATCTATGGCTGACCTGCTCCGGATGACAATGAAGTATTAAATGGGACGAAGAATTGACAATAGAGTTGTTGAGAGTTAAAAGGAGATTCATTTGTGCAACTGTTTTGATTTACCTCGAAGTATGAAGGGTTTGAAGTATTCAAGTGATTTTCCAAGACAAAGCCTTGATTGAGTATTGAGGAACGGTGTAAAAGTTATAGCATACGTGTCTCGTTAGTAGGAGCAGTGTGAATGAAAGTACTTCCTTCATTACTTGGAACTTGCAACAAGAAGTGAGGAAACGTAACATCAAAGTTTGGTTTGACAAGGACCGAAGCCAAGGTGTAAATGGAAAGATTCGATCTTCTTAGTTAGAGACGATCAAAGAGAAACATAATGGAAATGTTGCATTGAGAAAGACCAAGAAGAAGGTTGAGTTTCCGATATATCGAACATTTTTGAGATCTTAGCGGGAGTTGGGAAGTAACTTACCGGTTGGCATGACCGCCGAGAGTCGAGGGTGTCACTTGGTGTTTCATGTCTATTAATAGAAAGAGTACATACATGGCTCGAGACACATTGTTAGTCATGATGATCTAGTGGTACACGAGGAACCGATGCAACTAAATGGAAGATGAGGGACAATATCTTTGTTTGAGTTTTACGCTGAGTTAGTAGCATGAATCGACGGGTTAGACCTAGTTCTTCCTTTATTTGAGTTATGTGCATATGTGATGTTATGTGTAGTTTGTGCTCCGTGCGAGAATGTGCTTTGTGACATGATATATCTTGCGGTGGTAGTTTGAGTAGGTTGTGGATATAGATTGGAAAGTTTTACCCTTCTTAGAGTGAGAGTTCATATCTCGGTCTTAGGAACCGAGAAGTTCTGCGTGTGGCAAGTTTCGGGACGAAACTTGTTTTTAGGGGGATCTGTTGTAACGCCCAAAATTTTGGCGCGTTTCCGGTTTTTATATTTCCGGCTTTTACCGTTATTTTAATAGCCTAAATATTATTGACGAGTATTGTTAATTAAATTTTATGAGTTTATATAAATTATATTTATATATTTATTCCTTATTTTAAATTTTGGAAAAGTCCGAAAAAGTTTCCCGATTCGAAAATCCCGTTCCGATTGCTTTGATCGGGTTTATTTTAATTCCGTTGTCCTATTTTTTTATATTTTATTTTATCCTTCCCTATTATATTTTCTTTCTCCATCCTGCACGCCAAAGGAGTGTACTGGCTGCCTGCACGTCTAAGTCTCTGACCCCTCGACCCCAGCTATCCCGTCCCTTGGCTGCCTCAACTACTCCCCATCTGCAACCTCCCTCTACACAACTACACTCAACCGGCTCCCTCGCGGCTTCATCTTCCTCCCACATACTCAGCCCTCTCGTCATTGGTTCAACCCAACAAGCTGCAACTCTCCCTCAGCTCTCAATCACTCAACCAGGAACTTGTCTCTTCCGCCTTCACCTGTGGAGCCTGAGCCACGCCGGGGAACCTCCATTCGGCACCTTTCTTGCAACCACCACCGGGATCTGAGCTCTCAACCGCCGCCTGCACCGGATCTGCACTGCAGAGCCCCCACCGCCTTCCTCTTTCCCCTCCTTCTCCGTTCCCGTCTGTCGCAAGGAAGCAACCGCTGCCGCCAGTGATTGGGGCCGCTTCTGTGTCGCCGGACGTCGCTCCTCCCTCCGCTTGCACCGCAGACGACCGTCGGCCCTGCAATCCTTGCCCTCGCCTGTGAAGCGCCGCCGCCCCCTTGAGCCTTGCATTACGCTGCCAGTAATAGAGGGTTAAGAAAACCCTTTTTACATATTTAAAATCGGGCCCCTCTTTTTTTTATGTTAATTACAGCTTGTACCTCTAATTTTATATTTGCAGATTTGGCCCTAATTTCTGAAAGTTGCAGATTTGCCCCTATTGGTATAATTAAAAAATATGGCCCAAGGTTTTAATCACGGATGATGACCCATAATTTATGAAATTGTATGTTTTGCCCCCAAAAATGTGTTAGCGGTTTTTAACCTTGGATTTTAATTGCGGGGATATTCTTATATGTATATATACCATATATATTATGCCCTTGTTGGATTAATTGCGGGCTATGACTCAAAGATCACGGGATTTTAACATTGACTTTGAAAACGAGTTTTACCTTGGGTTATGATGTTATACAATTTGTCTAGAATAAATATTTACGGTTTGTAACTTGGGTTTTTTTTTTAAAAGTGGGGTTTTCCTTAGATTCATATATGTTAATTATTCCGTTCAAATTTAGCTTATAAGCTAAATTTGTTTAGTTTGGTGCTAGGTTCGGAAACGCCCCGATAAAGGCCTAACGAGTCCAAGTCGACATCCATTGAACGACTTCCGTCTTTTGACGTCATGTGAGTATTCTTTCCCTTGATCTAGTTATGTTTAGTATTAGTATCATGTTAGGATGGATCTAGCATAACTTAGAGTTAATGCCAAGTAGTGGCTTTGAACCTAGGTGAGTTTCGAGGAGTTGATATTGTTTGATGGATTGATGTTGATTCCAACCTTGAGGTGTTGGTTATCTTGTGAACGTTTTGTGGCTCAAGGTGGGGTTGTATGATCTTGTGGGATTTTGGAGTTTAGGTTTGGCTTATCCTAGTTGTGTTGTGAGTTATGATCTTGCGAGATCCGAGGGTTTAGAAGTCTTAGGACTTCTAGCTTCTGTTGAGTGTGATCTGAGCATGAGGGATTCTAGGATGCGGTCCTAGAATTGAGAGTCAAATGGTCTTGCGTAGATCATTTGTATAGAAGTCTTAGACTTCTATTGTGAGTGGGTTGTTGTTGATATAGTTATCTTCTTGTGAGCAGGTTATGAGCTTCCTCCCTAAAGAAGCGAGAGTGTTGTGAGTTGAGTGTGGTGACGAGGTAAGTCTCCGGACTTACTTAGCTCGTATTCTTTGTATTAGCATTATTGTGTGTTGGGTGGTGTGTGTTTATTATTTTATTGTTTATAACAACTAAACCGGAACTAGGATTACCGACCTTTATATTATTTGGCCCAAGTGTATGATAACGGGCGGTGACATCACTGCCTGGCTCCCCGTGAGAGCTAGGGGGATCTCGGCGACTGGCCCGTGCTGGTTAGACGGTCGGAGGCATCCGACCGTTCCATTGCCGGAAGAAGGGACCGAGGCGAGTTTCGGAGGATTCTCGTGTCACAAAAGAAGTTGAACTAGAACGGGATATGACTTAATAAATAAAGATAATAAACCGGATTTGTGTGCTTTGAGTATGTTGTGTGACTATGTTGAATTAATTGTGTTTGTGCCTTTCCCTTTAATTCTAATCCTTCGAATATTAGCTAACGGTTTTATACCGATTGTTGTAGATTGCCTTGCAGGTTAGGAATGCGGCCGAGAGATTGGGAAGAGTGGGCAGCCGGGGTTCCGTACATTTTAGGAGTGGGTTTTGGTTAGAGTCGGGTTGTGTTTTATTCTATGTTTATTATGTTGGTATGCCGCGTGTATGGCGTTTTGGTCTTTGGTGTTGTTTATCGGCTGAAGTCTTTTGTTGTTTTCCTTTGGGTTTCTTATCATTTGCATTAAAAGGAATTTCGTTTTTGCCTTTATTTGTGCCATGTTGAAAGATCCGGTGAAATTGTTGTCAGGCTAAGGGTCGGGACCCATTGTGAGGTCCCAACCCGTAGCATCCCGAGTCCCGCGGATTCGGGGTGTTACAAAAGTGGTATCAGAGCCCTAGGTTGACAACAATGGCACTCGCAATCTTCTAAAGGCCGAATAAGAATAAACAGAACCCACATGGGTTCTGAGTTTTCGTTTTCAAAATCACATGCATGAGTCGGGGTAGAATGTACGGACCACCACTTCTTCCGCGGATCTCGGCGACGTAGTTATTGATTATTATATTATGTATATTCATATATATGTGTATATATGTAGATATGTATATGTGGACTTAGGATGTTTTGGATTATACTTGTATGTTGAATTGTAAATTGTTTATGGACTGGTTATGTTTATAGTAGTAACATGATGTTTATATCTTTATATATTTATACATACACATATGGTATGCTAGTATTATATAAGTAGTAGTGGATGTTATAGTTAAGTTGATAGGAAGCTATCATTGCCCTTGGACAACCGCCTTTTTGGGATTATGATAATATACATACGAAGATGAATATGCTCAAGTTATCAAGTTGAGCATCAAGTTTTCGCAAGCACCCCGGTGATTTCCCGGACTCCTTTAAAAGAACGTCGAAGAAGAAGACTAGAGATGATGTAGCCAAGGGACAAATAAATAAAAGAGAACCTCGTGGCAACTTAAGCGAAGCAAAGATGGAGACTATACCAATATAAAAGCAACATGAAGGTATGGAGTGATATGAACTTATGAAGAAGCCGTGATGGAGCATCAATGAAGCAACTAGAGACAACGAACTTAAAATTTTTCCAAGTATGGTGCCGATGAACTGAAGGTGCGAATCAAGTAGAAGGACTACATTCTCGCTCAAGGATAAAAGTGGCGTTCTAAGTAAGACGAGTTTTCAATAGGCTCCCCTAAGCATGGGAGTCAAGATTAAAAGACATTGGGAAAGATTTATGAGAACCATAAGTTAAGCTTACGGAGATACCATAGGGTGAAGTGACGATCTTTGCGAGATCCTAAGCGGGATTTATTCAGAAATGTGAGAGTTACGAGAAGAATCATATGGTGGAAGTTCACATAATAGAATTACCTGGCAGAGTCAATCATTTTCCGTCATTGAGATGAAACTGAGCAACGCTAAGAAGGAAGGGTGTGTGGATGATGATCTTCAGAAGATGAAAGATAAAACAAGGAGCTGGATCAAAGGAATTAAGTTATTAACCAAGATGGATGCGAGTTGAGGCTAATTTATGTCAGAATATTTGAGGAGTGCATTCACAAAACATTATGAAGAGCGGTTAAGCCTATAAAGGTGGGACATATGAGACGATAGATTTGGGTAGGTATGGTTATCTTACAGAAGCGGAAGGAAGAGAGGAGCGTAGAAAGAGCTAACGGAGTTGAAGCGGAGTAAAATGAGTTGTGAAGTGATAAGACAAGATTGTGTCGGTTATTACGATATATGACGGGAAGAGAAAAGATGGAACCTGAGATATCACAAAGTCTTAATAGGTCAGAAGGTGGATTTTTCCACTAAGGTCAAGCTCGACTTTATTCTGATATCTAAGGCGCCGTATGGAATGACAATGGTGAAGAGACATGAATTGTGGAAGCAAGTGAATGAGCAATCGCAAGAACTTATTGACAAGAGTTCATTAGAATTAGTGAAATTCTATGGTAAACTCCGAATGCTATCTTAAACTCTTGATTTGAAGTTCATACTGGAATATATCTTAAACTCTTGATTTGAAGTTGTTATATAGAACACCAGTTTGCGAAATGAGAGACGGTTATCTCCGTTGTACATCGATTACAGTGAGTCGAGCAAGATTATGGTAAAGGGCAAGTATCCCTTACCACGAAGGGATGATCTAGTTGATTGGTTGCAAGGGTCGGTAGTCTATTCTAAGAATGATTTATGGGCTGCTTGCCACCACTTGAGATTTCGAGACTAGGATATTGCAAATACGGCATTCCGGAAAAATCATGGTCACTACGAGTTGTAGTAATTCCATATGGGCTTACTAATGCCCGGATTAGATATTTTGGTCTACTCTCAAAGAAAAGAGAAGTTGTATGACAAGTTGTCTCGGGATCACAACCCCTGAAGGACGTGGAAGAAGATACAAGTTTTCTTGGATGTGTTGGTCATTACCGGACTTGTGGAGAGATTCTCCAGAGTAACACCATCTATGGCTGACCTGCTCCGGATGACAATGAAGTATTAAATGGGACGAAGAATTGACAATAGAGTTGTTGAGAGTTAAAAGGAGATTCATTTGTGCAACTGTTTTGATTTACCTCGAAGTATGAAGGGTTTGAAGTATTCAAGTGATTTTCCAAGACAAAGCCTTGATTGAGTATTGAGGAACGGTGTAAAAGTTATAGCATACGTGTCTCGTTAGTAGGAGAAGTGTGAATGAAAGTACTTCCTGCATTACTTGGAACTTGCAACAAGAAGTGAGGAAACGTAACATCAAAGTTTGGTTTGACAAGGACCGAAGCCAAGGTGTAAATGGAAAGATTCGATCTTCTTAGTTAGAGACGATCAAAGAGAAACATAATGGAAATGTTGCATTGAGAAAGACCAAGAAGAAGGTTGAGTTTCCGATATATCGAACATTTTTGAGATCTTAGCGGGAGTTGGGAAGTAACTTACCGGTTGGCATGACCGCCGAGAGTCGAGGGTGTCACTTGGTGTTTCATGTCTATTAATAGAAAGAGTACATACATGGCTCGAGACACATTGTTAGTCATGATGATCTAGTGGTACACGAGGAACCGATGCAACTAAATGGAAGATGAGGGACAATATCTTTGTTTGAGTTTTACGCTGAGTTAGTAGCATGAATCGACGGGTTAGACCTAGTTCTTCCTTTATTTGAGTTATGTGCATATGTGATGTTATGTGTAGTTTGTGCTCCGTGCGAGAATGTGCTTTGTGACATGATATATCTTGCGGTGGTAGTTTGAGTAGGTTGTGGATATAGATTGGAAAGTTTTACCCTTCTTAGAGTGAGAGTTCATATCTCGGTCTTAGGAACCGAGAAGTTCTGCGTGTGGCAAGTTTCGGGACGAAACTTGTTTTTAGGGGGATCTGTTGTAACGCCCAAAATTTTGGCGCGTTTCCGGTTTTTATATTTCCGGCTTTTACCGTTATTTTAATAGCCTAAATATTATTGACGAGTATTGTTAATTAAATTTTATGAGTTTATATAAATTATATTTATATATTTATTCCTTATTTTAAATTTTGGAAAAGTCCGAAAAAGTTTCCCGATTCGAAAATCCCGTTCCGATTGCTTTGATCGGGTTTATTTTAATTCCGTTGTCCTATTTTTTTATATTTT
Source organism: Fagopyrum esculentum (assembly GCA_033239045.1). Taxonomy (NCBI): domain Eukaryota; kingdom Viridiplantae; phylum Streptophyta; class Magnoliopsida; order Caryophyllales; family Polygonaceae; genus Fagopyrum; species Fagopyrum esculentum. The sequence goes on from BSUD01000008.1 coordinate 114,494,509, forward strand.
ATTTTATCCTTCCCTATTATATTTTCTTTCTCCATCCTGCACGCCAAAGGAGTGTACTGGCTGCCTGCACGTCTAAGTCTCTGACCCCTCGACCCCAGCTATCCCGTCCCTTGGCTGCCTCAACTACTCCCCATCTGCAACCTCCCTCTACACAACTACACTCAACCGGCTCCCTCGCGGCTTCATCTTCCTCCCACATACTCAGCCCTCTCGTCATTGGTTCAACCCAACAAGCTGCAACTCTCCCTCAGCTCTCAATCACTCAACCAGGAACTTGTCTCTTCCGCCTTCACCTGTGGAGCCTGAGCCACGCCGGGGAACCTCCATTCGGCACCTTTCTTGCAACCACCACCGGGATCTGAGCTCTCAACCGCCGCCTGCACCGGATCTGCACTGCAGAGCCCCCACCGCCTTCCTCTTTCCCCTCCTTCTCCGTTCCCGTCTGTCGCAAGGAAGCAACCGCTGCCGCCAGTGATTGGGGCCGCTTCTGTGTCGCCGGACGTCGCTCCTCCCTCCGCTTGCACCGCAGACGACCGTCGGCCCTGCAATCCTTGCCCTCGCCTGTGAAGCGCCGCCGCCCCCTTGAGCCTTGCATTACGCTGCCAGTAATAGAGGGTTAAGAAAACCCTTTTTACATATTTAAAATCGGGCCCCTCTTTTTTTTATGTTAATTACAGCTTGTACCTCTAATTTTATATTTGCAGATTTGGCCCTAATTTCTGAAAGTTGCAGATTTGCCCCTATTGGTATAATTAAAAAATATGGCCCAAGGTTTTAATCACGGATGATGACCCATAATTTATGAAATTGTATGTTTTGCCCCCAAAAATGTGTTAGCGGTTTTTAACCTTGGATTTTAATTGCGGGGATATTCTTATATGTATATATACCATATATATTATGCCCTTGTTGGATTAATTGCGGGCTATGACTCAAAGATCACGGGATTTTAACATTGACTTTGAAAACGAGTTTTACCTTGGGTTATGATGTTATACAATTTGTCTAGAATAAATATTTACGGTTTGTAACTTGGGTTTTTTTTTTAAAAGTGGGGTTTTCCTTAGATTCATATATGTTAATTATTCCGTTCAAATTTAGCTTATAAGCTAAATTTGTTTAGTTTGGTGCTAGGTTCGGAAACGCCCCGATAAAGGCCTAACGAGTCCAAGTCGACATCCATTGAACGACTTCCGTCTTTTGACGTCATGTGAGTATTCTTTCCCTTGATCTAGTTATGTTTAGTATTAGTATCATGTTAGGATGGATCTAGCATAACTTAGAGTTAATGCCAAGTAGTGGCTTTGAACCTAGGTGAGTTTCGAGGAGTTGATATTGTTTGATGGATTGATGTTGATTCCAACCTTGAGGTGTTGGTTATCTTGTGAACGTTTTGTGGCTCAAGGTGGGGTTGTATGATCTTGTGGGATTTTGGAGTTTAGGTTTGGCTTATCCTAGTTGTGTTGTGAGTTATGATCTTGCGAGATCCGAGGGTTTAGAAGTCTTAGGACTTCTAGCTTCTGTTGAGTGTGATCTGAGCATGAGGGATTCTAGGATGCGGTCCTAGAATTGAGAGTCAAATGGTCTTGCGTAGATCATTTGTATAGAAGTCTTAGACTTCTATTGTGAGTGGGTTGTTGTTGATATAGTTATCTTCTTGTGAGCAGGTTATGAGCTTCCTCCCTAAAGAAGCGAGAGTGTTGTGAGTTGAGTGTGGTGACGAGGTAAGTCTCCGGACTTACTTAGCTCGTATTCTTTGTATTAGCATTATTGTGTGTTGGGTGGTGTGTGTTTATTATTTTATTGTTTATAACAACTAAACCGGAACTAGGATTACCGACCTTTATATTATTTGGCCCAAGTGTATGATAACGGGCGGTGACATCACTGCCTGGCTCCCCGTGAGAGCTAGGGGGATCTCGGCGACTGGTCCGTGCTGGTTAGATGTTCGCTCCAAACGGTGTGTGCAAGCTTTAAATTTATAACCCTAGACTTAAGCTTAAAACAAGGATGCGAACCCGCAGTGTACGGGTCAATCGTAGTAAAAGCAAGAAAATTCCAGGGGTCGATCACAGGGACTTGGTGAAACAAAGTCCAATACGGTGTGCTAATGTCAATGCTTACCACAAGAGCAATCAATACAATCAAAGATGAATAAGATGTCAAATAAAGCAAACATGCAATTCTAGGGATTAAAGCATCTAGTTGTGGTTCCAACTCAAGATCTATAGATAGGCGGACAAAGCTGAGATTTTTTGCGTGGGGAAGGCGTTACTAAAGTGGAGTAGATCACCGGGTAAGTCTCACTACACACTAATCCTAAACCGTAACTCCTATTACCGGGTAAGTCTCTAGGAATCAAGATAAAGAACTATAACCTCAAACTAACATACCATCTAAGGGAATAGAATCAACCTTTACCGGGTAAGTCTCAGGCTAACTCACAAAGATGGGATGGAAGCACACTCAAACCCCAATAAAGGACAAACCTTTATTACCTACACTTATGATCGTTGATACACAAACTAAGGAATTACCGGGTAAGTCTCATCCTAAGCTTGCTTTGAACCAGAAAGGTGTAATAAGAATAGGTTTTGGCAAACTCTAACACTTAACTCTCAGTTTAGGACAGGATAAGTCACCTCGGTCAGAAGAATTCCACCCCGGCCGAGATGTTCATCAACCGAACGAGATGCTTAGGGTTAAGGTCAAAGACTCGAACTTTCAGGATCCTACTGGAATCTAAGATTATTCTATCATTGTTTTTCCCACAACCTTCAGCCAATCACCCTAGAATCACACAAGGAAATTAGCCACTCATCATCATAATGAAAGTATTAAATATATGGGAAGAAGGCGAATATTTGAACAAAGAAGAATTTAGGAAAAGACTTCAATAACTGAATCAAATATCACAAACAAAAACGTTCCTTGGATAGCAATCCAACAAGACAAGACAATCAATGAGGGAATTGAAGACAATCTTACAAAACCCTTCAAAAAGCTATAAAAAGCTATAGTCTTCAATCTTCCTTCAACCTTCAAAAAGGTTCTTCAAATCTCTCCCAAATTGGAGTAAGCTGCGGCTGCTGCGTCGTATAAACCCTGATCGACGGTATAGCGTGATTTCCAGCTGTAAGCGGATGCCGGAATTATGGGAAATCCGACCCTTTTTATAGGAAAAATAAACCTCCAAAGATAATAAATCTTAAGAAGATATTATCCCATAAATATAGGTAAAATATATGATTCTGCATATCTCCTTCCTTCCAGAAGCTCAGCCCAAAAAATATAAGATCACTTTCCAAATTTAAAAGATCTCTTCCAAGAATAAAATATTCTCGCCGCGTCCTAGGTATTCGCCTCGGTCGAGTCGGTGTCTCTGGATCGCCTCGGTCGAGGTGAACCTCTGGTCAACCGAGGTGATCATAACTGAATGTAGAATCTCTCAAAACTGGTCCAAAGTAAATCTTTAATCCATGGCTATGCTTCCTGGATGTAGCTCCAAATGACTCTTGACTCCTTTTGCTCCTTTTTGATGCAAAACGTACCATATTACCTGTAATTACAACGAAACTAGGTGTAGACCTCGATTCTCGCAAAGGTAGATGAAATGGTAGTAAAATCACATAATGTACATACAAACATGCAGATTATGAAAGATAAAACGTCCAAACAAACCCTAAAATATAGACTATAATTCATGCTATCAAAATACCCCATACTTACCCCTTGCTTGTCCCCAAGCAAGTTCCTCATATAGAAATCAAGATAGAATGGATTATAAGTCAAGAAAATCAATGAAAAGTCCTTCAAAAACATTTTATGGTGTGCAACCATCATAGATCACTCTAAGAGAGTACTTCCTGGAATTAAAAACTCAATATGCTCAAAACATTTTATAAATATAAGAAAGTTGTTCATCTTTGCATAAAATCATAGAATGCATAATAAATCATAATTATCAAAATTAATCATGTATAATCCAGTTTAAACCGCTAAGTCAATCAACAAGCTCAAGGTCTCAAGGGCTTCCCAAAAGAAAAGGTCAAGAAACGTGTAGGGTAGGGATGTATGTAAGGTAATGTGGTGCTAGAATCCGGGAAAAGGATGAACTTCACTTCCACTTTGACTTGCAACATCTTCCACAAATAAGCTTTGCTTATTTCACACTTTTTCTTTTTCTTTTAATTTTTTACTTTACTTTTTGGGATGCATGGACAGAGGTGCACAATAACCGAAGCCTAGGAAATCTGCAATCATCAATTTCTCGAGATGCATCAAACCCTTGATGCACATACCATGACCCGATAGGAATATCGCTCAATCCGACTTTGGCAAGACACAAACACCCGGCTATGTGAATGGTGCCGAGTTACTCATCTTCATGATTGACTTCCCCAAACCTAAAATTACTTTCTAGCACTTTCACTTCCAGCCATCTTCAACTTTAACTTGCTTTCACTACTTCGCTTGCTTCCAAATTCCCGGATAGGTAAAGGGAGGCAAAATGTATATGAGGGGCTAAGCATGATCAAGAAGAAGAAGAAGAAGAAGAATGAAATGCCTTGGTCTTTCCAAGATGAATGTGAGAGAACTTAACCTGCGGTGTCAACCTTCAAATTCAACATAATTTGGATAAAAACAAAGTATTAAACATGCTAATAATTTCAAACAAAGCATTTAGCAACTTAAACATATCATAAAACATTTCAAACACATAAAGGATTTAAAATCAGTCAGTAAACAAGATCTTCACTGAGATCATATCCAGATAAGTAGCACAAAATCGTTTCGAAAACTTTCTGTTACGCCACCTCGGTCGAGATGTTCTTGGTTCAACCGAGGTGAAACACCTCGTTTCGCCAGAACTGTCACGGTCGAGGTCGAAAATTTTTTTTTTTTTTTTTTAAAACCATTTTTTTTTTCGGTTTCGACGTTTTTCTCAATCAAATAACCTGTAAGTATGCATGCAGTCTCAGATAAACATATAAATGCAGAATGAAGCATAAATATGAAAATATCCGATATAATACATCAAAAGGTCAAATAAGTCAAATAGTACATCAAATACCCCATACTTGAGACACACTGTCCCAGTGGGTATAATAAAAGTCTGAATAAAAGAGGACTCACCGGATAAAGAGCTGAACTGCATAAAAATATAATAAATAAAACCCTGCAGCTCCTCAGTAGTCTCGATCCGGTGGTGGTGGTGGAATGTAGGGGAACTGAGCAGGATCATAGGGATAGCCCATGACATGCTGGAACTGTAGCTGAGCCATCATGTGCTGATGATGCTGCCGCTCCTGCATCTCCCAGATATCCAATGAAAGTGCAGCATAAGTGTCAATAACCTGATCCGTCAGGTCATCGATCCGTCGGTGTGCTGCTCTGTCCCTAACTCTCTGTCTCCTGCGCCTAGCGGGCCTGACTGGAGAAGTCTCAGCTGGCGCCGGCTCAGTGTCCTCCTCATCCTCATCTAGATCAATAATGGGAGGCGCGCTCATCCCAGCAGTATCTGTCCCTGTGTCCATCGGGACGCCGCCTCCTCTTTCATCAACAGTCTCGTTGTCGTCATCCTCATCCTCAGCCTCCTCAGCAGCCTCAGCAGCAGCAGCTGCTCCCTCTCTGTAATCCTCCATAAGCGGAGCCCATGCTGTCTGCCAAAAATGTGGGTCGTAGACAGAGAACTGCGCAGACCATCTGATGCCCTGAGGTGCAGTCCGCTCCCATGGCATGGCGACGTATGGAGTGGTCAACCCACGGGGAACTAGAATCCTCCGCGTGATCATCTCCTGCAGACCCAGCGGCTTCGGAGCCGCCGCCAATGTGCATACGCTGAGGTCCATCCCATGGTAGGTGGCGATGTGGGTGACTAGACCTCCACAGCAAATATCTCCCTTCCCTTTGGCCTTGATCTTGTGCAGATCCTCTGCCAAGAGCAAGCCAAAGTCCGGGAAGCCGCCCGTAACCATGCAGTAAAGCGAAAAGAGCTCCCCCTGTCTGATCTTCTAGGGCGTCTCAGTACGCGCCAGAAGCATCTCACTAAAAATCCTGTGGGCAAGTCTGAAAGCTGGGTGAAAGATGACTTTCTCCCTGGAATCTCCAGGGCGCCATCTGTCTGCATGTGTGGTAATGTGGGCTATCTGTCCCCAGAACTCCCTAGCTACTGATCGGGAGGGGAAGTCTACAGCGGTAGGGGTAGGAAAGCCAAAGATCTCTCTCCAAATCTCTAATGGAACTATGAAGTTCCGGCTCATCAGCCGGTACTTCACAGATCCGTCTGTGGGAAGGTAGGAGAAGGAGCTAACAAACTCTAGTGTCGGCTCTATGTAGGCTGGGGCTCGGATCTCAGTAAACTGATCTAGCCCGACTGTGGCAATCATCCTCCTAAGGTCAGCATCTAACCCTAGGCAGTCAAAAGCTGACACATCCAGAAATCGCGGTGCGATGACTGGACGTCCAGCTATCCTCTCATAATCTACCCGGCACCTCTCGTGGATAACCGGGCGGTAGGGACGGGAAGAAGAAGGAGAAGGGGAAGGGGAGGGTGAAGATCTATCCCTAAGGGCTAGCAATCTGTCAGAACTCATCTTCACAAACACACTGTCAGACCACCTCGGTTGCTGACAATCCTCAGAATTCACCTCGGTCGAGATGCAGTTCGACCGTACCGAGGCGTAGCAGTCGCGATTTCAATTCTCAGAATTTCAGTTCTTTTCCCCCAAAAATCACTACAAATGCTTCCTAAGGGGTACTTATAGATTTCCTCAGCAAAAACAAGGGCAACCAAAGCCCAATACGCAGTGAACGAGGAGTTAGGGTTTTCGAACCTTTTGCGCTTCGTTTCGGTCGAAAACACTCAATCTTCTCGCAGATCCGCAGTTGCAATCGACTCTTCTACCCTTTAATCGTGTTTTGGAAGCAGAAATCTTCGAAAACGAGCGAGAAACGGAGGAGAACGAGGTATGCTGTCGCCGCGGTCGAAATGGGGTAAAAAGTGAAAACTGTAATTTTTTCTTCTTTTTATACTGTCACGAGATCTGTTGTCACCTCGGTCGAGATGGTCTCGACTGGACCGAGGTGGTACGGACCGAGGCGGTTCTGCAGAAACCCTAGTCGCCTCGGTTGCTTCAAGAATCAACTCGGTCGAGGTGTTCTGACAGTGACCGAGGTGCCTCTTTCTTCTCAGAATCTCGAACTTCTGTCCATCCAGATGTGCTCCTTCCTGTTGTCTGTCCAGAACGCCAAAAACAAAGCAAAGCAAAGCAAAAACAAAAAAAACTATCTAAACTAGACTAGAAAACGGGAAAGAAAGCAATACCTTGGGTTGCCTCCCAAGAAGCGCTTGATTTAAGGTCGCTAGCTGGACCATGATGCGTCTCAAACGAGGTAGATCGGCGCAACCTCCTCAACCGGCGTTTCCGGTTGGTACTTCTTAAGTCTATGACCGTTGACCTTGAAGCTTCCACTAGTTTCGCCCCATATCTCAACTGCACCATGAGGGAAAACATGTTTCACAATGTAAGGTCCGGTCCATCTAGATTTCAACTTACCTGGAAAAAGACGGAGGCGGGAATTAAAGAGTAGAACTAAATCTCCCTCGTTAAGCTCCTTTGGAACGATACGCTTGTCATGCCATCTCTTCGTCCTTTCCTTGTAGATTTTGGCATTCTCATAGGCGTTCAAACGCTGCTCCTCTAGCTCGTTAAGTTCCAATAGTCGCTTCTCGCCAGCATCTTTAATGTCAAAGTTCAACCATTTGATAGCCCAATACGCCTTGTGCTCCAACTCAACGGGCAGGTGGCAAGACTTCCCATATACCAAATTATAAGGGGTGGTACCTATGGGAGTCTTGAATGCAGTCCTGTACGCCCAAAGAGCATCGTCTAATTTCATGGACCAATCCTTCCTCGTTCTAGAGACGGTCTTCTCCAAGATTGCCTTGATTTCCCTGTTCGAGATCTCGACCTGTCCACTAGTTTGAGGGTGATAAGCGGTTGATACCTTGTGGGTTACCCCATACTTCGATAGAAGTGCCTTAAACTTCCGGTTGATGAAATGTGTTCCTCCATCGCTGATGATGATGCGTGGAGTTCCAAATCGTGGAAAGATAGTTCTATTCAAGAACTTCACAACCACCTTGGCGTCGTTAGTGGGAGAAGCAATGGCTTCAACCCATCTAGAGACGTAATCAACGGCAAGGAGAATGTAGAGATTTCCTCCGGAGGATGGGAAAGGTCCCATGAAGTCAATCCCCCATACATCAAAGATTTCCACTTCTTGGATGTTGTTAAGTGGCATTTCGTTCCTCCTTGATAAGTTCCCTGTTCTTTGGCATGCATCACAAGAAACAACAAAAGATTGCACATCCTTAAATAATGTAGGCCAAAAGAAACCGGAACGTAATACCTTAGCGCATGTTTTATCGGTGCTAGCATGCCCTCCGCAAGGTAGTGAATGGCAATGCCTTATGACGCTATTTACTTCATCTTCCGGAATGCACCTTCGAAGCATCCCATCCGGCCCGCGCTTGAATAGCAACGGTTCATCCCAGTAGTAATGTCGTACGTCCTTGAAGAATTTCTTCTTTTGAGAGTACGTCAATCCGGGTGGTATTTCCTGGCACACAAGATAATTCACAATATCAGCATACCAAGGACCTTTATTATCAGAAAGTTGATGAATGTCAGTGAAGGGAGTAGAAAAATTGTTATTCTCTGTAATCTCAGTTTGAATCATCTCGTTGTCGACCTCGGTCGAGGCGCAAAGGCGTTGACCGAGGTGTTCTTCAGACGCCTCGCTCTGTCCAGAAAGTGCCTCGGTCGAGGTACTGCTACTGGATCCGAGGCTGGAAATCTTCGTTTCCTTGACTAGCTTCTCAGTTTTAGCTCCTGGATCTTCTTCCAGTGCCTTCAGGCTCCGTATATCTGCATCACAAGAAGCATCTATACCTTCCTCCATTAAACTGAAGCTAATAACTCTTTCGAGTGGATCGTTAATAAGGATAGAGCTCACCAATTCTCTTGATTCTTCTTCATCGTAGATGTTGAAGATATCATCAGTTAGTTGCTCCCCTTTCATGGCCGCAAGTAGTGCGAACTCCACCTCATCGCCACCAACGTTGAATTTCAACTTGGCGTTCTTGCAATCCACATTGCAACCTGAAGTTGCTAGAAATGGCCTCCCGAGAATGATGGGAACAGGATAATCTGCGGGAATGTCAAGTACGACAAAATCTATAGGGAGATAGAAATTACCTAACTTGACCGGAACGTCCTCCAAAATGCCCACGGGATGGGTGATGGAGCGATCCGCCATGTAGAGTCGGAACTTGACCGGTTTGGGCTCTCCAAGACCGATCTTAGTGCATAGCTCCAGCGGGATGATGCTCACGCTGGCTCCTAGATCGCAAAGGGCTTCACAAGTAACATCCCCAACTTGAATGGGAATGCAAAATGAGCCGGGATCTCTCAATTTAGGTGGCATCTTCTCCTTCATGATCTTTATGAGTTCCGAAGACTTAGATGTCATCCTAACCTCACCAACATCCTCCAGCTTCCTCTTCCTTGATAAGATTTCTTTCAAGAACTTCCCATAGGCGGGCATACCTAGAATAGCATCAAGGAAGGGAATGTTAATATGGAGCTTATTCATCAAGTCAAGGAACTTACCAAAGTGCTTGTCAAGATGTGCTCTGGCTCTGGACTGGGGGAATGGAAGTGGTGGTTTATATGCAGGAGGTGGAACATAAGCTTCTGTCGTTCCTCCTGCTTTCTGTTGCGCCGCCTCGGTTGGCATCTCGGTCGAGGTGTTCTTCGACTGGATCTGGACCGAGGTGGTCTGCGTCGAGCGAGGTACTGGATCTGCAGTTTTGAGTCCACTCCTCGTCGTGATGGCCATGCACTGGCCCTTAGGGTTAGTTTCCGTCTTTGCTGGAAGCTTCCCTGGATCTCTTGGCGCTTCATTCGCCCTATTAGCAAGTTGTTGTTCGAAGGACTTTTGGGCCCTCGAAAATGAAGTCATAGAATTCTCCATAGCACTAAGCTTGATCAAGATTGCCTCTAGGACTGCGTCCTTCTTTTCCGGCTGAGACAAACTTGATCCTTGCCCTTGGCTCTTCAATGGAGTAGAAGAAGAAGAAGGAGAAGAGAGGAAAGGGTTAGAGGAATCATTAGAGTTGGAGTTTGAATGATTGTTACCGTTGTTTTGGTTATTCGCCCTCCAATTGTTGCTATTGGATCCCCTATTGTTGTTGTAGTTGTTGTTTCGGGGTCCGTTGTTGTTATTACGGTACCCGTTGTTGTTGTTCCTTTGCCCTTGCTCTTCCTTCTTAGTTTGAGCCATCAATAGCTCCTTCAATTGCTTCACGTCGTTCTTCAAGGACGTGAGTTGGTTGTTGTTGGGTTGAGTCTCTTGAAAGTTGACTCTTTTAACTCCACCTTCAGCTCCTTGGTGGGTATACTTCTCCATATGTAAGGCTTGCTTCTCAATGAAGTCCCAAGCCTCGTCAACCGCCATATCCATGAATGTACCGGCGGAGAGTAGTTGGAGATTGAACTGGGTGTTTCCGTCCAGCCCTTTGAAGTAGATCTCCAACAACTCGATCTTTGGAATCCCATGATGTGGGCAATCCAAAAGGATATCCTTGAACCGCTCCCAAGATTTGGACAAGCTCTCCTTGTCCTTCATGATGAAAGCATTGATCTTCCCTCTCATTTCAGCAGTCTTTGAGGGGGGAAAGAATTTGGTCAAGAATTCCGTAGTCATCTCTTCCCATGTGCTGATCTTTCCTGCAGGAAGAGATTGATACCAAGTAAGAGCTCTATCTTTAAGAGAAAAGTAGAAAGGTCTTAGCTTGTAGTTGTTATCTTCAATTCTGGGAGGTCGCAAGGTCTCCATCAAGATCTCGTAGTTTTGAAGATGTTGATGCGGCGATTCCTTCTCTAGCCCTCCGAATTGACATTGGCGAATCATGGCTAGCACTTGCGGTCGAAGTTCGTAGTCATGATCCGCTGGATCTCCTAGGTTCACCCCTGGACGCCTCAGCTGCTGATTAGGGTCCATCCTTTGACCTAGGGTTTGCGGGATTTCTGCAAGAAGAACACCTCGGACTGGTATCCGAGGTTGATGTACATCGACCGGGGCGTCAGGTGCTGGAATCTGCCTCGGTCGAGGATCGACTACTGGATCCTGCATCGGTCGAGGATCAACTACTGGATCCTGCATCGGTCGAAGTAGAATCTGGTTCCGAATGGCTGCAATCTCAGCTTCGATTGCTGCAGTCCTGGCTTGATTCTCTTCTTTCTCTTGCCTTAGCTCTTCTTTACTGAGACGTAGCAGCTCCTGCGTCTCTCTCAACTGGGCCGCAAGATCGTGATCGTCTTGTTGGGCCATCTTCGCTTCTCTTAAGCGTCTCTTGTATGTCTTTTCTGGTTCGGGATCGTAAGGAACGATTTCCTTCCCAGCGCGGGTTCTTCGCATATACCTAAGAAAGAACCTGCAAAAGTCACTCAAGTAGAGTGGTAAGATGAAACGGGGCAAATGCCCCAAGATCAAACCGTACCGGCTCGGTCTAGACCAAGTCCCCGGCAACGGCGCCAAAAACTTGTTCGCTCCAAACGGTGTGTGCAAGCTTTAAATTTATAACCCTAGACTTAAGCTTAAAACAAGGATGCGAACCCGCAGTGTACGGGTCAATCGTAGTAAAAGCAAGAAAATTCCAGGGGTCGATCACAGGGACTTGGTGAAACAAAGTCCAATACGGTGTGCTAATGTCAATGCTTACCACAAGAGCAATCAATACAATCAAAGATGAATAAGATGTCAAATAAAGCAAACATGCAATTCTAGGGATTAAAGCATCTAGTTGTGGTTCCAACTCAAGATCTATAGATAGGCGGACAAAGCTGAGATTTTTTGCGTGGGGAAGGCGTTACTAAAGTGGAGTAGATCACCGGGTAAGTCTCACTACACACTAATCCTAAACCGTAACTCCTATTACCGGGTAAGTCTCTAGGAATCAAGATAAAGAACTATAACCTCAAACTAACATACCATCTAAGGGAATAGAATCAACCTTTACCGGGTAAGTCTCAGGCTAACTCACAAAGATGGGATGGAAGCACACTCAAACCCCAATAAAGGACAAACCTTTATTACCTACACTTATGATCGTTGATACACAAACTAAGGAATTACCGGGTAAGTCTCATCCTAAGCTTGCTTTGAACCAGAAAGGTGTAATAAGAATAGGTTTTGGCAAACTCTAACACTTAACTCTCAGTTTAGGACAGGATAAGTCACCTCGGTCAGAAGAATTCCACCCCGGCCGAGATGTTCATCAACCGAACGAGATGCTTAGGGTTAAGGTCAAAGACTCGAACTTTCAGGATCCTACTAGAATCTAAGATTATTCTATCATTGTTTTTCCCACAACCTTCAGCCAATCACCCTAGAATCACACAAGGAAATTAGCCACTCATCATCATAATGAAAGTATTAAATATATGGGAAGAAGGCGAATATTTGAACAAAGAAGAATTTAATGAAAAGACTTCAATAACTGAATCAAATATCACAAACAAAAACGTTCCTTGGATAGCAATCCAACAAGACAAGACAATCAATGAGGGAATTGAAGACAATCTTACAAAACCCTTCAAAAAGCTATAAAAAGCTATAGTCTTCAATCTTCCTTCAACCTTCAAAAAGGTTCTTCAAATCTCTCCCAAATTGGAGTAAGCTGCGGCTGCTGCGTCGTATAAACCCTGATCGACGGTATAGCGTGATTTCCAGCTGTAAGCGGATGCCGGAATTATGGGAAATCCGACCCTTTTTATAGGAAAAATAAACCTCCAAAGATAATAAATCTTAAGAAGATATTATCCCATAAATATAGGTAAAATATATGATTCTGCATATCTCCTTCCTTCCAGAAGCTCAGCCCAAAAAATATAAGATCACTTTCCAAATTTAAAAGATCTCTTCCAAGAATAAAATATTCTCGCCGCGTCCTAGGTATTCGCCTCGGTCGAGTCGGTGTCTCTGGATCGCCTCGGTCGAGGTGAACCTCTGGTCAACCGAGGTGATCATAACTGAATGTAGAATCTCTCAAAACTGGTCCAAAGTAAATCTTTAATCCATGGCTATGCTTCCTGGATGTAGCTCCAAATGACTCTTGACTCCTTTTGCTCCTTTTTGATGCAAAACGTACCATATTACCTGTAATTACAACGAAACTAGGTGTAGACCTCGATTCTCGCAAAGGTAGATGAAATGGTAGTAAAATCACATAATGTACATACAAACATGCAGATTATGAAAGATAAAACGTCCAAACAAACCCTAAAATATAGACTATAATTCATGCTATCATTAGACGGTCGGAGGCATCCGACCGTTCCATTGCCGGAAGAAGGGACCGAGGCGAGTTTCGGAGGATTCTCGTGTCACAAAAGAAGTTGAACTAGAACGGGATATGACTTAATAAATAAAGATAATAAACCGGATTTGTGTGCTTTGAGTATGTTGTGTGACTATGTTGAATTAATTGTGTTTGTGCCTTTCCCTTTAATTCTAATGCTTCGAATATTAGCTAACGGTTTTATACCGATTGTTGTAGATTGCCTTGCAGGTTAGGAATGCGGCCGAGAGATTGGGAAGAGTGGGCAGCCGGGGTTCCGTACATTTTAGGAGTGGGTTTTGGTTAGAGTCGGGTTGTGTTTTATTCTATGTTTATTATGTTGGTATGCCGCGTGTATGGCGTTTTGGTCTTTGGTGTTGTTTATCGGCTGAAGTCTTTTGTTGTTTTCCTTTGGGTTTCTTATCTTTTGCATTAAAAGGAATTTCGTTTTTGCCTTTATTTGTGCCATGTTGAAAGATCCGGTGAAATTGTTGTCAGGCTAAGGGTCGGGACCCATTGTGAGGTCCCAACCCGTAGCATCCCGAGTCCCGCGGATTCGGGGTGTTACATTAGAGATATTGGCTCAAACTCATTCCATGTTACTATTAAGGGTACTGGTACTTGTATCGGTTTAACTTTACAATTGTCGTTGTTGATCTTTTGTAGAGATTCTCCATATGTCGGTAACATTCTTTAGTAATTCTGATGTTATTCTTCTTATCTACCAACCGGTCATCACTGGTCAACTTAGACGTGTGAATTCTCCGTTATTACTAGTTAGGTTGTAGTTGGTCTTCTACCAGATCGTAGACTTACTTTTCTTCTATCTCTTTCGACGCGGGTATACAAGGTGAAAACTTATCCCTTATAGATTATCCGTTTATACACATTTAGCTCCTTCCACAATTTATCCGAGTCTAGTTGCATTATTCACCTGCCATCTATGGTTTATCAAACCTTCCGTGATAGCTTACAAACCCATCTTCGTGGTTCCTTTTTCCCTAAGTTATCGTCTACCTGCAGCTCTTTGTAGTGAATCACTAGTATGGTTAACTTAAGTCTCTTGGTGATTGAGTAGTTATTATGATCCCTCCAGTCCATCATGATCATTCCCGCACATGCTTCTTCCTCGGTGGGTGTTGTTTTGTAACATTACCTTCATGGAAATCCATTGTCTCAATTTCAGACTTCTACTATCTTTGATACTTGTGTCGTGCTTTCCTTCAACATTCTCGTGTCTCTAAAGGAGTCAACCCATCTCCATGGTTATGAAATTTATTAATTTTTGTCTTTTAAACTCGATCATAAATCTCTGTCTTGGTACTCCTTTAATCTTTTACATCTGGGTCAACACTCTATTTTCTCTGTACTCTCATGCTCATACTTGTCTATGGTGGTATCCACCTTGGTTGTAGTGTTCGTTAACCCGCCAAGTGTAGTTGTGCTATACTTTGTTTGAATGGTGTTTTGATGTTGTCCTCTTCAATCCGCGCTCTTATTAGTCTTTACATGCATCTTGAGTTTCACCTCTCGTCGTCATACCGCTAAAATCCTTATACGGTTTCCTATTACTTCTATTTGAATTGCTTGATATTCTTTTCTCGCCCGATTGTTCTTGTTGTTAACATCCTCTAGTAATCCTCAACTCCTTAACCACTCGTTCTTCGGACAATTGTAGAAACCACCAGGGCGTCCGCCATAATGTAATGTTCCAATCCGGGGTATGAGTCCACTATCTTCTTACAGATACCCTTTAGGATCTCCAAACGTTTTATCATGAGGATATGATCGCATCATGATAACTCAACTAAAGGATATTGCATATCCTCTAGGGTAGCAACGTGCTACATATATATAGATATTTATATAACATAAATAATTGTACAATACTATAAGTCTAAACTAAGCATAATGAGATCCGCGGTAGTAGTGGTGGTCAGCCGTACTTTTCTATGCCCAACCCGACTATGCATGTATTTGAAAACCAAAAGTCCTTTTTAAAACTCAGATCCCTTTTCGGGTTCTGCTCAAGTACTTATTTGGTCTTTCAGAAGA
Source organism: Fagopyrum esculentum (assembly GCA_033239045.1). Classification (NCBI taxonomy): domain Eukaryota; kingdom Viridiplantae; phylum Streptophyta; class Magnoliopsida; order Caryophyllales; family Polygonaceae; genus Fagopyrum; species Fagopyrum esculentum. The sequence goes on from BSUD01000008.1 coordinate 114,509,972, forward strand.
TTTCAAGTGTCATTGTTGCCAACCTAGAGCTCTGATACCATGTTGTAACACCCCGAATTCTCAGAACTCGGGACATTACTGGTTAGGACCTCACAATGGGTCCCGACCTTAGTTTGACAACAATATTACTAGGATCTTGCAACAAGACAGAAATAAGAAAAACCGAAATTCATAAAATAGTATTTTTAAAGGAATGCATGCAACAACGTTTAACAGCCTAAAGTACTTAAACATCGAAACAGACCAACTGTCTAAACAAGATGAAAGAACAACACAGGAAACATCCCAACCCCATTCTAAGGAGTACGGAGACCCGGCTGACCACTACTTCCGGATCACTCAGCTGAGGCTCTAACCTGCAGTAAATCTAAAAACATAACAAAATAACCATTAGCTAGTTATCTAAACATTAGAAGAATAATAACAGCACACACACACATAAAATGATAAAACACTCAACATGCTTTCAAACAATCCATTTATTATCTTCATTTAAGTCATTCACTCTAATGATACTTATTTTGTGACACGAGGGATTCCCAAACCTCGCCTCCGCCCCCGTGTACCCATCAGGAGTGGATCCGATGCATCTCACCGTGTACCTGTATGGTCTGGGTATAGAGAACCTCCCAGTCTCCTGGCAGAGCTGGGCAGTGATGTCACGGCCCGTTATACATACACTTGGGCCTTAACACATAATAACAACGATCGTCCTAACAAGTTGTTATCATTATTATCACACACATTGCACACACACCACCATTATCACCCAACTAATATCCAGAAACCAACTAAGTAAGTCGCAAGGACTTACCTGAATCCAATCACAACTCTCAATTTCTCAATTCGGTCCGCAACCGTAGAACTCAAACGCCTGTCACACAAAGTACGTGGATCAAAATCACATCCGATACTCTTAGAAGTTACAACTTCTAAGAAGCACTATCTCATGAGGAGAATTACGAAAAAGGCCCTCTTAAGGTAAAATGACTATTTTACCCTAAATCCCGGAATTTCTCAAAAGTCTAATCTTAACTTTTAATATTTTCTTTAGAGCGTAAAAATTCCGTAGTCTGATTCTCAAAGACAGTCTACTAGGGTTATAAGATTCACAAAGTTTTAGAAAATTCCGAAGGGTTGTTAAGATCAGATCTTCATACCTAAGCTACTAGGTCTAAGGTCGAATCCCCGACATACTCGTTAAAGAGAACAACAACACTCCCTTCCCATGTTCGATAAAACCTCCCAAAAATCTAGGTAAGAGACTGAGGATCTAACGAGCTTAGGTTAAGTTAGCATAACGAGTCTTTAAAATGTTTTAGCACGTGGAACTCGCGCGTTATCAACACTAACAATTGACCGATTCTAGGAACCACCCCACCTTCTTAACTCGTGCACACCACTCCGGTCGGACTAACTATCCATACTCTAGCCTTTCCCATCTATATATATACTTATGTATATATATTACACTTATTCTAATATATATATATATATATATATATATATATATATATATATATATATATATACTCTATATCTTATATTTATATAAATATATGTACAGACAACTTGTACTGCCACCTATGTAAATATATGATACTTATCTCCTATTCCTGTGTCTATATATTTCGTATACAGATGTACTGCAATGAGGAGAAACACAACTCACCAATCAACCCTTCGTTGCGCCATTGCAGAGGGTAAACCGAGACTGAATTTGAGTGAAGCAGCCCAAAGAGAGTCCTGTCGAACTTACGTCGTTGGCCCATCACAACGGTTCGTTTCGTCTGTGGTTCCGGCTAGGGAGGCTCTAGGCGGCGACGGTCCTGCAGTCGACGGCGGTGGAGATCTTGGTTGGTTCAACACAGCAGCCGCAAAGAGAGAGACGGTTTAGCATAGCGAACCGAATCGGAAAGAGGAAGAAGAGGGCGGACGGCTCACCACTGTTGCTCGAAGGTCCTCGTTGCGGTGTCGATCGGCGTTGCTGCAAGCCTCTTCCGGTGCGTTTGGTTGCTGGTGGTCGACAGGGCGACGGCGGCAGTCCTAGCGATGGACCTCGGCGCTCGTCTCGATGGCCGACGGTGATGCAGCAGTCCTGGCGATGATGCAGCAGTGCGGTGGACCTCAATGCTCGTCTCGATGGCCGACGGTGACGCAGCAGTCCTGGCGCGGAGAGGGTCGCCTGGTGGATCGATGGTGTAGCACCCCGAATCCGCGGGACTCGGGATGCTACGGGTTGGGACCTCACAATGGGTCCCGACCCTTAGCCTGACAACAATTTCACTGGATCTTACAACAAGACACAAATAAAGGCAAAACCGAAATTCATTTTAATGCAATGATATGAAAACCCAAAAGAAAACAAACAACGGACTTCAGCCGATAAACAACATCAAAGACCAAAACGCCATACACGCGGCATACCAACATAATAAACAAAGAATAAAATACAACCCGACTCTAACCCAAACTCACTCCTAAAATGTACGGAACCCCGGCTGCCCACTCTTCCGGATCTCTCGGCCGCATTCCTAACCTGCAATGCAATCTACAACAATATCGGTATAAAACCGTTAGCTAGCATTCAAGGCATTAGAATCATGGTATTGGCACACACACACACATAAGGCATCATAAACACACAACATGTTCCAAAATACACAATCCGGTTTATTATCTTTTTATTATTAGGTCATATCCCGTTCTAATTCACTTCTTTTGTGACACGAGAATCTTAAAGATCTCGCCCTTGTCCCCTTTCACCACACGGGTTTGTACTTGATGCGGATCAGCATCACCCGATGGACTGGTCGCAAGGCACCTCCCAGTCATCCCCATTTTGGACCGGACATAGCGGTCACCGCCCGTTATCATACACTTGGGCCAAATATAAACATATAAAGTCGGTGGTCCTATTACCGGTTTAGATGTTATAACATAAGCAATAAACACACACATACACAATAAACACACACCACCAAACACGCATTGAAACTAATACAGAAAATACGAGCTAAGTAAGTCCGGAGACTTACCTCGTCACCACACTCAACTCACAACACTCTTGCTTCCTTAGGGAGGAAGCCCATAACCTGCTCACAAGAAGATAACTATATCAACAACAACTCACTCACAGTAGAAGTCTTAGACTTCTATACAAATGATCTACGCAAGACCATTTGACTCTCAATTCTAGGACCGCATCCTATAATCCCTCATGCTCACATCACACTCAACAGAAGCTAGAAGTCCTTAGACTTTAGACCCGAAGATCTCTCAAAACATAACTCATAACACATACTAGGATAAACATGCCTAGTCTCAACAATCTCAGCGGTATCAACGCTATGTATCCTAAATCATAATCTCAACAACCATAAATCCACAACCTCAAGCCTCAAATATTTACAAGATCAACCAAATAACTTAAAACCTTATAACAATCTCACAAGATAACCAACACCTCAAGATTAGAATCAACATCAATCCATCAAACAATATCAAATCCTCGAAACTCACCTAAGGTCCATAACCACTACTTGGTATTAACTCTAAGTTATGCTAGATCCATCCTAGCATGATACTAAAACTTAACATATCTAGATCGAGGGAAAAGAATACTCACGCGACGTTAAAAGACGGAAGTCGTTCAACGGATGTCGACTTGGACTCGTTAGGCCTTTATCGGGGCGCTTCCGAACCTAGCACCAAACTAAACAAATTTAGCTTATAAGCTAAATTTGAACGGAATAATGAACATATATAACCTAAGGAAACCCCATTTCTAAAACCCAAGTTAAAAACCGTAAATATAATATTCCGGGCAAATTGTATAAAATCATAAACTTAAGGTAAAACTCATTTTAAAAGCCAAAGTTAATACCCACAATGAAATCTTGGCCATAACCCAAGATTAATCCAACAAAGGCATAATATGTAGTATATACAAATATAAGAATATCCCCGTATTAAAACCGAGTCAAAATCCCAAAACGGCTTTCCGGGTAGCTTATACAATACAAACAATTATAAGAATATTCTCGTATTTAAAATCCAAGGTTAAAAACCGCTAACGCATTTTCCGGGGCAAATGATACCGTTTCAAAATTATGGGTCATAATCTGTAATCAAAAGTTTGGCCATCCTTTGTAATTAAAATCCCACAGGATAGATTTTGAAATTTCCAAAAGTAGTGCCAGACTGTAAAGATAGAGTATGGGTAAAATATGTAATTAACTTGGGAGCTTTGTCTAATTATACCCAAACTATGGGAGTCCCGCTAGAGATTTCACTAGGGCTGCAGGGTCTCCGGCAAGGCAAAGGTAGGGCTGGGAGTGTTGTGTCTCCACGACGACGGTGGCGAGGTTTCCGGCAAGTAACGAGGTCTGGCAAGCGGGTCTGAACCCTTGAAGGCGGCGGGGAAGCAGCACAGTGTTAGCCGGCTTGGCCTTCGGTGGTGCTGCTAGTCTCTCGGCGGGCTCAACAGCGACAGATGCGGCGGAGAAACCCTTCCTGGCGGGCGGCGAGGGTGGCCCTCCGGTGAGATTCAGCGGCAGGCAGTCCTCCTCGCAACAGAAGGTACATGAAGCAGGGGGAGGAAAAGACGGCGGCGTACCGGCCTGCTGGTGGTCCGATCGATTGAGGCGGCAGTGGGGAGCGGCTCTCCTTCGATCCGGTAGCCCCTGGTGCCATTCTCTTCATTCTCGGGTGGTGCATCCTTCAATCGCTCAACAACTGCGATAGAGAGGGAAAAGGGGAGAGGGGAGTGGGCCGCAGAGAGGGAAGCAGAGGGGCAACATTGGGTCTGGGATAGGGAATGATATTCATGGAGTTGGGTTGCTTGTAGCAGGAAGCTTGCAAGTACAGAGGGAAAGCAAGGGTCGAGTTCAGAGGCGGTAGGGGGTAGGTAGATGGGCGGCAAGCAGATTACTCATCAAGCTTGGAAGAAAGGGAAAAAGAAAAAGGAGAAATAAAATATAAAAAAAAAGAAAAAGAGTACTAAAGAAAACTCGATCAAAACTAATCGGAATGAATTTTCCGGATCGGAAAATACTTCCGAACCTTACCAAAATAAATATATGGGTCAAAATCTATATATATATATATATAAAAGCTCGAAAAAAATTTAATTTACGATGTCAAAATACTCGTAAAAAATATTTAAGCTATTAAAATATTAGAGAAATAATTATCGAAAACACGCCTAAAATTTGGGGCGTTACATCAGATCCCACTAAAAACAAGTTTCGTCCCGAAACTTGCTATACGTCGAACTTCTCAGTCCCTAAGGCCGAGGTATAAACTCTCAAACTAAGGAGGTTTAAATCTTTTAATCTATATACACAAACTACTCAAACTATCACCGCATGATATATTAGGTCATGTAACCCATTCCCGCACACGACACAACTACACATAAAATCACACATGCACATAACTCAACCAAGGGAAGAACTAGGTCTAACTCGTCGATTCAATCGATGCTACTAGCTCCGCGTAAAAATTCACTTAAAGATACTATCCTCCGTCTTTTAGTTAGCCTCATTGGTTCCTCGTCTGCCACTAGATCCTCATGACAAACAATATGTCTCGAGTCATGTATATACTCTCTCGATTAATACACATGAAACCCCAAATTAACACCCTCAACTCTCGCGGCCATGCCAACCGGTAAAATCACTTCCCAACTCACGCTACGATCTCAAAAAGGTCCAATATATCGGAACTCAACTTCCTTCTCGGGTCTTTCTCAATGCAGCATTTCCATTAGGTTTCTTTTCGATTTCTCTAACAAGAAGATCAAACTCTCAATTTACACCGTTGGCTTGGATTCTTGTCAAACCAAACTTGATGTCACGCTTCCTAAACTTTGTTACAAGTTCCAAATAATGAAGGAAGTATTTTCCTTCACACTACTTCTATTAACGAGACATGTACGCTATCACTTTTACATCGCTCCTCAATACTCGATCAAGACCTTGTCTTGAAGAATCACTTGTCCACTCCAAGCCCATAATACCTTAAGGTAAATCAAAATAGTTGCACCAATGAATCCCCTCTTAACTCTCAGCAACTCTATTGTCAATTTTTTGTGCCATTCTACACAACTTCTCCCTTCACATATCTGGTAAAGCTCAACACATCTAACATAAATTGTAACTCCTTTCATATCTCTCGGGGTTGCCATCTCGACACAACTTGTCATACAGCTTCTCTCTTCTTCGAGAGTAGATCAAAATATCTTGTCTGAGGCATTAGTAAGCCCATACGGAATCACTACAACTCGTAGTGACCATGGATTGTCCCGAAAGCCGTATTTGCAACATTCCAGTCTCGAATTCTCATTTGGTGACAATCAACCCTTAAATCAATTTTAGAAGAGACTACCGACCCTTGCAACCAATCAACTAGATCATCCCTTCGTGGTAAGGGATACTTGTTCTTTATTGTTATCTTGTCTGGCTCATGGTAATCGATGTACAAATGGAGATAACCGTCTCAATTTTCGCAAACTGGTGTTCTCCATAACAATTTAAAATCAAGAGTTTAAGATATATTCCAACGTGAACTTCAAATCATCGTAATGGAAAAATCCACCTTCCGATGCGTTGGAAATTGTTCTATCTCGGGTTCGATCTTCTGTCTACCCATTTCATCTCGTAATGACCGACACAGCCTGGTCCTAACGCTTGACAAGTGGTCCACCCTGTTCTGTTGGGGTGACATCCTTCAACCCTTGCATTGCTCCTTCTGTAGCTACTATGTTCACCGTCCTCTTCCATAGATCCTTTATCTCGAGAGACTTGCTCTACTTTTCCGACTCTTGAAGCCTTAGTTAAGCAATAATTCAGCTTAATTCCTCTTCTCGCTTCGAAGGAAAGGCGATAATGACACCTCTTGACTTCGTACATGTGTCCAGTCACGAAGGTCTTAACTACAAGACTCAATCATGCCTTATAACCAATCGATTCAATTTTCTTTGCTTCCTCTAACATCCCAGCATATGGGAGAAACTCCTCGTATTCTACATAAGCTTTCACTCTAGACATTCTTTCTTTCAAGTATGTGTAGAACCTTACACTTCATTTCCATATGCAACGTCAAACCGACCATAGAGGCTCTAACCTCAATCTTTCATGTACTTTTTGTACATCTCATAATAACATCGAACTTCAAAACTTCAGTCCTCTCTTTCTCTTGTTGGTCACCTTATGCATCTCTTGGTATTCCAAGAACAACTTCACAACCGTACCAGTATGCCTCTAGGTAAAAATTCCCGACCACAAACACTGAAAGATCCACTCAACTCCACCAAGCATTAACATCATAAACTCTAAGCTTGCAGTGTTGTCCTAATCCAGATTCCTCGTTTCACGTTATAGCCGCTATGGCTTCGCCATGCTAGTCACAAAAACCTTGACTTAGCCTTCGCTCGCGAAAACATGATATCCATAACCTTAGAACAAACATACCATACATCCCCTTATAATATCCCCCTTTACGCACAATAACCATAGAAGACTCACCTTTCTCTTTGTCCTTCCAGTTTCTTTCACCCTGATCCGTGTCATTCCTTCATATGACAACCCCATGACCTAAGAAGGTCCTACCAGATCGCTATAACCCCTCCTCACACGATATGTTACTAGCACTTGCTGGAATCGATAAATTTTTATTTGATTAAGATACTTGCACTTTCCTTGATATACCTCTTTATTGTTGACATTCGACCACTACGAATATTCCAAGTTTGTTTACCCTTCTTCATGATCCCACATCCTGGGTTACTCTCCCTACCTACAGTCACTAGTATACAATTCGCACCTGCGCATTCTCGGTGGTCACCGATTAACTCATTAATGAGCCTCTCCAAGATCAACGACTTGCCCTTCTACCATACGTCCATGCTACCATACTCATGAAGACTACCCTCCATGGGGTACTTTACCTTAAACTCTGTTAGTTATTTCTTCATTCCATGCTTCCTCTTCTTTATAAGGTAACTATATCTTCTTTGTCTTGTTATATCATATAACTCCCTTTCATAGACTTAATCATTCTTCCTTGATGTCTTCCAAGAGCACGTTCCCAAATATTATAGCCCTAGCTAGCATCGACTCGCGTTTCTCTTGGTTGGTATCGTAAGTCTCTCGATCAAAGCTCTTCGTTTCGTCCATCGTCTTCTTGAGGTCATCATTTATACACACTTCCTCCTTCTTGGTGTTTTTTAGTCTTATCATCATAATGGAAATCGGTCAACTCCACGTGAATCCTCACCGTGCTTTTCTTCTCATAACTCTAGTAATGTTGAAACTTTACATTTTTTTTTTGGTACCTTGTAACCTTAACTTACGGTATCTTAAATCTTTAGCAAATGGTTCAATCACTCTTCTCGTCTTGACTCAAATGCTTTGGAGCGTCTAAAGAAAACTTCACATCTTAATAGAATGTCACATTTAACCTTGTTAGAATGTATCCCTCACCTCGTCGATTCGAATCTTTAGTTGTCCACGCGTCTTCCTGAAGAACTTATGGTTGTTATCCCTATTGGTCTTGTTGTCTTTCTAATCGTGACTTCTTTGTAACAATTTCCACACCTTTGTGTCACTCCTTTTTCTTGTATGTTCTCCATCTTGATTTCTCTTCAGTCGTCTTGGATTTTCCTTCCACTTGTTCGTCCTATGGTTATGTCATCTCTACTCTTCCTCTTCGACATCCTCTTAAAGGAGTACAAGAACTCCAAGGTGTTCGCCCGAACGTAGCTCTCAACTCAATACTTGAGCATATTCCTCCTCGTATGTACACTATCCTATGTAAAACGACGTCGTCCAAGGACGATGATATCGTAATAGCATCTCAACTAAAAGGTCCTATATCTCCATATGCTACTATATAAATACGTATTCATAACTATATAAGTCCTAAGTCCTTATTACTACTAATATCACGCATTCGGCATTCCATTACAACAATACAAGGTCAAAAACATATAATCGTTCACATATACAATAACTATACACATAAATCATGTCCATCATGCAACTACAATCCACATACAATAATAACCCAAAACATCCTAAGTCCACGATAAATA
>BSUD01000008.1:114522136-114544697 GCA_033239045.1 Fagopyrum esculentum
TTTTTTGGTACCTTGTAACCTTAACTTACGGTATCTTAAATCTTTAGCAAATGGTTCAATCACTCTTCTCGTCTTGACTCAAATGCTTTGGAGCGTCTAAAGAAAACTTCACATCTTAATAGAATGTCACATTTAACCTTGTTAGAATGTATCCCTCACCTCGTCGATTCGAATCTTTAGTTGTCCACGCGTCTTCCTGAAGAACTTATGGTTGTTATCCCTATTGGTCTTGTTGTCTTTCTAATCGTGACTTCTTTGTAACAATTTCCACACCTTTGTGTCACTCCTTTTTCTTGTATGTTCTCCATCTTGATTTCTCTTCAGTCGTCTTGGATTTTCCTTCCACTTGTTCGTCCTATGGTTATGTCATCTCTACTCTTCCTCTTCGACATCCTCTTAAAGGAGTACAAGAACTCCAAGGTGTTCGCCCGAACGTAGCTCTCAACTCAATACTTGAGCATATTCCTCCTCGTATGTACACTATCCTATGTAAAACGACGTCGTCCAAGGACGATGATATCGTAATAGCATCTCAACTAAAAGGTCCTATATCTCCATATGCTACTATATAAATACGTATTCATAACTATATAAGTCCTAAGTCCTTATTACTACTAATATCACGCATTCGGCATTCCATTACAACAATACAAGGTCAAAAACATATAATCGTTCACATATACAATAACTATACACATAAATCATGTCCATCATGCAACTACAATCCACATACAATAATAACCCAAAACATCCTAAGTCCACGATAAATATCTACATAACTACACATATCTATCTATCTATCTATATATATATATATATATATATATATATATATATATATATATATATATATATATATATACTAAAAATCCAATAAACTATGCTGCTGAGATCCACGGAAGGAGTGGTGGTCCGTACATTCTACCCCGACTCATGCATGTGATTTTGAAAATGAAAACTCAGAACCCGCGGGGTTTTTGTTTATTCCTTATTCGGCCTTTAGAAGATTGCGAGTGCCATTGTTGTCAACCTAGGGCTCTGATACCACTTTTGTAACACCCCGAATCCGCGGGACTCGGGATGCTACGGGTTGGGACCTCACAATGGGTCCCGACCCTTAGCCTGACAACAATTTCACTGGATCTTACAACAAGACACAAATAAAGGCAAAACCGAAATTCATTTTAATGCAATGATATGAAAACCCAAAAGAAAACAAACAACGGACTTCAGCCGATAAACAACATCAAAGACCAAAACGCCATACACGCGGCATACCAACATAATAAACAAAGAATAAAATACAACCCGACTCTAACCCAAACTCACTCCTAAAATGTACGGAACCCCGGCTGCCCACTCTTCCGGATCTCTCGGCCGCATTCCTAACCTGCAATGCAATCTACAACAATATCGGTATAAAACCGTTAGCTAGCATTCAAGGCATTAGAATCATGGTATTGGCACACACACACATAAGGCATCATAAACACACAACATGTTCCAAAATACACAATCCGGTTTATTATCTTTTTATTATTAGGTCATATCCCGTTCTAATTCACTTCTTTTGTGACACGAGAATCTTAAAGATCTCGCCCTTGTCCCCTTTCACCACACGGGTTTGTACTTGATGCGGATCAGCATCACCCGATGGACTGGTCGCAAGGCACCTCCCAGTCATCCCCATTTTGGACCGGACATAGCGGTCACCGCCCGTTATCATACACTTGGGCCAAATATAAACATATAAAGTCGGTGGTCCTATTACCGGTTTAGATGTTATAACATAAGCAATAAACACGCACATACACAATAAACACACACCACCAAACACGCATTGAAACTAATACAGAAAATACGAGCTAAGTAAGTCCGGAGACTTACCTCGTCACCACACTCAACTCACAACACTCTTGCTTCCTTAGGGAGGAAGCCCATAACCTGCTCACAAGAAGATAACTATATCAACAACAACTCACTCACAGTAGAAGTCTTAGACTTCTATACAAATGATCTACGCAAGACCATTTGACTCTCAATTCTAGGACCGCATCCTATAATCCCTCATGCTCACATCACACTCAACAGAAGCTAGAAGTCCTTAGACTTCTAGACCCGAAGATCTCTCAAAACATAACTCATAACACATACTAGGATAAACATGCCTAGTCTCAACAATCTCAGCGGTATCAACGCTATGTATCCTAAATCATAATCTCAACAACCATAAATCCACAACCTCAAGCCTCAAATATTTACAAGATCAACCAAATAACTTAAAACCTTATAACAATCTCACAAGATAACCAACACCTCAAGATTAGAATCAACATCAATCCATCAAACAATATCAAATCCTCGAAACTCACCTAAGGTCCATAACCACTACTTGGTATTAACTCTAAGTTATGCTAGATCCATCCTAGCATGATACTAAAACTTAACATATCTAGATCGAGGGAAAAGAATACTCACGCGACGTTAAAAGACGGAAGTCGTTCAACGGATGTCGACTTGGACTCGTTAGGCCTTTATCGGGGCGCTTCCGAACCTAGCACCAAACTAAACAAATTTAGCTTATAAGCTAAATTTGAACGGAATAATGAACATATATAACCTAAGGAAACCCCATTTCTAAAACCCAAGTTAAAAACCGTAAATATAATATTCCGGGCAAATTGTATAAAATCATAAACTTAAGGTAAAACTCATTTTAAAAGCCAAAGTTAATACCCACAATGAAATCTTGGCCATAACCCCAGATTAATCCAACAAAGGCATAATATGTAGTATATACAAATATAAGAATATCCCCGTATTAAAACCGAGTCAAAATCCCAAAACGGCTTTCCGGGTAGCTTATACAATACAAACAATTATAAGAATATTCTCGTATTTAAAATCCAAGGTTAAAAACCGCTAACGCATTTTCCGGGGCAAATGATACCGTTTCAAAATTATGGGTCATAATCTGTAATCAAAAGTTTGGCCATCCTTTGTAATTAAAATCCCACAGGACAGATTTTGAAATTTCCAAAAGTAGTGCCAGACTGTAAAGATAGAGTATGGGTAAAATATGTAATTAACTTGGGAGCTTTGTCTAATTATACCCAAACTATGGGAGTCCCGCTAGAGATTTCACTAGGGCTGCAGGGTCTCCGGCAAGGCAAAGGTAGGGCTGGGAGTGTTGTGTCTCCACGACGACGGTGGCGAGGTTTCCGGCAAGTAACGAGGTCTGCTAGTGTTAGCCGGCTTGGCCTTCGGTGGTGCTGCTAGTCTCTCGGCGGGCTCAACAGCGACAGATGCGGCGGAGAAACCCTTCCTGGCGGGCGGCGAGGGTGGCCCTCCGGTGAGATTCAGTGGCAGGCAGTCCTCCTCGCAACAGAAGGTACATGAAGCAGGGGGAGGAAAAGACGGCGGCGTACCGGCCTGCTGGTGGTCCGATCGATTGAGGCGGCAGTGGGGAGCGGCTCTCCTTCGATCCGGTAGCCCCTGGTGCCATTCTCTTCATTCTCGGGTGGTGCATCCTTCAATCGCTCAACAACTGCGATAGAGAGGGAAAAGGGGAGAGGGGAGTGGGCCGCAGAGAGGGAAGCAGAGGGGCAACATTGGGTCTGGGATAGGGAATGATATTCATGGAGTTGGGTTGCTTGTAGCAGGAAGCTTGCAAGTACAGAGGGAAAGCAAGGGTCGAGTTCAGAGGCGGTAGGGGGTAGGTAGATGGGCGGCAAGCAGATTACTCATCAAGCTTGGAAGAAAGGGAAAAAGAAAAAGGAGAAATAAAATATAAAAAAAAAGAAAAAGAGTACTAAAGAAAACTCGATCAAAACTAATCGGAATGAATTTTCCGGATCGGAAAATACTTCCGAACCTTACCAAAATAAATATATGGGTCAAAATCTATATATATATATATATAAAAGCTTGAAAAAAATTTAATTTACGATGTCAAAATACTCGTAAAAAATATTTAAGCTATTAAAATATTAGAGAAATAATTATCGAAAACACGCCTAAAATTTGGGGCGTTACAGATGGGCGGTGCTTCCATGCTCAGCGGCGGTTACCTGTCTTGCCGAATTTGTTGATTGCTGCTACGTGTTTACGGATGAAGGTAGGAGGATGGCAGCGTACGGGATATTCATTTGGTTAGGGTTAAAGTTTAGGTTTAACGTGATTAATGGGGAATTAGGGAAGTTTGAGAAGTGGGCCAGAACAAGCTATTGGGCCAAGGATTTTGGGCCTGCTCCTCAAAAAGATAAAGGCTGAAAGAACTATAAATTTAAGTACGGAATTATTTACGGGTTTCGTAAGTTATCATTTGATGTGAATCAAGGTCACATAAAATGATAGGATTTAGTGTCTTTTCTTTTATTTAAAAGAATTAGGGTTAGCGGATCGGAAACCGGTTCGATCCGGTATTAAACGGAGAATAAGTTTTTTTTTTCCGGTTATTACATTCTAATGCTTCGAATATGAGCTAACGGTTTTATACCGACTGTTGTAGATTGCATTGCAGGTTAGGATTGCGGCCGAGAGATCCGGAAGAGTGGGCAGCCGGGGTTCCGTACATTTTAGGATTGGGTTTTGGGTGGAGTCGAGTTTGAGTATTGTAATTACTGTATGTTTTATGGCGTTAGCCTTTGGGGTTGTATTTTCGGCTGAAGTCCTTTATTGTATTCTTTCGGGTTTTTCTTTTCATTGCATAAAAATGTATTTCGGTTTTGGCCTTTATTTGTGCCTTGTTACAAGATCCGGTGAAATTATTGTCAAGCTAAGGGTCGGGACCCATTGTGAGGTCCCAACCCGTAGCGCCCCGAGTCCCGCAGATTCGGGGTGTTACAAAAGTGGTATCAGAGCCCTAGGTTGACAACAATGGCACTCGCAATCTTCTAAAGGCCAAATGAGGAATAAATTGAACTCACACGGGTTCTGACTTTTCGTTTTTAAAATCACATGCATGAGTCGGGGTAGAATGTACGGACCACCACTCCTTCCGTGGATCTCGGCAGCGTAGTTTATTGGATTTTTAGTATATATATATATATATATATATATATATATATATATATATATATATATATAGATATGTATGTGGACTTAGGATGTTTTTGGACTATTGTTATATGTTAATTATAGTTATGCATGATGGACTTGATGTATATGTATAGTTATATATGTGGACTTAATATATGTGTTAGACCTTGTTTTGTTGTAATGAATTTCCGGATGCGTTATATTAGTAATTAATTTGGACATAGGACCTATATAGTCGTTTATGCGGATTCTTATTATGTATAGTAGTAGATATTACTGGACCTGATAGAAAAGATGATAAGTATAGTATCTTCACCTTTCAAGACGATGTGGTTGGCTTGGGATAGCGTTCATATGTGGAGGAGTACACTCAAATATGGAGTTGAGCATCTCGTGTTAATGAACACCATGGCGTTCTCGGATTCCTTTAAAAGGATGTCGAAGAGGAAGATTAGAGACGACGTAACCGAAGGACGAACAAATAGAAGTGAAGTTTGAGTCATCTTGAGCGAAACCGAGATGGAAACTATACAAGTAAAGGAAATAACATGAAGATGTGGGAGTGGTTCCAAAGAAGCAATGATTGAACAACAATGAAGCAAACTAGAGGTAGCAACTTAAGGGGGGCATTCCAAGTGTCGTGCCGATAACCGGAGGACGTCCATTAAGTGGATTGGATTACAAAAATGGCGATCCAATTAAGGCAAGTTGCCTAGACATTCCTAAGCACGGGAGTCGAGATGAGAAGTATGATCAACAAATTATGAAATGTTTAAGATACCGTAAGTTAAGCTTACGAGGTACCAACAAGTGAAGCGTCAACATTACGAGAGTTATGAGAAGACGGGCATGGTGGGAATTCAAGTGGAGTTGACCGGTTCCCGTTATGATGATAAGGCCAAGAAACATGTAACACCCCGAATCCGCGAGATTCGGGATGCTACGGGCGGAGACCTCACAATGGGTCCCGACCCTTAGCTTGACAATAATTTCACCGGATCTTACAACAAGACACAAATAAAGGCAAAACCGAAATTTATTTTAATGCAATGATATGAACCCCAAAAGAAAACAACGCAAGACTCCAGCCGAGATACAACTCCAAAGGCAAACGCCATACACGCGACATACATAATACCCTAAACAATACATAAAAACAACCCCCAAAACCCATCCTAAAATGTACGGACCCCGGTTGCCCACTCTTCCGGATCTCTCGGCCGCGTCCCTAACCTGCAAGACAACTACAACAATATCGGTATAAAACCGTTAGCTAGCATTCAAGGCATTAGAATCATGGTATTGGCACACACACACATAAGGCATCATAAACACACAACATATTCCAAAACACACAATCCGGTTTATTATCTTTTTATTATTATGTCATATCCCGTTCTAATTCAACTTCTTTTGTGACACGAGAATCTTAAAGATCTCGCCCTTCTCCCCTTTCACCATACGGGTTTGTACTTGATGCGGATCAGCATCACCCGATGGGTTGGTCGCAAGGCACCTCCCAGTCATCCCCATTTTGGACTGGACAAGCGGTCACCGCCCGTTATCATACACTTGGGCCAAATATAAACATATAAAGTCGGTGGTCCTATTACCGGTTTAGATGTTATAACATAAGCAATAAACACACACATAAACACTAAACACACACCACCAAACACGCATTGAAACTAATACAGAGAATACGAGCTAAGTAAGTCCGAATACTTACCTCGTCCCAAAGATAATCCCGCTATATCCCACTCTTAGCTTCCCGCAGGAAGACACTCAACGCCTGTAAAAAGGCACACGATCAGCATCTCTCTCACATGCTAGAAGTCCTTAGACTTCTAGTCCCAATGATCTCGCAAGATCATAATCCATAACCATGCTAGGATAACAACTCTTATTCCTCACGATCTCACAAGGTCATAACCATCACAACACATGCTAGGATAAGCCAAACCTAAACACTAAAATCCCACAAGATCATACAACCCCAACCTCGAGCCTCAAAACGCTCACAAGATCAACCATATAACTTAAAGCCTTATAACAACCTCACAAGATAACCAAACACCTCAATTCTTAGCACAATCATAAATCCTCAAAACTCACCTAAGGTTCAAGGCCACTTCTTGACATTTACTCTAAGTTATGCTAGATCCAACCTAGCATGATTCTACAACTAAACATAACTAAATAGAGGAAAAAGTAGCTCACATGACGTCCAAAGACGGAAGTCGATCAATGGATGTCGACTTTGGACTCTTTAGGCCTTTATCTGGACGCTCCGAACTTAACACCAAAATTAAGCAAATTTAGCTCATATGCTAAATTTGAACGGAATATATAACTCTAAGGAAAAACTCGTTTTCAAAAGTCAACGTTAAAAACCCGGAATCAAATCTTAGATCCATAACCGAATTAATCCAACAAAGACATAATGTACCGTGTATAAAAATATAAGAATATCCCGTATTTGAAAGCGAGTTTAAAATCGACAATTACATTTTTAGGGTAAAAATGAGCAATTTCATAAACTTGGGTCATATTGCGTAAATAAAACATTGGGCATTTTCTGTAAATATACAAACCGAGGGCACAATTGCCACCATCAAGAAATATGGGTTAAAGCTGTAATTACAAACATTGGGTAAAAACTGTAATTAATCACAAACTAAGGGTGGCCCGATTTAATTAATACAAAAAGGGGTTTCTTTAACCTAGAAACAACACGCAGTCGGAGATTAAGAAGGTGAGGGTGCGGCGCAGGTGGCAGGGTTCTAGTCGACTCCAGCACGCACCGGGGCAGGCAAATACAAGGCTTTCCGGCGGCTCCGGTAATGCGAGACTGGGCCTCTCCGGCTCTTCCTTGGTGTCTCGACAGAGGCTCGAGAAGAAGACGGTTGAGGGTGGCTTTCATGGTGGATCTGACCTCCGGCGAGGCGAAGACAGAGAGGACGAGGGGGAGGATAAGGTGGCTTTAGGCTCCGGTGGGTTCGACAGGGACCCGAAGAAGGTGGGGCTGGCAGAAGGTGGCTCGGGGTGGTTGTGTGTCTGCCTCTACGGGGGAGTTGAAGACGACCGAGAAAGGTCGAAGGAAAAGAGCGAGGTCATGTGAGTTGCTTGCTATTACAGATAAGGAAGAAGCAGGGAGTTTGCAGAAGAGGTTTCATAGGGTGAGAGAGAGAGAGCTGAAGATGGAGGGAGAGGAGATCACTGGTGTGATGGAGAAGGGAAACAAGGGTGAGCAGCAAAGAGATCAGAGGAGAAGCTGTAGGTTCCAAGGAGAGAGCAGATGAGGCAAGGGGGGATCGGGATAGACTAGAGTAGGCTAGCACCAGGGTTTGATGAGGGGTCGGGAGTGAGCGAGAGGTCGGGTTGCAGTGCTCGCAGAGGGAACGAAGGGTCGAAATGCAGCAACTGCGCTCACCAATTGGGGACAGAAGCGTGAAGAAGGTAAAGAAAAGGGAAGAAAAGAAAAAAAGAAATAATTAAAGTAATAAAGAGGAAAAAGTAATAGAATAGACTCGGTTAGAGCATTAGGAACGGGATTATCGGATCGGAGAATTTTTCCGAACTTTACTCGAAAAATAAATACGGAAAATATATGCGGATTTAATATGTAAATAAACTTGCAAAAATATACTTGAAACACAAAAAAAAATCTTCTCGCGATTTGTTTTACAAGATCATATAATAATTTAAACACGGGTAATAGAATTATATCGATGTATATATATATACTCATATAATTTAATTTACGTCGTAAAATAGTCGTAAAAATTTATAAGCTATTAAAATATTGATAAAAGCCGAAAACAAAAATATCGAAAACGCGCCTAATAAAATGGGGCTTTACATCAGATTCCCCTAAAAACAAGTTTCGTCCCGAAACTTGCTATATGTCGAACTTCTCGGTCCCTAAGGCCGAGGTATAAACTCTGAAACTAAGGAGGCTTAAACCTTCTAATGTATATACACAAACTAGTCAAACTACCACTGCAAGATATATTAGGTCATGTAACCCGTTCCCGCACACGACACAACTACACATAAGATCACACATGCACATAACTCAACCAAGGAAGAACTAGGTCTAACTCGTCGATTTTATTGATGCTACTAGCTCCGCATAAAACCCAACCAAATATACTATCCCCCGTCTTCCAGTTAGCCTCATCGGTCCCTCGTCTACCACCAGATCATCATGACTGACAACATGTCTCGAGTCATGTATGTACTCTCTCGACTGATACTCATAAAACACCTGGTGAACACCCTCGACTCTCGGTGTCCATGCCAACCGGTAAATCACTTTCCAATTCGCGCTAAGATCTCAAAAAGGTCTGATATATCGGAATCTCAACTTCCCTCTCGGGTCCTTCTCAATGCAACATTTTTCCATTATGTTTCTCTTTGATAGTCTCTAACAAGAAAGATCGAACTCCCAATTTATACCGTTGGTTTTGATTCTTGTCAAACCAAACTCTGATGTTACGTTTCCTCAATACTCAATAAAGACCTTGTCTTGGAAAATCACTTGTACACTTCAAACCGATCATACCTCGACGCGATTTCAAAACAGTTGAAACAATGAATCTCCTCTTAACTCTCAACAACTCCATTGTCAATTTTGTCCAACTCAATATTTCGTTGTCATCCGTAGTAAGTTAGCCATAGATGGTGTCACTTGGAGAATCTATCCGCAAGTCCAGTAATGACCAGCACATCCAAGAAAACTTGTAACTTCTTTCACATCCTTCGGGGGTTGCCATCCCGAGACAACTTATCATACGACTTATCTCTTCTTCGAGAGTAGACCAAAATACCTTATCCGGGACATTAGTAAGCCCATATCGAATAACTACAACTCGTAGTGACTCCGATTGGTTCAAAATGCCGTAGATAACCGTCTCTCCTTTCGCAAACTGGTGTCCTCGATAACAACTTCAAATCAAGAATTCAAGATATATCCCAACATGAACTTCAAATCAAGAGTTCAAGATATATTTCAACGTGAACTTCAAACTATCTTAATGGTAAATCCTCCTCCCGATGCATTGGAATCCATTCTTTCTCGTGTTCCAGCTTTTCTTCTCCCATCACATATCGTAAAATATCGACACAATCTTGTCTTAACATTTGTCAAGTGGTCCACCCCGATCTGTTGAGGGGACGTCCATCAAACACGTGGTTTAATACTTCTTTAGCTGCAATGTTCACCGTCCTCTTTCAAAGATCTTTCATCTCCGGAATTCGAGAGACTTGCTCAAGTCTTCCGACCCTTGAAGCCTTGGTTAAGCAATAGTTCAGTTTAATCCCCTTTTTCACTTCAAAGGAAGGCGATAATAACATTTCTTGACTTTGCACATATGTTCAGTCACAAAAGTCCTAACTACAAGACTCAATCATGTCATATAACAAATCGATACAATATTCTTCGCTTCCTCCGACATCCGAACATAGGGGAGAAACTCCTCGTATTCTACATCAGCTTTCACCATAGACATCCTTTCTTCAATTAGGCATAAAAATTTACATTTCACTTTCTATTGTAACGCCAAACGACCGCAGAGGCTCTAACCTCGATCGTTTCATGTACTTCTTGTACATATCATATCAACATCGAACTTCAAAACTTCAATCTTCTCCTACTCTTGTTGGACACCTTATACATCTCTTGGCATTCCATGAACAACTTCGCGGCCATATCAGTATGCCCCATGGAGAATGCTAGGCAAAATTTCCAAACCAACATCACTGCAAGATCCACCCATTACTTTACCAAGCACTAACATCATAATCTCTAAGCTTGAAGTGTTGCCCTAGTTCAGGTCCTCCCGTTCACGCCATAGCCACCATGTCTCTTCCATGTGAGTCACGAACTTGAATTAGCTTTTGCTCGCGAAAACATACACTCTATTACTTTAAAACAACTTACCATACGTCCTCAAACATACCATGCATCCTCTTTATGTATTCCCCATTTCGTACATCAACTATAGAAGCCTCACCTTCCTCTCGCTCCTCTATTCTCTTCACTCTTATCAAATCTTAATAGTTCTTATACATGTTGTTTCCTCCTAATGTTGACCCCATGACCTACGAAAGTCTCACCAGATCGTTACAATCCCTCTCAACAAGGTACGTCACCATCACTTGTTGGAATCGATAAAATGCTACTTGATTAAGATACTTGCACTTCCCTTGATATACTTCTTTATTGTCGACTTTCAACCACCACAAATACTCGAAGTTCTTGTTACTCTTCTTCATGATCCCACATCCTGTATTACTCTCCCCACCTACAGTCACCAGTATATAACCTGCACCTGTGCATTTTTTGGTGGTCACCGATTAACTCATTGATGACCCTCTTCAAGATCAACGACTTACCCTCCTACCACATTGCCATGTTACCATACTCCTGAAAGATACCTTCTCGGGGTATTCCGCCATAACTTCACTAGCTCACTTTACTCTACTTCCAACTTCTTTAGCTCATATTACTCTCCCCTCTTCCTTCCGCTTCTGTAAGATAACTATACCTCCCAACTCTTCCGTGTCATATGACCCACCTTCATAGGCTTAACTTCTCTTTATGATGTTTTGCAAAAGCACTTCTCAAACATTCTGACATTAAACAACACTCACTCGCGTTCCTCTTGTTGGTATCTTAAGTCTTTTGATCCAAGCTCCTTGTTTCATCTCTCATCTTCTGAAGATCATCATCTGCATACACTTCCTCCTCCTTAACGTTGCTCAGTCTCATCACAATAACGGAAAATGATTGACTCACCCGGTAATTCTACCATATGAACTTCCACCATGTAGTCCTCTTTCTAATTCTCCTATTTCTGAAGAAGTCTCCCGCTTAGGCTCTCGCAAAAACCGTCACTTTACTTTCTAGTTCCTCTGTAAGCTTAAGTTAAGGTTCTTGTCAAGCTTTCGCAATTGTTTTGACCACTCTTCTCATCTTGACTCTTAAACTTAGGAGCGCCTATTGAGAACTCGTCTTACTTAGAATGCCACTTTTATTCTCGAGCAAGAATGTAGTCCTCCTTACTTGATTCGCATCTTTAGTCCATTGACACCGGACTTGGAAAAATCTTACGCTCGTTGTCATTAGTTTCTTCATTGTTGTTCAACCGTCGCTTCCTTTGGGAACCACCACTTGTCTTTTCTTGCCGCTTCCTTCTCAGTTTTGCTTAAACTATCTCGAGGATCTCTTCCACTTGTTTGTCCTTCATTTACGTCATCTCTAATCTCCCGTTTCGACATCCTCTTAAAGGAGTCCGAGAAACACCAAGGTGTTTGTCCAAAACGTGATGCACAACTCGGTACTTGAGCATACTCACCCTTAGATGTAAACTATCTAAGCCAAACGGCGTCATCCAAGGGGCGATGATAGCTTTCTATCATCTCGACTATAAGGTCTAACATCCATATGTCACTATATATCCTAGTATACGTATATAATATATAAGTTCTATGTCCACCTGCTATCAACATAACTCATCCAAGGAAACCATTCTCATAAAACGAGTTCCAAGCACTAATACAATATTATCATGCCACATGTACAACTCATATCAATATAAAGGTCATGCCACCATAACAACATAACAAGTCCATCATGCATAACTATAATTATATAATAATAGTCCAAAAACATCCTACATCCACGATACATATCTACATATATACACATATCTATATATACTAAAATCCAATAACTATGCTGCCGAGATCCGCGGAAGGAGTGGTGGTCCGTACATTCTACCCCGACTCATGCATGTGATTTTGAAAACAAAAACTCAGAACCCGCGGGGTTCTGTTTATTCCTTATTCGGCCTTTAGAAGATTGCGAGTGCCATTGTTGTCAACCTAGGGCTCTGATACCACTTTTGTAACACCCCGAATCCGCGGGACTCGGGATGCTACGGGCGGAGACCTCACAATGGGTCCAGACCCTTAGCCTGACAACAATTTCACCGGATCTTACAACAAGACACAAATAAAGGCAAAACCGAAATTTATTTTAATGCAATGATATGAACCCCAAAAGAAAACAACGCAAGACTCCAGCCGAGATACAACTCCAAAGGCAAACGCCATACACGCGACATACATAATACCCTAAACAATACATAAAAACAACCCCCAAAACCCATCCTAAAATGTACGGACCCCGGCTGCCCACTCTTCCGGATCTCTCGGCCGCGTCCCTAACCTGCAAGACAACTACAACAATATCGGTATAAAACCGTTAGCTAGCATTCAAGGCATTAAAATCATGGTATTGGCACACACACACATAAGGCATCATAAACACACAACATATTCCAAAACACACAATCCGGTTTATTATCTTTTTATTATTATGTCATATCCCGTTCTAATTCAACTTCTTTTGTGACACGAGAATCTTAAAGATCTCGCCCTTGTCCCCTTTCACCATACGGGTTTGTACTTGATGCGGATCAGCATCACCCGATGGGCTGGTCGCAAGGCACCTCCCAATCATCCCCATTTTGGACTGGACAAGCGGTCACCGCCCGTTATCATACACTTGGGCCAAATATAAACATATAAAGTCGGTGGTCCTATTACCGGTTTAGATGTTATAACATAAGCAATAAACACACACATAAACACTAAACACACACCACCAAACACGCATTGAAACTAATACAGAGAATACGAGCTAAGTAAGTCCGAAGACTTACCTCGTCCCAAAGATAATCCCGCTATATCCCACTCTTAGCTTCCCGCAGGAAGACACTCAACGCTTGTAAAAAGGCACACGATCAGCATCTCTCTCACATGCTAGAAGTCCTTAGACTTCTAGTCCCAATGATCTCGCAAGATCATAATCCATAACCATGCTAGGATAACAACTCTTATTCCTCACGATCTCACAAGGTCATAACCATCACAACACATGCTAGGATAAGCCAAACCTAAACACCAAAATCCCACAAGATCATACAACCCCAACCTCGAGCCTCAAAACGCTCACAAGATCAACCATATGACTTAAAGCCTTATAACAACCTCACAAGATAACCAAACACCTCAATTCTTAGCACAATCATAAATCCTCAAAACTCACCTAAGGTTCAAGGCCACTACTTGACATTCACTCTAAGTTATGCTAGATCCAACCTAGCATGATTCTACAACTAAACATAACTAAATAGAGGAAAAAAGTAGCTCACATGACGTCCAAAGACGGAAGTCGATCAATGGATGTCGACTTTGGACTCTTTAGGCCTTTATCTGGACGCTTCCGAACCTAACACCAAAATTAAGCAAATTTAGCTCATATGCTAAATTTGAACGGAATGTATAACTCTAAGGAAAAACTCGTTTTCAAAAGTCAACGTTAAAAACCCGGAATCAAATCTTAGATCCATAACCGAATTAATCCAACAAAGACATAATGTACCGTGTATAAAAATATAAGAATATCCCGTATTTGAAAGCGAGTTTAAAATCGACAATTACATTTGTAGGGTAAAAATGAGCAATTTCATAAACTTGGGTCATATTGCGTAAATAAAACATTGGGCATTTTCTGTAAATATACAAACCGAGGGCACAATTGCCACCATCAAGAAATATGGGTTAAAGCTGTAATTACAAACATTGGGTAAAAACTGTAATTAATCACAAACTAAGGGTGGCCCAATTTAATTAATACAAAAAGGGGTTTCTTTAACCTAGAAACAACACGCATTCGGAGATTAAGAAGGTGAGGGTGCGGCGCAGGTGGCAGGGTTCTAGTCGACTCCAGCACGCACCGGGGCAGGCAAATACAAGGCTTTCCGGCGGCTCCGGTAATGCGAGACTGGGCCTCTCCGGCTCTTCCTTGGTGTCTCGACAGAGGCTCGAGAAGAAGACGGTTGAGGGTGGCTTTCATGGTGGATCTGACCTCCGGCGAGGCGAAGACAGAGAGGACGAGGGGGAGGATAAGGTGGCTTTAGGATCCGGTGGGTTCGACAGGGACCCGAAGAAGGTGGGGCTGGCAGAAGGTGGCTCGGGGTGGTTGTGTGTCTGCCTCTGCGGGGGAGTTGAAGACGACCGAGAAAGGTCGAAGGAAAAGAGCGAGGGCATGTGAGTTGCTTGCTATTACAGATAAGGAAGAAGCAGGGAGTTTGCAGAAGAGGTTTCATAGGGTGAGAGAGAGAGCTGAAGATGGAGGGAGAGGAGATCACTGGTGTGATGGAGAAGGGAAACAAGGGTGAGCAGCAAAGAGATCAGAGGAGAAGTTGTAGGTTCCAAGGAGAGAGCAGATGAGGCAAGGGGGGATCGGGATAGACTAGAGTAGGCTAGCACCAGGGTTTGATGAGGGGTCGGGAGTGAGCGAGAGGTCGGGTTGCAGTGCTCGCAGAGGGAACGAAGGGTCGAAATTCAGCAACTGCGCTCACCAATTGGGGACAGAAGCGTGAAGAAGGTAAAGAAAAGGGAAGAAAAGAAAAAAAGAAATAATTAAAGTAATAAAGAGGAAAAAGTAATAGAATAGACTCGGTTAGAGCATTAGGAACGGGATTATCGGATCGGAGAATTTTTCCGAACTTTACTCGAAAAATAAATACGGAAAATATATGTAACACCCCGAATCCGCGGGACTCGGGATGCTACGGGTTGGGACCTCACAATGGGTCCCGACCCTTAGCCTGACAACAATTTCACTGGATCTTACAACGAGACACAAATAAAGGCAAAACCGAAATTCATTTTAATGCAATGATATGAAAACCCAAATGAAAACAAACAACGGACTTCAGCCGATAAACAACATCAAAGACCAAAACGCCATACACGCGGCATACCAACATAATAAACAAAGAATAAAATACAACCCGACTCTAACCCAAACTCATTCCTAAAATGTATGGAACCCCGGCTGCCCACTCTTCCGGATCTCTCGGCCGCATTCCTAACCTGCATTGCAATACTACACACGGTAGGATGTCAGGCGGCGGCTTGAAGCAAAAACCGAAGACGACAGTCTCGGTGTCGGCGGCAGCAACAGGTGGCGACGGCAGCAGCAAGCGCCGACGGATCTACACTGCAGTCGACGGCGGACGAGGGTCGAACGCCTATTGTGACGGTCTCTGGGGCGGAAAGGCGTGTATCCCTATCGCGGTCTCTCTCGGCGTCGGAACTGGAGGCAACCCTCCCTAGTACGACTCCTTTGCGACGACTGCGGTTTCATCTCGCCGGAAGACTAGGGCTTGATGTTGGCAGCAGATCAGAAAGCGGCGGGATAGATCTGTACTGCCGATGAAGGCGGTCGAGACAGGTCCTCCGGTTCTTCGACAGGCTTGACGCAGAGGGTCGACCAAAGGGAGAGGAGGAAGGAGAGGACAGGTGCGGAAGGAGATGCCCTTCTCTGGCCCGACGGTGCACGAGGTGGCCGATCCACTAGCTTCCTTGGCCGCTTCCAAGGTTCGGCGCAGAGAAGGCGAGGAACGAAGAAAGGGCGGAGTGGGAGGCGTGCGGCCGAGAGGTAAGAAAAGGAAGCAGGACGGCTAGGTTAAAAAAAAAAAAAGAAGGGTAAGGGCTTTCTATCCTCCACCATGGGCCACGGGCCGGAAATATCTAAAAAGAACAAGGCCCAACTAACGGGCATGGCTGAAATGTCGGATTTATTGAAAATATTAAGAACTCGGAACGAGTCCTAACCAGTCAGGTCTAGTTGATCCGGAAATTATCAAAAGTAAATCCTCGGGTATTACATTAGATCCCCCTAAAAATAAGTTTCGTCCCGAAACTTATAGATAGAAACATCCTTCACAAAACCTCCAATAACTACAACCGAAGTTTCTAAATCTTCTTCTAGAGAGTCTTCGTTATACTCTTTAAGTATAGAAGTATCACTAAACTATTATAAACATGCAACACATGAAATAACAAACACTCAACCACGAATCTAATCAAATAGTCAGATAAATCATGCAAATCAATATCCGAATACTAACTCGTCGGTATAGGGGTTGCAATTGACTCCTACTCCCAAAGTTACCCTTCGTCTCTCGGGTAGCCTCATCGGCTCCCTTTCTAAACCACTGGTCTACACCCTCTAATATGGATAGTAGTGTTAGTCGATAAATAGCTTATCGATTCGCTTTAAGATATCAATAGTGCCCTTTTAAATTCATTTCCCAACTCTTTTGGTGACTGAACTAAACTAAAAAAAAAAACTGTAAACTTTATTTCTTTCGTGGAATCCACTGGCTACTGACCTTTCGGAAGGTCCCAACTATCAATTTGGAAACAATGATCTTAGACATATCCCGACACTTTACTAAGTGTCTACAACTCTTGATCATACAACTCACTTGGTCCGGTTTCCTTAATGTGACTGAGTCGGATCGTCCCTTAATTAATTAGTTTTCACCTACTTCTGGTCAAGCTTTCAAATTTACAAGGCCCAAAAATCACACTCCTAGTGAAGGTTTTCATATAGATCGCAAATTTCTTAACTTGAGATCATAGTTAACATAATATTGAGTTTCTTGTTTTGTGGTTTATGGGTCCACCATGCTTCCACTATGCTACTCTGATATATCTATTGTCACCCACTAATCATCATGACGGATTTTCGTGAGTCAGCATGACTTATCAAACTCTCGCTTGTATCTTCTCTTCTAATAGTGGCAAAATCCATCTCAAACAAATTGTCAGTCTAGAGATGAAGTGTTATAGTGAAGGGTGGGCTCGTGCTCTAGCGGTGAACATTGGTTGCCCAAAAACTCGAGGTAAACCATCCATATCTGTCGAAAATATGGTCCTCGGCCCCTATGGAGTTTCACAATTGGTCTAATCACGCCTCCGCTATATTATTCCTCGGTCTCCTTGGAGAATTGGGACGTGCGCCTTTAGACATTCTCGGAATTCACTTATGTCTCATTAGAATTCGGCTTACTACTCGCCAAGACTATTCAATGTAATTATCCTTCCACAATCCTTTTTGACCTCCAGCTTAGGAGTACATCATGTTGACCTACAAGTCATTACCCTAAACCTATTTACCATCTTGACAGCTCCAAATTCTCAATATGCGGTAACAAGTCTACATTAAGACAATAACACCCACCACATGATGGTCTCTCTAGCTTGTCTTGTGAACTCTTCCACTAGATGACTCATCTCGTAACATTTTCCTTGTCCGAATCGGCTCTATCTGTCAATTGATCATCACTACTCATTCAGTGTTGAAACCTCAGTTATGTTGTACTCCTGGATAGATTCCATAAAGGCATCCGCATCTCAGCACTTTATTTAAATTTAGCAAACTAACCATTTGATACATGACTTTTGTTGATCATCTCCTGGTATCAATTGTGAAGGAACATCATGTCTATGTGATTTCCTCTAAAAATCCGACCTCTCGACTCACATCTTACTAGGTTGTCCTTATTCTCATGTCGCTTTATCTTCTTTAAATCTTAATATCTCGTATGATAGTTACATCTCTTTGAGTTTTCTCGTGTGGTCTTTACGGACTATGTTGATTACCTTCCATAATCTACTATCATTAGTCGAGGAGGAGGGATTTAAAGGCATACCTTTTGTACGCAGTCTCGCAACTACTCATCCATCTTCATATTATTGAGTTATCCGGATTAGCTTGAATTTGCATTGGAGTACCACCATTTCTCATTAAACTCCTATATAAACACTTTTCGGTACCTCTCTTACCGGTGTGATACCGGGTACGTATAATAACTTTCAGTCATTCAACATCACTTTATCTCATATCCGTCCGAGCAGAGGTGTATACCCCAACTAAAATCACCCCAAAACTCGACAAGTCGTTTCACCAAGGTGCTGACGTTATAATCTCCACACTTGTACCGCCACTATGAATCCGGTTATTCCGTGTCCCACCATTATTTACAACCGCCTCCTTTGTGAGTCGGAAAGATTGACCCGAATCCACTCTATGAGAACACACCATTAGTCCCACTTGGACGAAATACTTGACACCTTCTTTACTTGCCTTTATGATCATAAGTTAAGACAATATTTAACCTCTTCCTCTTACTCCTTTAGTTCTTTCACAAATTCGTCCATACTAACTTCAATCGGTATTTTCTCCTAACCACTAGGTAAGGGACTTCTTATAATAATCAATCTTATTTTCTTCGCTTCCCTGACATCCCAACATATGGGAGGAGCTCTTCGTATTCTACATAAGCTTTCACCATAGACATCCTTTCTTCAATTAGGCATTGAAATTTACACTTCATTTCCTTATGTAACGTCAAACCCACCGTAGAGGCCCAAACCTTAATCTTTCATGTACTTCTTGTACATCTCATATCGACAACAAACTTCAAAACTTCGGTCTTTTCTTACTCTTGTTGGTCACCTTAAGTATCTCTTGGTATTCCATGAACAATCTTCACAACCGTACTAGTATGCCCCGGGGAGAACGCTAGGCGAAATTCCCCAACCATAATCACTGAAAGATCCACTCACTACTTCACCAAGTACTAATATCACAACTCTAAGCTTGCAGCTTTGCCCTAATCTAGGTCCTCCCTTTCACGTCATAGCCACCATGGCTCTACCGTGCAAGTCTGAAACATATGACTCATCTTTTTCTTGTGACAACATACCATCCATTTCGTTAGAACAAACACGTCATGCACCCTCTTTCCCTATATGTATGTATGTTCCCATTGCGTAAAGAAACAAAGGAAGCTTCACTTCCCTCCTACTTCTCTATTCCTTTCACTCTTATCAAACCTTAACAGTTTTTATCCGTGTCGTTCTCCCATATGTCAATCTCCTAACCAAAGAAGGTCGCATATGTTCGTTATAATCCCTCCCTAGGAGGTCTATTATAGTTACATGCTTTGACCTCATTCCATGCTACTGGATCAAAACACTTGCACTTCTGTTGATACACCTCCTTACTACTGACATTGAACCGCCAAGAATACTCCAAGCTCTTGTTACCGTTATGTTATAATCTCATAGTTCGGGTTACTCTTCTTATCAACACTCGCTATTAGACAACCCGCACATGTGTTTTTTGGTTGTCACCGATTAGCTTATAGATTACCTTCTCCAAGATCAACGACTTACCCTCTTCTATACTTCATGTTACCATACAAATGAAGGATACTCTCTCAGGGTACTCTGTCTTAAACTTCACTAGCTAATTTTACTCTATCTCAAACTCCGTTAGTCCCCTCTACATTCTACGCTTCCTTTCCTTATAAGGTAACCATATCTTCTTGGCCTTGTTGTTTCGTATCTCTCCCTTTCATAGGCTTAACCATTATTCCATGTTGTCTTTTAAGTACACCTTCACCAAAATTCTAGCCTCGTATATCGTCCGTTCATGTTCCTCTTGATTGGTATCTTAAGTCTTTCGATCAAAGTTCCTCGTTTCGGCTTTCATCTTCTGAGGATCATCATTTATACACACTTCCTCCTTCTTGGTGCTTCTTAGTCTTATGATCATAATGAAAATCGGTCAACTCCACGTGACTCCCACCATGCCCTTCTTCTTATAGCTCTAGTAATGTTGTAACTTTACTTTTTGGTACCTCGTAACTTAACTTACGGAATTTTAAATCCTTCTCACATGTTTCGTTCACTTCTCTCATCTTAACTCCAATGCTTAGAAACGTCTAAGGAAAGCTTTGCATCTTAAGGGAATGTCACCTTTAACCTTGTTAGAATATACCCATCTTCTCCTTGATTCGCATCTTTAGTTGTCCACGTGTCTTCTCGAAGAATTTATACTCGTTATATCTATTGGTCACGTTGTCGTTCAATCCCGGTTTCTTTATAACCACTTCTACACTTTAATGTTGTTTCTTTTTCTTGTATTGCTTCCATCTTGATTCTTTTAAGTCGTCTCGAGTTCTTCTTTCTACTCGTTTGTCCTTTGTTTATGTCATCTCTAATCCTCCTCTTCGACATCCTTTTAAAGGAATCCGAGAACGTCATGGTGGTTGTTAACACGAAATGCTCAACTCGATAATTGAGTGTACTCCTCCACATATGAACGCTATCTCAAGCCAACCACATTGTCCTTAAAGGTGATGATACTATACTTATCATCTTTTCTATTAGGTCCCGTAACTCCATATGCTACTACTATATATAATAAGAATACGTATACGTAACTATATAAATCCTATGTCCATATCACTACCAATATAATACATCCAACATTTCATCCACAATATAAGGTCCCAAAACATATAGCCGTCCACATATATAACAATAAACATATATCCAGTTCATCATGCAACATACAATCACAAAGATACACATCAATTCTATCATGCATAACTACAAACCTCATACAATATACCTATATACATACATACATACATATACCTATCAAGTCCAATAAACTATGCTGCCGAGATCAGCGGAAGAAGTGGTGGTCCGTACATTCTACCCCGACTCATGCATGTGATTTTGAAAACGAAAACTCAGAACCCGCGGGGTTCTGTTTATTCCCTATTCGGCCTTTAGAAGATTGCGAGTGCCATTGTTGTCAACCTAGGGCTCTGATACCACTTTTGTAACACCCCGAATCCGCGGGACTCGGGATGCTACGGGTTGGGACCTCACAATGGGTCCCGACCCTTAGCCTGACAACAATTTCACTGGATCTTACAACGAGACACAAATAAAGGCAAAACCGAAATTCATTTTAATGCAATGATATGAAAACCCAAATGAAAACAAACAACGGACTTCAGCCGATAAACAACATCAAAGACCAAAACGCCATACACGCGGCATACCAACATAATAAACAAAGAATAAAATACAACCCGACTCTAACCCAAACTCGCTCCTAAAATGTACGGAACCCCGGCTGCCCACTCTTCCGGATCTCTCGGCCGCATTCCTAACCTGCATTGCAATACTACACACGGTAGGATGTCAGGCGGCGGCTTGAAGCAAAAACCGAAGACGACAGTCTCGGTGTCGGCGGCAGCAACAGGTGGCGACGGCAGCAGCAAGCGCCGACGGATCTACACTGCAGTCGACGGCGGACGAGGGTCGAACGCCTACTACGACGGTCTCTGGGGCGGAAAGGCGTGTATCCCTATCGCGGTTTCTCTCGGCGTCGGAACTGGAGGCAACCCTCCCTAGTACGACTCCTTTGCGACGACTGCGGTTTCATCTCGCCGGAAGACTAGGGCTTGATGTTCGCAGCAGATCAGAGAGCGGCGGGATAGATCTGTACTGCCGATGAAGGCGGTCGAGACAGGTCCTCCGGTTCTTCGACAGGCTTGACGCAGAGGGTCGACCAAAGGGAGAGGAGGAAGGAGAGGACAGGTGCGGAAGGAGATGCCCTTCTCTGGCCCGACGGTGCACGAGGTGGCCGATCCACTAGCTTCCTTGGCCGCTTCCAAGGTTCGGCGTAGAGAAGGCGAGGAACGAAGAAAGGGCGGAGTGGGAGGCGTGCGGCCGAGAGGTAAGAAAAGGAAGCAGGACGGCTAGGTTAAAAATAAAAAAAAAA
>BSUD01000008.1:114544707-114567286 GCA_033239045.1 Fagopyrum esculentum
CGACAGGCTTGACGCAGAGGGTCGACCAAAGGGAGAGGAGGAAGGAGAGGACAGGTGCGGCAGGAGATGCCCTTCTCTGGCCCGACGGTGCACGAGGTGGCCGATCCACTAGCTTCCTTGGCCGCTTCCAAGGTTCGGCGTAGAGAAGGCGAGGAACGAAGAAAGGGCGGAGTGGGAGGCGTGCGGCCGAGAGGTAAGAAAAGGAAGCAGGACGGCTAGGTTAAAAAAAAAAAAAAAAAGAAGGGTAAGGGCTTTCTATCCTCCACCATGGGCCACGGGCCGGAAATATCTAAAAAGAACAAGGCCCAACTAACGGGCATGGCTGAAATGTCGGATTTATTGAAAATATTAAGAACTCGGAACGAGTCCTAACCAGTCAGGTCTAGTTGATCCGGAAATTATCAAAAGTAAATCCTCGGGTATTACAATATATGCGGATTTAATATGTAAATAAACTTGCAAAAATATACTTGAAACACAAAAAAAAATCTTCTCGCGATTTGTTTTACAAGATCATATAATAATTTAAACACGGGTAATAGAATTATATCGATGTATATATATATACTCATATAATTTAATTTACGTCGTAAAATAGTCGTAAAAATTTATAAGCTATTAAAATATCGATAAAAGCCGAAAACAAAAATATCGAAAACGCGCCTAATAAAATGGGGCTTTACAAAACACTAAGAAGGAGGAAGTGTGTATAGATGATGATCTCCATAAGATGAAAGATGAAACAAGGAGCCTTGATCGAAAGACTTAAGATACCAACTAAGAGATGAAAGAGTGGTTAAGCCTATGAAAGTGAGTCACACGTTACAACAGGGTCGAGAAGGTATAGTTATCTTATAGAAGAGGAAGGAAGCATGGAATGTAGAGTGAGATAATGGGAATTAAGGTAAAGTACCTCGAGGAGGGTAGCCTTCATAAGAGTGGTAACATGGAAGTGTAGTAGAAAGTAAGTCGTTAACTTCGGAGAAGGTCGGATACAAGTTAATCGGTGACCACTGAGAACACACAGGTACGGGTTGTATATTGATGTGTATGTAGGTGGGGAGAGTAACCCAGGAGATGGGATCATGAAGAGGGGTAACAAGAACTTGAAACATTCGTGATGCCTGAATGTCAATAATAAGGAGGTGTATTAACATGTACGGGTTGTATACTTATTCACTTATTTATTTATTTATTTATTTTTAAGTAATAAAATATTTATTATTTTATTTATTTATTTATATACTTATTTATTCATTTATTTACTTATTTATTTATTAATTTACTTATTTATTTATTAAATAACTAATTTATTTATTATTTATATACTTATTATTTACTTATTTGTTTACTAATTAACTTATTTATTTATTTATTTATATATTAATTACTTTATTTATTTATTTATTTGTTAACTTATTAATTTAATTTTTATAAGTTTATTTATTATAAATTTACTTAGTTATTAATTATTTTATTATTCTTTCCTATATAACAAGTTTTTAAATTCGCTTGTGTATCATGGTACACAACTAGTCCCAAGCCCAGAAAAAGAAGGAGGGGAAACTTGTTTATTTGCCATCAATACATTTATGCAGACTATTCTTTTGTTGGGCATATATGTTCCGTGTGATTTATGTTCAATTAGGAGAGAAAATAGGAAGTGAAGTACCAACCATATTGCAACTATGGTCACAATATTGAAGAAATGTTTGTGTTAAGTCCAACCATTTGCTATCCATGTCCAAAGGTATACCCCTAAATGTTCGAGACTTCAATAGTGTGCTCGCCAAATCATGTTTCATATGTGTGACAAACAAATTGACCCTTATCAACAAGATACTTGTAGGGCATTTTGCATGTTTTTATGGTCGTTTTCCTTCACTTTGGGTTTTCGATATCTACTCATACTTTTATGAAAATGTTTGCAATAGATTGTCTACTACTGTCTAATGCAAACATTCTGAATTGATTGAGAGCTAATGAAACAAAGGATTATTTGGAAGAATACAAGCAGTCGATCCACCATATCTACCGAGTCGATTGATGCTCATGCATGTGAGGAACGAAGCACATGACAACTTATTCCAGATGATATGTTTTGCACTAGGCCGGTTCAATCTATTGCAATTGATTGGGTCAACCGGGGTTTTGCATCAGAGTTTAGAATATTGATCCTTCTCTTTCTCTTTGTATCTTCCTTAAAGATATATAAATTAGGTTAATTAGTGAAGCATATAGATCATTGATTACAAAAGAAGTTAAACATATTGTCTACTATTTAAATAGGTCATTAATCACCAAAAGAACTTATTGTATAAATTTCTACCAGTGTTTGAGCATATGCATAGCATGGACTTCTTCTAGTCATTTTATACACAAAAATATACTTATTCACTTAAATTCAAAGTATATCATGTATCTACGAGATCTTGTTAGTATGTTTTTTTTGTGGGAAGGAGAGTCATAGTCTCCACACATTTAGTCGTGCTTTATTATTGATTGAAAAAGGCTAAGTAATTAATGGGGGATAACCCGACCCCTCACAACCTTCTGCAAATTAGACACTATACCCTCGGGAGGGTCAAGAAATACAAACAATCCAATAGAAAAGTTATAAGCAATAGAGGCCAAAGAATCCGCGACACTGTTTGCCTCACGGAAGACATGATAGAAATAAATCTAGATCAAAGACACTATACCCTCGGGACCGATTCCTCTCGATATAGAGATGAAATCTACGTCTTCCAACTCCATTTCCATTTCAAATTCCGCAAGAGCACGCGGTGCAAGAGGAATAAGAAGAGCAAATCTTCGTTGATTTCCACAAATCGGATTCAACATCAAAACCCTAGTAACGTCAAAATGACCAACACCAAAAGTATTTCGATGCTTGCTTCATAAAAAGACTTGGTCACAATGCAATTTTGACCTTAAAAGATATTTGATTTATAGTGCACATAAAATGTTTGATGAAATAATCTAATGAAAATAAAACCTCGGAAACAATGATATTTTGGTGATAACAAGTCGGTGGAAATGGTTTGGTGACAACCTAGTACCGTTGCTGACAATGTGAGTTAAAAACTAAAGCTATATTTCCAAGGGTTGGTTTCCTAATTTGGTTAAATCTAATAATTAAAGAAAATGTAATTACAATAATAATAAAACCAAATTTAAATGAAAATCTTAATCATCACCCTTGAATCCTTGATCCTTTATTTAACTTAAATAAGAGTTTGACCTACGAATAGTGTCAACACTTTTTTTTTACCCATATAGGTTCTCTAAATTACATAATGTGTGTAACACCCCAAATTCTCAAAACTCGAGAAGTCACTGGTTAGGACCTCACAATGGGTCCCGAGCTTAATTTGATAACAATTTTACTAGGTTCTTACAACAAGACACAAATAAGAAACCGAAATTCATAACACGGTATTTTAATGTCATGAATGTAATAACAGTGTCTAGCAGCCAACAACGTACTTAAGGTAATAAAAGTCTACATAACTTCATACTAGAAGGGAACAACAATGCAAAACCCAAACCCCCCTCTAAGGAGTACGGAGACCCGGCTGACCACTACTTCCGGATCACTCAATTGCTGCTCTAACCTGTGGTAAATCTAGACAACAACATAAATCAACAGATAGCTAGCTATCCAAACGTTAGATAAATGAAAATAGCACACACACACGCAATAGCAAAAGTAAACACATATCATGCTTTCAGAGATATCCATGTTTATTATCTTTATTTAGGTCATTCACTCTTACTAATGATAATTATTTTGTGACACGAGTGATTCCCAAACCTCGCCTCCGTGCCCGTGTACCCATCAGGAATGGATCCGATGCATCTCACCTTGTACCTGTATGGTCTAGGTATAGAGAACCTCCTAGTCTCCTGTCAGAGCTGGGCAGTGATGTCACGACCCGTTATACATACATTTGGGCCTTAAAATAATAAAAGTCATCATAGGCAATGTTATAATTATTAAACAATCAACACACATCACTATCATCATTCAGCTAACATCTAGAAACCAACTAAGTAAGTCGCAAGGACTTACCTGAATCAAATCTCAAATTCCGTTATCTCGACTCGACGTGTAACCGTAGAAACTCAATCGCCTGTTATACAAGGCAAGTAAATCAGTAATGTATCCCACTCTCTTAGAAGTATCCAACTTCTAAGATATATAATTGATCATAAAGGAATTACCAAAATGCCCTTATACGGGTAAATGACCATTTTACCCCTGGTCTTGAAGCTCTATAAAATTCTATAACCAAGTTCCAAACTATTCTTTGGAACTCAAAACTACACTCAAAAGCTCTCCAAGGAAACTTTACCAAAGATTTTAAAAGAGTTAGACACATCCTCGGCTTTCATGCAAAGTAACTAAGGTCCGGTTTTTGCTTAAGATATGAGGCTCGAATAAAAATATAAAAATCCGAAATAAATCTCTAGGTCATCTATGATATTCATGCTACTCATAGGAGCAAAGATCTCTCAAAACTACCCAGCCAAAACTCCTACATAAATCTCCAAAGATGGTTCCAAAATCCAGAAATTTCATACTTTGTCAAATTATGGGTATTTTCACAAATGTCCAACCAGACTACTTTGAGCCCTTATAAAACCATATCCGACCGTTGGATCGACATCAAACTTTGATACATTACATTATACATATCCCTTTTTATCATACTAAAATTTGAACGGTGAAAGATATTTTTTAAGGCATCGAAACATAGGATCAAAGATAGCTATACGACCCAGTTTTCTGGAATTTACAACACAAGATATATACAAGAGGTCCAAGGTTCAATTCCCTCTGCCACCACTCTCCTGTTATATATTAAACTGGAGGTCTCAAGTTCGATCCCTACTGAGGCCATCTTATAAAACACATAATTGTTAAAGAGGGTGTTAAGCATGGATGACCTTCTTCTCACGCTAGGGCTCGACCCAGACTGTGGCGGTTGTGTGGCTGAGCAGGTGTTAGGGTGGCGGTCCTGGGCTGTGTCAACACCACTGATGGTTCCAATCTCCCTGTTGTTGACGGCGGTGACCGGTCTTGACGATTTCAGTCGGTGCCGGTTTTTGGGTTGTCGACCATTGTTTGCAGAAGATGCGAACTCGTGTGTGCACATGGGCTACTCTAATCAGAAGGGTAGGTGGTGAAGGCAAGAAGAGAAGGAGACAAGACTCCCTTGGCGATGGCTCGTTGCTACTGCGTTTGCAGCGGGAGGAGGGCATGGCTCTTCCACCGTAGGTCGATAAGGAGAAGGCCGAGATTTGCTTGCCGCTACTGTCAATGGCTTGGGGCTGCGTCAAGGCTCCACACTTACAGCTTGTGACGGCAGCAGACAGGGAAGAAGGGTTCTATAGGGTCGGATACACGTGTCGGCAGGAGACTGTTGTTACGCCTGGTGCGGATCAAGGCAAGCAGCCCCCCTCCGCTCAGTCTGATGACTCGGCGCTCTAGATGGCTTGTCGTAAGCATCATGCCCGACTGCTTGTGAGGCGTTGCTACTCCTGAGGTGCGTCAGAGTGATGATGGCGTGCGGAGGGAGTGCTCAGTCCAAGTGTTTGTCTGGGTTGATGGTGGCGTGCAGAGGAGTAGAAGATCCGTCCATTGAGATGGAAAGAAGTAACTCGTTGGCATGATTGTCGGTTTAGGATTGAAGATTGGAAAGTAACGGTTACAGATCATGAAACGCGTTGATACGTGATTGTAAATCAGTAAATGGGGGATTGTTAGAGATAGGAGAGAGAAGCAAGGGTTGGGGAAGGTTTCATTTGATCAGTTGGGCCTGTTGATAAAGTAATGGGCCTATAGGCTAGTTAGGAAAAGAATTTAAGAAGGTGGGCTGGGATTGGTATGTGATAGGATCTCTTCATGACCTTATCAAAACTGGTCGGATATAATCGTCATGGCCTCGTCATGATCTCGTCCAAGGATATGAACTCATGATTGCAAATTAGGGTTTAGTGTTATTTTTCTATCATTTTATGTGAGAAAAGGTCTCACATAAAATGATAAAATTTGTGATGAAACCGGAAATTACGTGAAATAAAAAGGGCAATGGATCAAAATCTGGTTTGACTAGGGATTGGTTGAGAAAAAAAATAAAATAAAAATTTTCGGGTTATTACATCAGTACCCCCTTAAAATAAGTTTCGTCCAGAAACTTAGAATAAGGACATCTTATCAAATGACTTTTCACAATAGGAGTATCTAAATCGGGTTCTAACATGCACGGTCTACTCGAATATCATAGTCAAGTAGCACGTGAAATCACAAAAACTCAAAGTCAAAACATAATCATGTAGGTCACACAAAACAACATCCGAGTACTAACTCGTCGATACTGAAGTAGCGGCCACCTCCGCAGAGAACTTATGATAGCTACACCTAATGCTTCTCCTTCGTCTCTCATGTAGCCTCATCGGCTCCTCGTCTAGATCCTTAGATCAGCAGTATTGGTCTTTAGACCGTAGACATCTAATACTACTATCTCCGATGGTCACCGGATATCCTACGAAAGTATGCCTTTGTTCAACTATATGTTTCTCATAGCTGATGACGTGTCTCGGATCCGGTAGGTATTCTC
The DNA here is from genome assembly GCA_033239045.1 of Fagopyrum esculentum. Classification (NCBI taxonomy): domain Eukaryota; kingdom Viridiplantae; phylum Streptophyta; class Magnoliopsida; order Caryophyllales; family Polygonaceae; genus Fagopyrum; species Fagopyrum esculentum. The sequence continues at coordinate 114,551,334 of BSUD01000008.1, forward strand.
TCAAATAAGACATGGGGATCACGGGGTGTATTACCTCTAGTAGGGTAGTATTTCTAGTCGATAACTTTTCAATCCGCTTTAGGACATCAATAATTGTCTTTCTAAACTCACTTCCCGCTCTTTTGGTGACTCGACTGAAATAACTTTTATTCCTTCCGTTGCATCCACTTGCTCCTGGCTTTTTCGGGAGATCTAGACTATAAATTCTGAACAATGATCTGAGAAGTAACCCGGCACATACTAAGTGTCTAATGCTCTTTGTAAGACCACTCTCTTGGTCTTGTCTACCTAATACGACTCAGTCGGACCGTCTCTCCATTAATGAGTTACCACATGGCTTGGGTCCAACTTTCAATGAGTTAACACATGAGGATTTCGATCTATTGTTTCTTAACTTGGAGTCCTAGTTGACGTAACATTGAGTTTCATGTTCTGTGGGTTATGGGTCACCCACGCTTCCGCTGCGCTACTCTGATCAATCTGTTGCCAAACTCTCGCACGTAACTTCCCTTCTCATAACGGCAGATCACCTCAAACAAACCGTCAGTATAGCAACGATGTACTATAGTAACAAAAAGACTCGTACCCTAGCCGTGAGTACCGACCATTCAAAACCTCAAAATAACCTTTCATATATGTCGCAACTATGATTCTCAACCCCCATGGAATTTCACAATAGGTCTAGAGAATTCCTCAGCAAAGTAACTCACCGGTCACGTCTCCTTGGAAGGATTGGAACGCGCATCTTAGAAATTCATGGAATTCACTTTTGTCTCATCAAAACTCGTCTTACTACTCGCCCAAGACTACTCAAGGTGATTACCCTTCCACAATCCTTTTTACCTCCCACTTAGGAGCACATCACGATGACCTACAAGTCATTACCTTGACATTTTTACCATCCTGACATGGAGTTTTCTATTTACCCCCAAAGTCTCGAGGTGCCGTAATAAGTCTACACCGAGACAATAATACCACTCCCATGATGGTCTCTCATGTTTGTCTTGTGAACTCTTCTACTAGGTGACTCATCTTATAACATTTTTCTTCTCCGGATCGGTCTCTAACTGTTAGTCGATCATTACTACCCATTCCGTGTTGGAACTTTAGTTACGTTGTACTCTTGCGTAAATTCCATAAATGTATCTTCCTCTCAATAATTTATTAAAATTTAGCAAGCCCGCTCTTTGCTACATGACTTTTATTAAACGTCTACTGGTACCATTTGTATAAGAAACGTCAAATGTATATGATTTTCTCAAAAATGAAATTTCCCGACTCGTAATTATTATGTTGTCCTTAGAGTCATGTCGTTCTACCTTCTTTAAATCTTTACACTCCGTAGGATAGTTAAATCCCTTTGAGTTTCTCGTATACGCCTTACGGACCACGTTGATTGGTCTTATTACTTTCACCAACTCTTATGTTATCAGTCGAGCTTGAATTTTCATTGGATTACCACCATGTCTCATTAAACTCTTATATATACACTTTTCGGTAATCCTCTTATTGGGGTAATACCGGATCCATATAACAATCTTGAGTCATTCAACTTTACTCCTTCTCATGTCTGTTCTAACCAACATGTAGGTTCACTGCACACCTCACAACTCGATAAGACATTTCACCAAGGCTTTAAATCGTACACTCTATGTTTGTGCCGCCCCTATAATTCCAATTATTCCGTGTCACATCTTTAATCACCAGGGCTTCCTCTGTCAATCTAGACAGTTTGACCCCATTTTTTCTCGGAGGAGCACCATCAGTCCTACTTGTGTGGAATGATAAGACATAGGACATGTTCACAATCATCTGTATCTTCTTACTCTTCTAGTTCTTCCTATAGGGATCCCTTCATACTAACTTTGTTATGTATCTTTCCTTAGTCCGTAGTAAGCAACTGCTCACAACAATTCTCTTTACACCATTACTATCATAAATGGTCATTACCGACCGTCAAGAGCTTCTCTTTAATTTCTTAATTAGATATATCACATTGGACTCATTCAATGTTACCATCAAGGTTATTAGTACTTGTATTGATTTAACTTTACCATTGTCGTCGTTGATATCGGGGAGAAATTCTCCAGATGTCGATAAAATTCCTTTATAACCTTGTGGTTATTTTTTTTATTTGTCAACCAACCATCACTAGTTAACCAACACGTGTAAATTATTTGTTGTTACCAATTAGTCTGTAGTTGACCTTCTATAAGATCGTAGACTTACTTTACTTCCATCTCTTTGAAATTTGATATACCTAGTGAACATCTATCTTCTCCAATTTCTCCGCTTGTACTTCTTTAACTCTTCTATAATCTACACTTCTCCTTCTCACTATAAGAGTGTTATACTCTTTCCGAGTTTAGATTTATCATTCATCTACCGTCAACGGACTCGTTGATAGCATGAATTATTGTCTATATTTTGGGGCCCGTTTAGACGTTTTATCTTCAATAATCTGCATGTTTGAATGTATATTATGTGATTATATTGTCATTTCATCTACCTTTGCGGTAATCGAGGTCTACACCAAGTTTCGTTGTAATCGTAGGTAAAATGGCACGTTTTGCATCAAAATGGAGCTAAAGGAGCTAAGGAGTCATTGGAGCTACATTCAGGAGCTTAAGGAAGAATCCAGGAATTATGGAAATGGATTGAAGATTCACTTTGGACCAGATTTAATGAGATTTCACATTCAGTTGAGTCACCTCGGTCAGCTACAGTACCATCTCGACCGAGGTGATCCAGAGGAGCTGTTCGACCGAGGCGTACACCTTGGACGCGGCGAGAGATATTTTATTCTTGGCTGAGATCTTTTATTTTTGGAAAGAGGATCTTATATTTTTAGGCTGAATTTCTGGAAGGAAGAAGATAATTCAGCTCATATATTTTACCTATTTTATGGGAAAATATCTTTCTAAGATATCTTATCTTTGGGAGGGAATTTTCATATAAAAAGGGTTGGATTTTCCACAAATTCAACATCCGCTTAGGGCTGAACACCCCGCATACGACCCACTACAGCTGGGAGATTTGAAGAACCTTTTTGAAGGTTGAAGGAAGATTGAAGGAAGGAAGTTGATAGCTTTTATAGCTTTTGTGAAGGGTTTTGTAAGATTCTCTTAGATTCCCTTCTTTGTTGATTGTCTTATTGGATTGTGATCCAAGAAACGCTTGTTTGTTTGATAATAGATTCAGTTATTGAAGCCTTGTTCTTAAGGTTTTTGTGTTCAATTATTCACCTTCTTCCCTTATATTTGATTATCGCTTTCATAATGATGAGTGGCTAATTTCTTTGTGTGATTCTAGGGTGATTGGCTGAAGGTTGTGGGAAAAACAATGATAGAATAATCTTAAATTCCAATAGGACCCTGAAAGCTCGAGTCTTTATCCTTAACCCTACAACATCTCGTTCAGTCGATGAACATCTCGGCCGGGGTGGAATTCGTCTGACCGAGGTGACCTTTCTAATCCAAAACTGAGAGTTAAGTGTTAGAGTTTGCCAAATCCTATTCTTATTACACCTTTCCTGGTTCAATGCAAGCCTAGGATGAGACTTACCCGGTAATTTCTTTGTTTGTTTACCCAAGATCATAAGTGTAACACCCCAAATTTTACAACTTGGGAAGTTACTGGTTAGGACCGCACAGTGGGTCCCGACCTTAGTTTGACAACAACTTAACAAGATCTTACAACAAGGCACAAATAAGGAAAAACCGGAAATCATAAATTCAGTCTTAACAATGTATGAATGTGACCAGAACAACCAACAGCCGGAAAACATAAGATAACAAAGTACAGAAAGGAAGAAAAGAACCAAGGTCCAACTGGAAAACCCACAAATAAAGAAACTGCAACACGTCCTAAAAGTACGACACCCCGGCTGACCACTACCATCCGGATCACTCGGCATCTGCTCTAACCTGTGGTAAGTCTACACAACATAACAAATGTTAGCTAACTATCCAAATATAAGTAGAATAACAACAGCATAAACACACGCAGAAAAATTATAAACAAACATCATGCTGGCACTCAACCGTTTATTATCTATTATTTAGGTGATTCATCTTATTCAATTTTACAGTTGTGGCACGAGAGCTATTAACAGTTCTCGCCTCCATTCCTTATCCAACTGGGTGTAGGTCTAGCTGACCTCCGCCGGTAGCATCACTACAAACCGAGTATGGACTAGTCCCTAAAGAAACCCCCAGCGCCCGCAAGCTAACTGAGCAGAATGCCACCGCCCGTTACTCTTAGGCCAAGTATAAGTCGGTAAATATCTATCACAACCTATAACTCTACAACATCTCAATCACACACCACTATCATCATTCATGCTCATATTTAGAAGTCAGCTAAGTAAGCCCAAAGGACTTACCTGTTAAAATTCTCGATTCTCTGTAAATCAAACTCGTTCTGTAACTGTAGCAACTCAGTTGCCTGTCAAAGGAGATAAGTGCATTAGCACACTCCCAAAGTAATTATAAGTCTAAGACTTCTAAGATAGAAAATCGTAATAGGACATAACTAATTACAGTACTAATTTAGGGTAAAATGACTATTTTACCCTTGGTCCCGAAACTCCCAGAATTTCCAAAATTCATGTCTAAACTTCTATTTGAGACTATAAAATCATATTCTAACTCCTAAAGTTTAGTTTGGTTACAAACTGGTACCTTTCCTATTTTCCTATTTTTCAAAAGATCGTAAAGGTCCAACTTCGGTTTCAAATATAAAATTTGTAACAACTTATAAAAATTCCGAAATAATTCCCTAGATTATCTATGATGTTCCATCTAACCTTAGGAGCAAGAATTTCTCAAAACTGTTCATCCATCATTTTTATAAAAATTCTCAAAGTTGACTACTTCACTTACAATTTCTATACTTAGCCAAAATTCCAACGTTTACAAAAACTGCTTAACTACCCTACTTTGGAAGCTTATAACTTCTAATCCAACCGTTCATTTCTTCTCAAATTTTAAGATAGTAAACTACATATATCTAACTATCACCTATTAAAATTTCAACGGTGGATCGTCATTCAAACTCTCAAACATTGGTCGACAAAATGGGAAGTTTCTAACTTAAAAGTTGAAGGAAAAAGAGTTGTATTTACAGCAGTCCTTTATTTCTACCATTATGTATATATAACTCTGCAGCTACTCATTACCAACCTAACCCATGTTCCAGGCCGAACTACAACAACACATCATTCCAGTCCTAAAGAATCGGTACACATACACAAGATCATACGTTAGCCTTTCCGTTACCTCTATACAGAAGGCTTTCTACGGCTGCTGCACTTGCTGTTTAAGCAAGGTTCTATCTCGTTCTGGCCAGCATCGCTGAAGCTAAAATAGGAGGGAGATCATTACTCCGGACTGGTAAGAGCGAGGCAAGGAAAATGAAGGAGGAGCTTACCGGAGGTATATGCAGAAGATCTCGTAAGGTTCTGCTTCGTCTTAGGCAACTTGAGGCTGACTACGGTGGCTATGAATCGATGTACTCAGCCCCTTTAGTTCAATAGATGGCTGCAGTTCGAAGCACAGCAGTGTTGGTCGATGAAACAAAGAAGAGGATGATGGTGAAGACGGAATTAGGTTCACTGCACTAACCTGGATTTAGTCGCGAGATTAGGAGACGATCCTATGTGATTGGAGCGGCTGAATGTGTGCAGAAGTAGGCTGGATAGGCAGTCGGCTGGTGGATCTTCAACCTCAAACCAGAACGTGTGAAGATAGGAGAGAAGGAAGCGTGATGCAGATACGGGAAGAGCGAGGTACGGGAATACGATAGGAAGGAGCGACGGTTACAAAAGGAAGAGAGAGAAGCAGTTAGCATGAATCTGGACAAACACAATCAGCTGAAGAAGGAAGGAAATCAACCGGCTGTTACTATCCTCTGTGACGTTCAGCAGCCCCACGTAATCTGCACTTCCAAGATCTTCTTGGGCTGCGAGAGTTGGGCTGGACGCTGGGCTGGAGCTGGCAACGCCGGGCTGAAGAGATAGAGCAACAGATGGGCTGAAGATATAGAGTAACAGATGGGCTGAAGCTGTGGATCCAAGGTGCTGAAGCTGGGCTGCGGACAAGCTGCTGAAGCTGGCGAGTTTTTGGGCTGGGCAAGCTGCTGGCTGAAGTTGCGCTGGACTGGGCTGGCGCAAGGGAGCAGCAGATGGGCTGGCGCTGGCAAGTTGCGCTGCTGGGCGCTGCTGGGCGCTGGGCACACTGGCGCTGGGCTGTCAACAACCTGTCTGGGCTTGTCACAGACTCGTCACAGCCTTGTCTGGCCTTGTCACAGCTTCGTCACAGACTTGTCTGGGCCTTGTCACAGCTTCGTCACAGACTTGTCAACGACGAGTCATATTCTAAATTAGGTTTTGGGGCTAAACTTATTATTTTATGTGAAGGTGAGCTACATAAAATGATAAACTTTTAAAAGATTCTATCATTTTATGTGAAGGAAATCTACATAAAATGATAAATTTTATAATAATGTGTCTAACTAAGTAGACGGATATGGATCAAGTGATCGAGATCGGGTTTGTTACAGAAATAAACGGAATAAAAATTCCGGATATTACATCAGTACCCCCTTAAAATAAGTTTCGTCCCGAAACTTAGAATAAGGTATCTACCCAAACATTTCCCTTCAAGAGTTATATTCTAGCATGCAAACTACTCACGCCATTAGGCACATAAACATAAACAATCATTTAAACATATAATCACAGAAATCATATAAAGTATCGTCTCAGTACTAACCCGTCGGTACTGAGGTAGCGGCTAACTCCGCAAAGAATTCAAGGTAGTTACGTCTAATACTCTCCTCTGTCTCCCAGGTAGCCTCATCAGCTCCTCGTCTAGACCACTGGATCCTCAGCATCGGTATCTCCTTAGAACGCAGGCGCCTAATACTACGCTCTAGGACGGCTACTGGATACTCCACAAAAGAGTGGTCTGGCTCGGCTATCAGATCCTCATGACTGATGACGTGTCTAGGATCCGGTATGTACTCTCTCAGCTGAGATACATGAAAAACTGGATGTACTCCCTCTAATCTCGGTGGCAGTGCTAATCGGTATGCAACTTCTCCGACTCTCTCTAAGATCTCAAATGGACCGACATATCGGGGGCTCAGCTTCCCCTTAATGCCGAAACGTCTAACTCCTCTCGTAGGTGACACTCTCAACCACACCTGTACACCTACTCTAAACTCCAAAGGTCGACGCCGTTTGTCAGCGTAGGATTTCTGACGACTCTGAGCTGCTAACATCCGCTCTCGGACTAGGGCAATCCGAGCGATGTCATCCTGTATCTGGTCTGGTGCTACCCCACCAGCCTTGCTAGGCTCATCCCAGCACAACGGTGTACGACATCTCCGCCCGTACAAAGCCTCATAAGGTGCCATCCCAATAGACGCGTGCCAGCTGTTATTATATGAAAACTCTACTAGTGGGAGATGATCTGGCCATACCTGTCCCCAATCTAGTACACATGCCTGCAACATGTCCTCTAAGGTCTGAATGGTCCTCTCAGACTGTCCGTCTGTCTGTGGGTGATAGGCAGTGGTAAAGTGGAGATTCGTCCCCAGAGCAGTATGTACCTGCTGCCAAAATCTCGAGGTAAAATGTCCATCCTTGTCGGAGACGATAGTCCTCGGTACTCCATGGAGTCTCACAATGTGTCTGGTGAACTCCTCAGCTAGACGACTTACCGGCCACGTTTCCTTAATCGGAATGAAACGTGCGGTCTTCGTCAGACGGTCTACCACTACCCAAATGGCATCAAAACCTCTACTGAGCCTCAACCCTGTGACGAAATCCATAGATATATCCTCCCACTTCCAATGTGGTACTGGAAGTGGGTGGAGCTCTCCTCCGGACCTACGATGCTCAATCTTGACCTGCTGACAGGTCGCACACTGGGCTACATATCGGGCCACATCAGGCTTCAAACCACCCCACCAGAAGGAACGTCTCACGTCCTTATACATCTTACTCGCTCCCTAATGTACAGAGTAAGGGGTAGCATGAGCTTCACCTAGTATCCTCTGTCTCAACTCATTGTCTGATGGCACACAGATACGGTCCTGACGTCTCATCACTCCATCGGCACCAATAGTGAACTGAGGTGCCTCATCTCGTGACATCCGGTCTCAGATCCGGGTCAAAGTCGGGCAGGTCTCCTGCTTCTGTCGGATCTCACCCAACAGGTCAGGAAGTAACTCTAAGGTGGCTAACTGATGAGCTGTATCGGGGAACTGGATCTCTACCTCCAACCAAGCTAAGTCTCTCTGTAACTGTGGCTGTACTGTCAACCGAGTATTGCCTTCTCCCGAGGCGTCTTCCGACTCAAAGCGTCAGCAACTACATTCGCCTTCCCGGGGTGGTAGAGAATCTCAAGGTCGAAATCCTTGATCAACTCTAGCCACCGCCTCTGGCGGTTATTCAACTCCCGCTGAGTGAATATGTACTTCAGACTCTTATGGTCTGTGAAGATCTGACAGGTCGCTCCATAGAGATAATGACGCCAGATCTTAAGAGCATGTACTACCGCAGCTAACTCCAGGTCATGGGTGGGGTAGTTCTCCTCATACGTCTTCAGCTGTCGAGACGCATACGCTATGACTTTACCCCTCTGCATCAAGACACACCCCAAGCCCAGCTTGGATGCGTCACTATACACTACAAAATCCTCTGTACCCTCTGGCTGTGCTAAGATCGGAGCAGACGTCAATCTCCTCTTCAGCTCCTCAAAGCTCTGCTGACACGGCTCAGACCAGACGAACCGAGTAGTCTTCCTCAGGAGACAAGTAAGTGGTCGGGCGATCAGGGAAAACCCTTCCACAAACCGACGGTAATAACCTGCCAATCCAAGGAAGCTGCGAACCTCCTTAACATTCTTCGGAGGTTGCCAAGAAGACACTGACTCAATCTTCGCCTGGTCGACCTTAATCCCTTCAACAATCACTACATGGCCTAGGAAAGCCACCTCTGACATCGAGAACTCACACTTGGATAGCTTAGCATATAGCTGGCTATCCTGTAGAATCTGTAACACTGTCCTCAAGTGTCCGGCATGCTCCTCTCGACTTCTAGAGTAAACTAGAATGTCGTCAATGAAGACCACTACAAACTGGTCTAAGAATTCGATGAAAATCCCATTCATCAACTCCATAAATACTGCTGGCGCATTAGTGAGCCCGAATGGCATCACTACAAACTCATAGTGGCCATACCTAGTCCGAAATGCTATCATAGGTATGTCCTGGTCCCTCACTCTCAGCTGGTGATAACCCGATCTCAAATCTATCCTCAAGAACACTGACGCTCCATGCAGCTGGTCCAGCAGATCATCTATGCGAGGCAGTGGATACTTATTCTTGATGGTGACCTTGTTCAACTCCCGGTAGTCAATATACAGCCTCATCGATCCATCCTTCTTCCTCACAAATAATACTGGTGCGCCCTAGGGAGAAACACTAGGGCGTATGAAGCCCTTCTCTGCTAACTCCTCTAACTGCTTCTTCAGCTCAAGCAGCTCTATCGGGGCCATGCAGTACAAGGCTTTCGAGATCGGTCTCGTGCCCGGCTCTAACTCAATGGTAAAATCAACACTCCTCTGTGGAGGTAGCCCTGGTAAGTCATCACTGAATACCTCTGCAAACTCGCATGCAACTGGTATCTCCTCTACTGTCAGGCTCTTGCACTCCTTCATGGCATAACACCAGAAGGCCTCGCAACCCTGTGCTATCAATCTGGCTGCTCTCACTGCGCTGATAACTGTGCCGGACTTTCCGAGGTCCCAACCTCGGAATATCACTCTGTGACCCTCCTCAGTGGCGACAGTCACAGTTCTCCTACCAATATCTAAGACTGCTCCATGTCTAGTCATCCAATCTATCCCCAATATCACGTCCTCATATGCTAAGGGCATGACTAGAAAATTTACTAACCAAATCCGGCCTCCCAGATGAATAGGGCAGTCATAAATCTCTCGGGATCCTCTAACCTTACCCCCATCTGGTAACCCAACCACAAAAGGTACACTCTCTACCGTAGCTAAGGACAACCTATCTACGCATGCATCTGATATAAAGGAGTGCGTAGCACCCGTATCAAATAAAACTCGCACAGGTAAGTCATGGATCCAAATAGTACCTGTGGTCGCAGGTGCCGTAGGCTGCTCAGTGCTCCTCAGCTCGAACACTCTCGATGGTCCTCCTCTGGTGTCAGTGGTACTACCACGTCCCCTGCCACGACGTGATCCCTGTGCCGTACTATATAAAGCAAGATGTCCTGGAGCCCGGTACTGTTGCTGCTGCTGACTCGGAGCTCGGTACTGAGGAGGTCTCTGTACACTCTTCTCAGCACCTGCAGGAGAAGATCCCTGCTGTGAAGGGGCCCTACCTTGACGGCAGAAAGTAGCTCTGTGTCCCAGCTTCCCACAAGTGAAGCAAGTGGTAGGTGGTCTCTGGCAATCTGTCTTAATGTGATCGCGGCTACCACAGTTAAAGCACTGTCGATCTCTACTGGGAGTCTGAACTGTAGAGTGGTAGCTGGACCTCCCCTGAGTCTGTCCTCGACCATAACCTTCTACTACTGCACTGCTACCAGCATGTCCTGTCCTCTGCCGCTTATCCGGCCCACTAGACTGAACTGCTTTCCTCGAAGCTGGCCTATCTCTCTCATAAGTAGAGGCCCTATCCTGATAATTAGACAAAGTCTCACAGCGGAATCCAGCCAGATATGACCGGGTACTCTCTCTCAATCTCCTAGAGAAAAGGTAAACATGCTGCTCTTCTGGAGGTGCAGTTGGTCCAAGTAAGGTCAACTCTTTCTGAAACTTCTTTATGGCTGCAGCAATCAGGATATCCTCAAATCCCGCCTCAATGAAATCCTGGAATCTCTCCCTCCTAAGTGAAACAGGACAGTACTTGTCCCTAACAATGTTCCTCATCTGCTCCCAGCTGGTGACTCGGCTACGAATGGTACGCCACCATGAATGAGCATCATCTGTGAAACAGGTCTGCACCAAATCCACCTGTCGATCCTCGGGGCAACGTATTGCCTCCAAAGCAGTCTCTATCTTCCCTATCTAGTGCTCCACCTCTAGCCTTATTTCTCCACTGAATGAGGGAACCTTCTGAGAGTTGAAAGCCTTCAACCACTCATCCGGTCTCGGTGCTCTAGACCCAGCAGGCGCTCTATCAGCATTAGCTCTCCTCTCAGGTACAGCCGGCACCTGAGACACTCCCTATGTCACCTGAGCTGACCTAGCCGGTACCACCGGTGGTACCTGGGTAAGCCTCTCAACTTTGGCAGCCTCCTCCATACGCTCGACGTATGCTCGGTACTCCCTATACTCAGATGCTCCAATAGAAACACGTCCTGACTCAGTCGAACGTGCTCCCTGCGCTCCAAACCTAGCGGCGGTCTCATGCCTGACCTCGGGGCCTACACTCTCAACTACCTCTTCTGTAACACCCCGAATCCGCGGGATATCGGGATGCTACGGGCAAGACCTCACAATGGGTCCCGACCCTTAGCTTGACAACAATTTCACCGGACCTTTCCAACATGGCACAAATAAAGGCAAAAACGTAAATCATTTTTAATGCAAGTGATGAAAAACCTGAAAGAAACAACAACAGACTTCAGCCGATTTACAACACAACCCAAACGCCAAACAAGCGGCAAACGAACGTAATAACCGAAAGACAAAACATGAGACAACTCCAAATTCAAAACCCTTCCTAAAATGTACGGACCCCGGCTGCCCACCCTTCCGGATCTCTCGGAGCATGCCTAACCTGCAAGGCAAACTACAACATTCGGTATAAAACCGTTAGCTCACATTCGAAGCATTAGAATTAAAGGGAAAGGCACAAACACAATTAATTCAACATAGTCACACAACATACTCAAAGCACACAAATCCGGTTTATTATCTTTATTTATTAAGTCATATCCCGTTCTAGTTCAACTTCTTTTGTGACACGAGAATCCTCCGAAACTCGCCTCGGTCCCTTCTTCCGGCAATGGAACGGTCGGATGCCTCCGACCGTCTAACCAGCACGGGCCAGTCGCCGAGATCCCCCTAGCTCTCACGGGGAGCCAGGCAGTGATGTCACCGCCCGTTATCATACACTTGGGCCAAATAATATAAAGGTCGGTAATCCTATTTCCGGTTTAGTTGTTATAAACAGTAAAATAATAAACACACACCACCCAACACACAATAATGCTAATACAAAGAATACGAGCTAAGTAAGTCCGGAGACTTACCTCGTCCCCAAAGCTAAACCGATCAACAACAGCTCTCAACTTCCCGCAGGAAGATACTCAACTCCTGACCTAAACAAGGCACACGATCAATATCTATCTCTCATGCTAGAAGTCCTTAGACTTCTAGCCCAAATGACCTCGCAAGATCATAACCCATAACCATGCTAGGATAACAACTCTTAGTCCTCACGATCTCACAAGGTCATAACCATCAAACCACATGCTAGGATAAGCCAAACCTAAACTCCAAAATCACACAAGATCATACAACCCCAACCTCGAGCCTCAAAACGCTCACAAGATCAACCCTATAAAATAAAGCCTTATAACAACCTCACAAGATAACATCAACACCTCGAGTCTTAAGACATATCGAAAATCCTCAAACACTCACTTAAGGTCCAAATCCACTACTTGGCATTTCCACTAAGTTATGCTAGATCCAACCTAGCATGATATTAATGCTAAACATAACTAGATCGAGGGAGAAGGTAACTCACATGACGTCAAAAGACGGAAGTCGATCTACGGATATCGAACTTGGACTCTTTAGGCCTTTATCGGGGCGCTTCCGGACCTAAAACCAAAGCTAAGCAAATTTAGCTAATACGCTAAATTTGAACGGAAGATTTAATATATATAAATCTAAGGAAGACTTGCTTTCAAAACCAAGGTTAAAACCGCTCAAACATTTTCTGAGGCAAATAATACGAACATAGGAACTTGGTCATAAACCACATTTAAAACTTGGGATCGTAAATCCAAAATAAATCCAACAAGGGAATAATTGATAATTATGAAATAAACTCGTATTTAAACTCCAAGGTTAAAACCCGTAAAAACATTTCCTGGGCAAATTATACAATTTCCGCTTATGGGTCTTATTCCATAAGTAAATCTGTAGGGATATATATTCAGATTTCTAAAACTTGGGGTCAAATCTGCAAATTAGAAATATGGGCTGTAAATGCAAATATAAATTATAAGGCACAAACTGTAATTAACTGAAATGAAGGGGGCCCATTGTTAACTTGATTAAAACCCTAAAAAGGGCTTCTTCTTTACTGATATGGAAGGCACGCTGGGCAAGAAGGCGGCGCTGGTTCAACAACGAATTGGCTGCTCCTGGTGAGGCGAAGGCAGCGCCAAGGCAGACGGTGGCGCAGGGAGAGAGAGCAGCAGGGCAGTCGGCCTCCGGTCTCCGGCAATGGCGAGGCAACAATGGCGGATTCTCCGGCGAGTGCGAACCGGCGAGTGCGAAGCTTCTTCGGTGGGGAACAGGGGAGCACGGGCGTGGCTCGAGGTGGAGTCCGAAAGGGAAGGTGACAGACAGAGGTGGCTTCTCCGGTTTCTGCGGGTGCAGGGAGAGTTCAAGGTGACTGATAACGGCCAGGGAGAGGCGCGTCGGTTCCTAGGCGGTCTCCGGCGAATTTCATTGGAGCAGGGGGGGTTGTTGTTCTTCCAGATGGTGGCCAGAACATGGAGGTTGCTGCTCACAAAACAAACTGAGAGGGATGAGAGTGTTGTTGGTGAGGCGTGACAGAAATGGCTCGAAGGTGAGCACTGCAGAGAGGTAACAATGGGAAGGGGAAATGGTTGCAGGCGAGAGTGAAGAAACAGAGATTAGGGAACGTTGAGAGAACAGGGAGGTGGAGGGTAATCACAGTGGGTTCGTCAAAGGTGAGGAAGAGAGTGAGAGACTGAAGGAGGGCGAGGGGTCGTTGTAAAGGAGGCCGAGAGGTCATTGCAGAGTAGGGCTGCAGAAGACCATCATCACAATGGAAGGAGAGGGCGAAGAAAAGAAGAATAAAGGAAAAAAAATAATAATAATAATAATAATTATTAATTAATCACATGACAGCGGTAATTAAATTAAATTCGGTAAAAAAATACTCTGAACGGGATTTTCGGAACGGAAAAACTTTCCAAACTATTCTGAACACAATTAACGGAAAATATATGATCAAGTATATATTTATATACTCGTAAAACTTCAATTATACAATTGAAAATACTCGTAAAAATATTTAAAGTATTAAAGTAATGATATAAGTCGAATAAGAAGAATAAATATCCAAACGCGCCAAAAATTGGGGCGTTACATCAGATCCCCCTTTAAATAAGTTTCGTCCCGAAACTTGCTGTGTGTCGAACTTCTCGGTCCTTAAGGTCGAGGTATGAACTCTCTAACTAGGTAGGCTTAAACCTTCCAGTCTATACACACATTCCACTCAGACTATCCCACAAGATATAACAGGTCATACCACACATTCTCGCACCGGGCACAAACTACACATAATATCACACATGCACATAACTCAACTAAGGGAAGAACTAGGTCTAACCCGTCGATTCTATCGATGCTACTAGCTCAGCTTAAACTCAACCAGAGATAATATTCTCCGTCCTCCAATTAGCCTCATCGGTTCCTCGTCTGCCACTAGAGTCTCATGCCTAACAATATGCCTCGAGTAATGTATGTACTCTCTTGATTGATACACATGAATACCGGGTGGCAACACCAACTTGTAGGACACTTCCCCAACTCGCGCTAAAATCTCAAAAAGGTCCGACCTATCGAGAACCCAACTTCTTCTTGGGTTTTTCTCAATACAGCATTTCCATTATGTTTCTCTTTGATCGTCTCTAACAAAGAAGATCAAATCTTCCCATCAACACCTTTTGCTTTGGCCCTTGTCAGAACCAACTTTGATGTTATGTTCCCTAAATTTGTGTTGCAATTCCAAGTAATGGTGGAAGTACTTTACTCCATACTACTTCTACTATCAAGACCCGTATGTTGTTTCTCCCTTTGCATCAATACTTAACCAAGACCTTATCTTGGAGAGTTGGTTGTAATCTCCCAATCCATCATACCGCGAGGCAATGTCAAAACGATTGCCCAAATACTCTCCTCTTAACTCTTACAACTCTTCTAGCACTTGTCCCACTACAAACCTTTTTGTCTTCCAGAGTAGGTTAGTCATTGATGGTGTTACTTTGGAGAATATCTCCACAAACCCGGTAACGACCGGCATGACCAAGAAAACTTGTAACTTCTTTCACGTCATTCGGGGGTTGCCATCCCGAGACAACTTGTCATAAAATTTCTCTCTTCTTCGAGAGTAGACCAAAATATCCGGGGGCATTGGTAAGCCCATATGGAATCTCTATAACTCGTAGTGATCATAGTTCGTCCGAAATGCCGTGTTTGCAATATCCCAATCTCGAATTCTCAGTTTGTGGCAAACAGACCAAATCATTCTCATAAGAGACTACCGACCCTTGTAACCGATCGAGTAGATGGCCTATCCGTGGTGAAGGATACTTGTTCTTCATTGTTATCTTATTCAGCTCACGGTAATCGATGTACAAACGGAGATAACCGTCTCTCTCTTTGCAAACTGATGTCCTCTATAATAACTTCAAAACAAGAATCCAAGATATATCCAAACATAAACTTCAAATTAAGAGTTCTAGATATATTCTAACGTGCACTTCAAATCAAGAATTCAAGATATACTTTCAATAACAACTCCAAATCGAGAATTCAAGATATATCTCATCATAAACTTTAAAGCAAGCTTAATGGTAAAACCCACCTACTCCCACATTCAAATCCGTTCTATCTTGCAATGACCAACACAACCTGGTC
>BSUD01000008.1:114575155-114603631 GCA_033239045.1 Fagopyrum esculentum
TTTTTTTTGTACAACGCTTTAGAAATGGGAGTTGAACCCAAATCAATCTTAGCGTTAAAATTCACATTCCAATGCATTGGAATCCGTTCTATCCCGGGTTTCATATTTTCTCTACCCATCTCATATCGTAATGACCGACACAACCTAGTCCTAACGCTTGACAAGTGGTCCACCCCGACCGGTTGGGGTGACATCCTTCAACACGTGTATTGTTCCTTCTATTAGCTACAATGTTGATCATCTTCTTTCAAAGATCCTTCATCTCTTGAACTCGAGAGACTTGCTCGAGTCTTCTGACTCTTGTAGCCTTATTTAAGTGATCCTATAACTTAATCTCATCATCCCTCTTAGATGACATGATTGTAAAAATCTTCTACGGTTTCTCACTTATGTGCAGCCATAAGGGTCCAAACTGCAAGACTTAATCGTGTTTCAAAACAATTGACCTTATCTTCTTCACTTTCCGCGACATCCCAACATATGGGAGGAGCTCTTCGTATTCTACATAAGCTTTCACCATAGACATCCTTTCTTCAAGTAGAAATTATACTTCACTTTCCTTTTGTAAATTCAACCCGACGGTAGAGGTTCTAACCTCAATCTTCCATATACTTTTTGTACATCTGTTGTCGACAACCAACTTCAAAACTTCGGTCTTCTCTCACTCTTGTTGGTCACCTTAAGCAGCTCTTGGTATTCCATGAACAATCTCACAACCGTACTAGTATGCCTCGTGGAGAACGCTAGACAAAATTCCCCAACCACAATCATCGAAAACCCAACACATTACTTCCCAAGTGCTAATGCCATCAACTTTAGCTTGAAGCGTTGCTAAAAATTCAGATCCTCCGTTTCACGCTATAGCCACTATGGCTTCTCTTCTTGAATCTAGAAGATTTTGACCCAACTTTTGCTCGCGAAGACATATCATCCGTTTCATTAGAACAAGCACACCATGCATCCCCTTTACGCACAACAACAATAGAAGTCTCACTTTCTCCTTGCTTCTTCTAGTTCTCTTCACCTTAATCAATCTTTAAGAGTTCAAATTCGTGTCAATCCCATGACCTAAGAAGGTCGCGTATGAACATTACAATCACTTCCCGGGAGGTCAGTTACAATCATATGCTTGAACCCATCAATGCTACTTGATTATAACATTTGCACTTCCATTAATATAACTCCTTATTGCTGACATTGAACCACCGGGAATATTCCAAGTTCTTGTTACCGTTCCTTCAAGCCATAGTCTTGTCTATTCTTCTCATCTACGCTCATCAATAGACAACCCGCGCACGTGCGTTCTTGGTTGTCGCCGGTCAGCTTAAAGTTGACCTTCTCTAAGGTCGACGACTTACCATTTTTCAATACTTCGTATCACTATTCTCCCGAAAGTTACCCTCCTCGAGGTACTTTGCCTTAAACTCCATTAGCTCTTTCCATGTTCCGTGCTTTCTTTCTCTTCCATAAGGTAGTCATACTTTTTCCGGCCTTGCGTGCCGTATAACTCGCCTTCATAGGCTTAACCGCGTCTCATGACATCTCGTAAGTGTGTCTTTTCAAATCTCTAACGTTACTCAGTAACTGCTTGCGTTTCTCTTGGTTGACATCATACGTCTTTTCATAACTAATAGCTCCTTGTTGCGTTTCTTATCATCATAACGGAAACTGGTCAACTCCATGTGAATCCCCACCATGCCCTTCTTCTTGTAACTCTAGTAATGTTGACACTTCACTTATTGGTACATCATAAGCTTAACTTACGGTATCTTAAATCTTTAGCAAATGGTTCGATCACTCTTCTCGTCTTAACTCCAATGCTTAGGAGCGCCTAAAGAAACTTCACATCTTAACGGAATACCACCTTCAACCTTGCAAGAATGTACTCATCTCCTCTTCGATTTACATCTTTAGTTGTTCACGCTTCTTCTCGAAGAACTTAAGTTTGTTTTCTCCCTTGGTCTCGTCATCGTTCGATCATGGCCTCTTTAGAACCGCTTCTACACTTAATGTTGCTCCCTTTTCTTGTATTGCTTCCATCTTTATTTCTCTTAAGTTGTCTCGAGTTTTCTTTTACTTGGTGGTTCTTCATTTACGTCATCCCCACTCCTCCTCTTCAAAATCCTTTTAAAGGAATCCGAGAAACGCCACGGTGCTCGCCCGAACGTAGCGCTCAATTCGATACTTGGGCATATTCATCCTCGTATGTACACTATCCTATGTCAAACGTCATCGTCCAAGAGCGATGATATCATACTAGCATCTCAACTAAAAGGTCTCATATCTTCATATGCTACTATATATAATAAGTATACGTATATAAGACTATATAAGTCCTATGTCCACATTGCTACTAATATATCACATCCAGAAATCCATTACAACAATACAAGATACAAAAGCTAATAAGGTCCTATCATACCACATATAAATCATACATCAATATAAGGTCCCATAACACATAACCGTCCACATATATAACTATACGCATATATTCAGTTCATCATGCAACTTACAATCACAAAGATACACATAAATTCCATCATGCATAACTACAAACCTCATGTCCATATCTATATATACATATATATACATATCAAAATCCAATAAACTAAGCTTCCGAGATCCGCGGAAGGAGTGGCGGTCCGTACATTCTACCCTGACTCATGCATGTGATTTTTAAAACGAAAAGTCAGAACCCGTGTGGGTTCTGTTTATTCCTCATTCGGCCTTTAGAAGATTGCGAGTGCCATTGTTGTCAACCTAGGGCTCTGATACCACTTTGTAACACCCCGAATCCGCGGGATATCGGGATGCTACGGGCGAGACCTCACAATGGGTCCCGACCCTTAGCTTGACAACAATTTCACCGGACCTTTCCAACATGGCACAAATAAAGGCAAAAACGTAAATCATTTTTAATGCAAGTGATGAAAAACCCGAAAGAAACAACAACAGACTTCAGCCGATTTACAACACAACCCAAACGCCAAACAAGCGGCAAACGAACGTAATAACCGAAAGACAAAACATGAGACAACTCCAAATTCAAAACCCTTCCTAAAATGTACGGACCCCGGCTGCCCACCCTTCCGGATCTCTCGGAGCATGCCTAACCTGCAAGGCAAACTACAACATTCGGTATAAAACCGTTAGCTCACATTCGAAGCATTAGAATTAAAGGGAAAGGCACAAACACAATTAATTCAACATAGTCACACAACATACTCAAAGCACACAAATCCGGTTTATTATCTTTATTTATTAAGTCATATCCCGTTCTAGTTCAACTTCTTTTGTGACACGAGAATCCTCCGAAACTCGCCTTGGTCCCTTCTTCCGGCAATGGAACGGTCGGATGCCTCCGACCGTCTAACCAGCACGGGCCAGTCGCCGAGATCCCCCTAGCTCTCACGGGGAGCCAGGCAGTGATGTCACCGCCCGTTATCATACACTTGGGCCAAATAATATAAAGGTCGGTAATCCTATTTCCGGTTTAGTTGTTATAAACAGTAAAATAATAAACACACACCACCCAACACACAATAATGCTAATACAAAGAATACGAGCTAAGTAAGTCCGGAGACTTACCTCGTCCCCAAAGCTAAACCGATCAACAAAAGCTCTCAACTTCCCGCAGGAAGATACTCAACTCCTGACCAAAACAAGGCACACGATCAATATCTATCTCTCATGCTAGAAGTCCTTAGACTTCTAGCCCAAATGACCTCTATAAGGTCATACAACTCACATGTTAGGATAACACGTTCCTAGTCTCGACAATCTCAACAAGATCATACAACCATAATCTCAATCCTCATAAGCTCACAAGATCAACCCAAACACTCAACGCCCTACAATTCTCACAAGATAACATCAACACCTCGAGTCTTAAGACATTTCGAAAATCCTCAAACACTCACTTAAGGTCCAAATCCACTACTTGGCATTTCCACTAAGTTATGCTAGATCCAACCTAGCATGATATTAATGCTAAACATAACTAGATCGAGGGAGAAGGTAACTCACATGACGTCAAAAGACGGATATCGAACTTGGACTCTTTAGGCCTTTATCGGGGCGCTTCCGGACCTAAAACCAAAGCTAAGCAAATTTAGCTAATACGCTAAATTTGAACGGAAGATTTAATATATATAAATCTAAGGAAGACTTGCTTTCAAAACCAAGGTTAAAACCGCTCAAACATTTTCTGAGGCAAATAATACGAACATAGGAACTTGGTCATAAACCACATTTAAAACTTGGGGTCGTAAATCCAAAATAAATCCTTGGGTCATACTCCGAATATTAAACAACAAAGGCCACAATTGATAATTTGTAAAAGTTGGGTCATAAACTGTAATAAATATGGCTCATATATGTAAATAATTTCTGCAGGGGTATAAATGCAAACTTCCAAAAATCTGGGTCCGAATTGCAATTATAAAATATGGGGCACAATTTGTAATTATACCAAAAGTGAGGGGCCCAATTTGAAAACCCTAAAAGGCTTCTCTCTTAATCGATACATCACAACTGGGGAAGGAGAAAGCAGGCAGCGGCAAAGGAAGCTCTCCTGGTGGCGTGGCTTCGGCCAAGGTTGGCTCCGGCAGCGGCTTGCAGCGGGGCTAGGGTTCGCGGCATTGGCTCCGGTCCAGTGCAACGGTTACAGGGCGGCAGCATTGGCGGACAGAGAAGAAGGACCTCTGTTGAACCGATGCACAGTAGCACATACGGGGAGAGAAATCAAGGGAGGCGGCAAGGCAGACGGCAAGGCCACGACTGAGGCTTCTGGCGTCGACAGGGCACTAGCAACGTCTCTTCCGGCGGTGCAGCGGCGGAGACGTCCAGTGACGACGATTGAATCGGAGCGGAGGAGAGCAGAGGGCTGCAGATCCAGCTTCGATCTGTGTCAAAGCGAGGCGGCGGTGCACTACGCCGGCGACCCCGGTGGCTCAAGACGGAGGGCGAGGGGCGACTCCTTCCTGGCGGATCCCTAGTGGTGCGTCTCCTCCAGCGGGTTGCACAAAGGCGATTAGAGAAGTGGGAGGGAGCTGTTCGCCAGGGAAAGAAGGGAGACAGTGGGGGTTGGGGGGAAGGTTGCGCAGAGGGAGTAGGGGACAGAGGGGAGGACGAGGGGTCGGCGTGGGGTTGAGCGAGGGGTCGGGGTGGTGAGAGGTCGGGTTGCAGGCTCAAGGGTTGGGTAGTCGGGGCGGCTAGGACGGGTCTGGCACAGGCAGCTAGGGCTGCTACTCTCACCTAAAAAAAAAAAGCAGAATAAAAGCAGGGTAGGGAAAAGAAGCCAAACGTGGCTGGCAGTCCTCGATCTCACAACCTCCGGGCTGGAGAGAAAAAAAAAACGAAAAGGGGTAATAAAAAAAAAGGATAAGATAATTTGGAATGAGCGAGATCCAATTTTTATCTGGTTTGGGATTTTCGGATCGGAAATCTTTTCCGAACTTTTCGAATAAAGATACGGGAATTTACATGGATCGGATTTATAATAAATTCACCAAATACCCTTTACGACATATTTAAAATGATCTCACAACTATATTACGAGATTTAATTAATAATAAAATACCGTAAATATTATATATATATATATATAATCGTAAAACTTCCTTAAGATATATTAAATGTATCAACAACTACCGGAAAGAAAAAAAAATATCTAAAACGCCTAATAGACGGGGCGTTACATCTTCCACAACAGCCTCTGGTATGCTTGCTGTAGGTGGATCCTCTCGAGGAACTCGTCCTCGACCTCTCCCTAGTGGAGGTCTACCCCCACGACCACGCCCTCTAACAGCAGGGGTGCTATCAGCTCGATCCTGTCTGACTGGGGGAAGGGGGGGACGACCCCTACCTCGGCCAGTCACTGGTGTAGCCCTAGTACGTGCCATCTGCACGAACGGTAACAACTACATTTATAATCTAACTAATCTATCATAACAGTAAAAGTCTATAATCATAATACTAAGAATACCGAGATCCGTAGAGGTAGTGGTGGTCATCCGTACTTTCTATCCCAACCCGACTATGTATGCATTTTAAAACCAAAATCTTCTTTGGAAAACTCAGACCCCTTTCGGGTTCTGTTTATTTACTTATATGACCTTTTTAGAAGATTTCAAGTGCCATTGTTGCCAACCTAGAGCTCTGATACCATGTTGTAACACCCCAAATTTTACAACTTGGGAAGTTACTGGTTAGGACCGCACAGTGGGTCCCGACCTTAGTTTGACAACAACTTAACAAGATCTTACAACAAGGCACAAATAAGGAAAAACCGGAAATCATAAATTCAGTCTAAACAATGTATGAATGTGACCAGAACAACCAACAGCCGGAAAACATAAGATAACAAAGTACAAAAAGGAAGAAAAGAACCAAGGTCCAACTGGAAAACCCACAAATAAAGAAACTGCAACACGTCCTAAAAGTACGACACCCCGGCTGACCACTAACATCCGGATCACTCGGCATCTGCTCTAACCTGTGGTAAGTCTACACAACATAACAACTGTTAGCTAACTATCCAAATATAAGTAGAATAACAACAACATAAACACACGCAGAAAAATTATAAACAAACATCATGCTGGCACTCAACCGTTTATTATCTATTATTTAGGTGATTCATCTTATTCAATTTTACAGTTGTGGCACGAGAGCTATTAACAGTTCTCGCCTCCGTTCCTTATCCAACTGGGTGTAGGTCTAGCTGACCTCCGCCGGTAGCATCACTACAAACCGAGTATGGACTAGTCCCTACAGAAACCCCCAGCGCCCGCAAGCTAACTGAGCAGAATGCCACCGCCCGTTACTCTTAGGCCAAGTATTGGTCGGTAAATATCTATCACAACCTATAACTCTACAACATCTCAATCACACACCACTATCATCATTCATGCTCATATTTAGAAGTCAGCTAAGTAAGCCCAAAGGACTTACCTGTTAAAATTCTCGATTCTTTGTAAATCAAACTCGTTCTGTAACTGTAGCAACTTAGTTGCCTGTCAAAGGAGATAAGTGCATTAGCACACTCCCAAAGTAATTAGAAGTCTAAGACTTCAAAGATAGAAAATCGTAATAGGACATAACTAATTACAGTACTAATTTAGGGTAAAATGACTATTTTACCCTTGGTCCCGAAACTCCCAGAATTTCCAAAATTCATGTCTAAACTTCTATTTGAGACTCTAAAATCATATTCTAACTCCTAAAGTTTAGTTTGGTTACAAACTGGTACCTTTCCTATTTTCCTATTTTTCAAAAGATCGTAAAGGTCCAACTTCGGTTTCAAATATAAAATTCGTAACAACTTATAAAAATTCCGAAATAATTCCCTAGATTATCTATGATGTTCCATCTAACCTTAGGAGCAAGAATTTCTCAAAACTGTTCATCCATCATTTTTATAAAAATTCTCAAAGTTGACTACTTCACTTACAATTTCTATACTTAGCCAAAATTCCAATGTTCACAAAAACTGCTTAACTACCCTACTTTGGAAGCTTATAACTTCTAATCCGACCGTTCATTTCTTCTCAAATTTTAAGATAGTAAACTACATATATCTAACTATCACCTATTAAAATTTCAACGGTGGATCGTCATTCAAACTCTCAATCATTGGTCGACAAAATGGGAAGTTTCTAACTTAAAAGTTGAAGGAAAAAGAGTTGTATTTACAGCAGTCCTTTATTTCTACCATTATGTTTATATAACTCTGCAGCTACTCATTACCAACCTAACCCATGTTCCAGGCTGAACTACAACAACACATCATTCCAGTCTTAAAGAATCGGTACACATACACAAGATCATACGTTAGTCTTTCCGTTACCTCTATACAGAAGGCTTTCTACGGCTGCTGCACTTGCTGTTTAAGCAAGGTTCTATCTCGTTCTGGCCGGCGTCGCTGAAGCTAAAACAGGAGGGAGATCATTACTCCGGACTGGTAAGAGCGAGGCAAGGAAAATGAAGGAGGAGCTTACCGGAGGTATATGCAGAAGATCTCGTAAGGTTCTGCTTTGTCTTAGGCAACTTGAGGCTGACTACGGTGGCTATGAATCGATGTACTCAGCCCCTTTAGTTCAGTAGATGGCTGCAGTTCGAAGCACAATAGTGTTGGTCGATGAAACATAGAAGAGGATGATGGTGAAGACGGAATTAGGTTCACTGCACTAACCTGGATTCAGTCGCGAGATTAGGAGACGATCCTATGTGCTTGGAGCGGCTGAATGTGTGCAGACGTAGGCTGGATAGGCAGTCGGCTGGTGGATCTTCAACCTCGAACCAGAACGTGTGAAGATAGGAGAGAAGGAAGCGTGATGCAGATACGGGAAGAGCGAGGTACGGGAATACTGTAGGTAATAAAGGTTTATCTTTTATTGAGGTTTGAGTGTGCTTTCATCCCATCTTTGTGAGTTAGCCTGAGACTTACCCGGTAAAGGTGGATTCTATTCCCTTAGTTGGAGTGTTAGTTTGAGGTTATAGTTCTTTTCCTTAATTCCTTGAGACTTACCCGGTAATAGGAGTTACGGTTTGGGATTAGTGAGTAGTGAGACTTACCCGGTGATCTATTCCACTTTAGAAACACCTTCCCTTTGCAAAAATCTCAGCTTTGTCCGCTTATCTTTAGATCTTGAGTTGGAACCACAACTAGATGCTTTAATCCCTAGAATTTCATATTTCCTTAATTGACTTTTTATCATCTTTGATTGTTTTAATCGCTTTTATGGTT
The DNA here is from genome assembly GCA_033239045.1 of Fagopyrum esculentum. Taxonomy (NCBI): domain Eukaryota; kingdom Viridiplantae; phylum Streptophyta; class Magnoliopsida; order Caryophyllales; family Polygonaceae; genus Fagopyrum; species Fagopyrum esculentum. The sequence continues at coordinate 114,583,909 of BSUD01000008.1, forward strand.
AGTAATTACATTGACAACCTATACCATTTTTGTTTCACTAAATCCTTGTGATCGACCCCTGAAATTTCTTGCTTTTTACTACGATTGACCCGTACACTGGGGGTTCGCATCCTTGTTTTAAGCTTACATCTAGGGTTATAAATTAAAAGCTTGCACACACCGTTTGGAGCGAACAAGTTTTTGGCGCATCCTTGTTTTAAGCTTACAAATATGGTAGTTTGTTTTCAAATTGGAAGAGTTGGAACCACAATATGAGGAAGTAGAATTTTTGGCAAGTGTCGCTCTAGAATCACCAAAAAAATCGGTTGAAAATTGCAAATCAGTAGTTTTATTGAATTTTTATGTATTGATTAGAAGAGGAATTATTTGAAAAATTAGAAAATGGAAAAATCATTTCATAAAATCGAACATCTCTTGAAATAAAAATAATATCATTTTCGATATCTTAAAGATGCCAACCTTTTTGAGTAACCGGATATCCAATAAAGATACACTTTCTTGACCGATACGAGAATTTATCAAAATTTTTAGGTAAAATAGATGCATAGGTGAGACAACAAAAAATTCTTAAATGTTGATAATCAAGCTTTTTCTTAAAAAAAACATTTCAAAGGGAGATTTATGATCGAGGATTTGAGAGGGAGTACGATTGATAACATAGCAAGCCGTTAACACTGCATGTCCCTAAAAACAAATTGGTTAATGAGGTTGAAAAAGTAAAGCACGTGCCACATTAGTATAAGACGATGCTTATGTTCAAAATTACCATTTTGTTGTGGAGTATAGGTGCATGAGGTTTCATGAATAATTTCATTATTCAAGAATAACTGTTTTAATTTTATAAATTTTAATCCTTTATTGCTTCTAAAACGTTTAATATTTTTATTAAATTGTATTTTTTAAATTGTTTAAAGATACAGAAAACATCGGTTTTAGATCTTAGGGGAAAAACTGAAGTCATTCTTGAGTAATTATCCACAATAGTTAAGAAATAAGTAGCGTCACAAATAGTTGAAAAACAATATTGTCCCTATAAATCACAATGTATAAGATCTAATGTAGGATCTGAATGTGACAAACTTTTTGGAAAAGATTATCGTGTTGGTTTGGTTCGATGACAAATTTCACAAGGATGATTTTTAATGAACTAGAAACATCTATATAACATACTAAAACACAACCCACTTAGTCCACATGTCAATCACTAAGGTATGCCACCTAGAACTTTTTTGAATATATTTACAGATATGCCACAAGATATTTACAGATATGCCACAAGATATTTACAGATATGCCATTTTTTTTATAAAACAGAATCTAAAAACATTAATAAACAATTAGGAATTCCACATCATATTTTAAACATGCAACGTAAGAATCTAATTGACTTATTTACAAAATTTTTACAATATGCTTATCAAATATTTAAAAAAAAAATCATAAGATATTGATAATAAACCAAATCTTCAAAAGTTTAACAAACAAAATTTGAAATCTTTCTTATATTTTTGGAATTGTGTGTTAATTATATAAAAAAATATATAATATAGGCACATTTTACAATTTCATTTATTTTCTTCTCCTTATTTTTAATTTTTAAAATTTAATTATTAAGTTATTTATTGAATTTAATTTTTACTTTAAATTTTATATCATAATTTGTTTTTTTATTTTTAAATATAATTTTTAAAAATTAAATTCGTTTTTTAATTTTTAATTTCAACAATAAATCTGTATATTATACTAAAACAACCCTTATTTTTAAAATCTATTCAATATTTTCTAGATAATTTTTAATTTCAAAATTTGAAATCTTCTTTACACTCAAAATAGTTAAATTTTACCATCTTTCACTTTTTAAAAATTTATATGTTATTTTTAAAATCTATTCAATCTTTTCAGGATATTTTTTATAATAAATAACTAAGTTTTAAATATTATATTGAGGTATAAATATAATACTATAAAAATAATCTTTTTGAATTTTAATTATTTCCTTTCATTTTATAAATTTTTTTAATTTAATCCTCACAACATGATGTTAGTTGTAGTAGTTAATAAAATAATGGCTAAGTTTGGATAGAATGTTTTTTCTTAGTCTTAAAATTTTTTTTATAGATTAATCTCAAATGCATAATATTAAAATTAAAAATAAATTACTTTTTTACTTAGACAAAACCCGCACAAGGTGCGGGTTCTAAACTAGTTTTTATTAATAACTGCATTTTCGATTTGAATATCAAGAGCAAGATGCCCAAGTCTTTTATCCCAAGGTAATGACATATTATCCTTCGGATCAACCCGAGCAGCTGTTGAAATTGAAAAAGGGAAATTATAAAAACAAAGCTAAAGTACGCCATTCTTAGATTTACCCGCTCCAATCAGCATCTGCGAAGCTAGGTCTTGTATAATACAAGTGTTAAGTTTATTATGCAATTAAAATTACAAATCACTAGTTAAGCATACTAATCAAATTAAGTTACATTTAAACCAAGTACATACAAAACGTTTGACAACTTAAAATACGGGCTAAGAAAACTATTTTCTGCTTGTGTCGCATTTTTGTATCGTACCGTTACGAAGTTTCATAATATGCAATTTTTTTATGTAACGTAATAAACATCCCAATATTACATGTCATGTGAAATGAAACTCTACTATCTAAGATCCATAAATTTAAATCGTTACGTGACATGAATTCGTTTGACGCTGCATGAAAATCTTTAAAATTTTCTAATAGATCAGACCATTGTAAATCTGTAAGAGACACTCCCATTGTAGATCGATCATCTTCGTGTAGAGTACCACTGGAGACTGCTGAAGCCATTCCAGAGGCACGAATAACATGACTTGCGCCAAGCTTGTGCTGCATTTTATTTCCTCCTGGCGCAGATTGTGACACAGTTTTGTAATTGGAACCAGATGACGCATTCGATCCGCCTTTTCCGTTGTTACACCATTCGGGATATCCAAAATAATCTTGAAACGTTGTTCCTTAATATGACATGATTTATTATAATGAAAACAAATCAAATGAGATTTATCTTGTTTACCTTGTGGAGGTCAAGAAGAGCGAGCAACCAATTTCATTGCATCTAGTCGATTTTTGGCGTCTTTTGGTGCTAGATGCATACACTCTTCTTGTATAGCCAAAGAATATACTTTGTTTAAGGATGACAAAGTTTCTTTGGAGATGATGTGGGAACGAAGTGTATGGAACGAATCGTCAAGTCCGATTAGAAACTGGTGTACTCGCTCGTCATCCCTTTCACCCGATAACAATTTAGAACATGGTGCACATAGTGTTTTAGATGACGGCAATGCAACCGCTAGTTCGTATGTCTCAGTCGTCCGAAGTAGGTTGATACCGTTTGGCCTTGTTGTCGGCACTAATTGATATCAACTCGCGGATTGAGGATCCTTGGTCCATTGCCAACAAAGTTCTGTTGTTCGAGTGCAAACCAAAGTTCTCGAGCAGAATCAAGATTGGAGACCGTCAATCTGATCGAAGAATCCGTTGTTTGGAGTATCCATCCCACAATCATTGAGTTTACAAGACCCCAATGTTGAAACTCGGAGGATATTTCTTCAAGACACTTGATCAATCCATCAATGAAACCAATTTTTTTCTTGGCTTGAAAGGCGTTAATGATGTTTCTTTTCCTCTTGGAGAAGTTGTTTTCTCCTTTGAGAATCACCGGGATGAGTGAACTTCCGGGGTGTTCCGAAGGATGCAAGTAGTAGGGATTTGTGGTTTCAAGAGCGGCATTTGGTGCCATGCTCGAAGGTTTAGCGGTAATTTGATGAGGTTTGGAGGATAGTTTGATAATCTGATACCATGTAAGAACTAGGTTCTTATGAATATCTTATTATTGATATGTTTGTTACATAAAGAAGAGAAGGAATATATACACAAATGACCATAACGATAACGTGATTGAAAGAAAGGTATATATATCCTAGATGAACTAGATAGAGTAACTAGAAATATGTAGGGGATATCTTATTCCCTTTTACAATACATGAATCGGTACAAAAGTTATGGATTGGAATACTGAGAACGAACATACATCCGGCCATCAATGCTCTGACCAATTTCAACGTAGCTCTTTGATTATGAGCTCCTTAATAGGAAATATGACTATAGGCAAGAATTTACCTTACTCCAAATTTTTTAGATAAAAAAATTATAAAATAATTACCAAATTTACATAATCTAGATTAAACTAATATGTAATAATTTTACGAAGCGAGTTCAAGACTCCAACCCAAGGTACTACTACATCATAATTTTTGATGTTCCACGAAATAAGTTCAAAGCTCCAACCTAAAATGCTATTGTATCAGCCATGTAATGTAACTATTCCATTTGTTGTAACAAGCAAGGTGCAAAAAGAAGAACAGGAAACACACACAAAAATTAAGTATGATCTTTTTTTTTGAATTAGATAGTTCCAACTTTATATAATATAATGTAATTTACACCGAGTTAGAAAGGAGACGGCCAACAAGTTGTGTCGTCAACCCTTTCTGAATAGAAAATCTGATCCTCCTAAAAACAACATTAGAAGACCTAAGAGACGTAACATTACAATGCAAGACCTGTTGCACCCTCTTGAGAATTTCAATACCATCGGGCGCAAGAAAATCAAAAGTGTCAAAAACGAGAGGAAGAAACACATGTTGGTTTTCGATGCAAGCTCTCTCATGTTTGGCCTCCTTAGCAGAAGTAGCATTAAACGTCGCCTTACCCACCACAAAAGGCCCACTACCCATACAAACTAGGGGGAAACTCTTGTCAAATCAATGCAAGCATGTTTTCCACCCACCCATCCAAACACCAAGACATCCGCCGGCCTCAACGTGGAACTCCCGTCACGTGGGTCAGTCAAGAAGGACACAAATGCCTCCTTCTTAACCGAGACTCCTTCTCTCCTAAACACATCATACAAAACATCACGGACCAGATCATGCTTATATTTGAAGCCAAAAAGCTCTTTACCATGAACCGCATGCTCCCCAAAAGTATCTAGAACTCTTCGACAATTGGGCATAGGACAAATCTCATCAACCAGGTAAAGAGGAATCATAAGACGATACTTAAGTACCGAGCGATACTTAACTGGGGACATACATTGTGCAAATCCATCAATGGGTATGGCAAGAAGGAAATCTTGGCTATGTATGGATTGCATACACTTGAAAATCGCTTTTTGTCTAAGGGTCAAATCAAAAGTAACTTCCAAATCCTGCACATTCTTACCGAAAAGAGCACTCACCAAAGCGTGTTGGGCTTTAGGGGGACGATATTCTTGGCAGTAAAGACAAAAAGATCGAAACTAGGAATAAAAGCTTGAAGATTGTCCAAAGCTCCATAAAACTCAAAGCCCAATTCTACAACTCCACTATCCCGTAAAATGTGGTCTTGGAGCTCCCAAGACTGGGCCCTTGAGACAACAAAAGCAAAGGAAGACGTCTCCATAGCAGAGTATAAGCCAAGCCCCCCTAAATCGAATAGGCAAAGAAGCAAGCCACCACTAAAGATCTTTAAAAAACGGCCCCCCACAAACCACAATATCCTCTACTGATCTACGAAGCCAAACATCAAAATAAAAAGGTGCACTCTTCCAATGCTCCGGATGACAAGTCATCAGACCAAAGTACATCTTAGCAACACCCATACAAGAACGAAGTAAGATAAGGTTACATTGTGGGCCCGTCAACTGCGGAACAAGATGTATTAACTTAACCACCTTAAGAGCTCTCTTCATGACAAGATCTCTAACAAAACCCTCATCTCTACTTACTCCCCACCTAACAACTTAACACCCAACGGTGGTCTTGCAATGTCATGGGAAAATAGTCCATCTCTAAGTTTCGACCCATCACACGGAGGCCAAAAGAGCTCCGTTTTGCGAACATTCAACTCGAGGCCTTTACCCGGACCAAACTCTTGAATGATATCAAGTGATCTAGCCACCTCGTCAGACTGACCAATAATTGTACCATCATCGAGATACCAAGCATATAGAAGAGGCTTGCAACTGTCCCTATTCCTTTGCAGAAGTTGGTGCAAGACAAGAGAAAAGAGGAGTGGCCCCAAAGGGCCCCCTCGTTGCACACCAGTAGCTGACCAGATGAATCTATCTCCAATGTACAACCGGACGGTCTGACCATACAAGAAATAAACCCATAAGGATATAGACAAACATCTCTCTCTAACCTTCCTAAGTAAAATAATCATGTCAACCAGGTTAAAGAAATTGGAAAAATCTTCTACCAGCATGGCCAGAGAGCTACCGACATAACGATCACTCAAAACTCTATTAACACTATGGAGAATAACCTCTACACCACCTGAAACATCAACTCCAAACAGAAGATCTCCAAGATAATATCCCATATCCTTACACACCCCCTTCATGGAAACTTTAGACACTAACCGTCTCTAAATAGTACCCGCATGCAATGGGTCGGACCCCATTGTTAAGCTTCAACAACGGCGTAAGATGTAACACCCCGAATCCGCGGGACTCGAGGCGCTACGGGTTGGGACCTCACAATGGGTCCCGACCCTTAGCCTGACAACAATTTCACCGGATCTTGCAACATGGCACAAATAAAGGCCAAAACCGAAAAAACATTGTTATGCAATGAAAAGAAAAACCCGAAAGAATACAACAGAGGACTTCATCCGAAAAATACAACTCCGAGACTAAACGCCAACACGCGACATACAATATACAATAAATACAATACTCAAACTCGACTCCACCCAAAACCAAATCCTAAAATGTACGGAACCTCGGCTGCCCACTCTTCCGGATCTCTCGGCCGCATTCCTAACCTGCAAGGCAGTCTACAACAATCAGTATAAAACCGTTAGCTCATATTCGAAGCATTAGAATCATGGTGAAAGGCACAAACACAAGTCAATCATCATAAATACCCAATACACTCCAAAGCACACAAGTCCGGTTTATTATCTTATTATTATTAAGTCATATCCCGTTCTAATTCAACTTAGGTTATGACACGAGAGTCACCGAAACTCGCCTCGGTCCTTACTTACCGGCATGGAATGGTACTGATGCATCTGACCGTCTACCAGCACAGGATAGTCGCCGAGAACCTCCTAGCTCTCGCGGGAGCCAGACAAGTTGTCACCGCCCGTTATCATACACTTGGGCCAAAATAATATAAAGGTTGGTGTTACGCTAAGATCGTGATGCGCAAATGGGTTTTAAATTTATAACTCGAACTAAATCCTAAACTACCTAGCGAAACCCGCAGTGTACGGGTCGTTTGTAGTAGGGATAGTACTCCGAGGTCGAACACAAAGACTAAGGTGAAATTGATTCGATTTGTGATTGAGTTTAGTGAAGACCTAAGTTGAAAGAGAAGAAAGAAATAAAGAAATGAAAATCTCAAATGTTTTTGGGTGTTTTTGGTGATCAATCAAAGATCACAATTCATGCAAAGAAATCAATCAACTAAACTATGAATCAAAACAAATAAACAAACTAAACAAGATATAGATCAAAGAAAGAAAGGACGGATTCTAGGGGTTGGAAGTTCCGGTTATGGCATAGGACTCAAGCTATCTATTCATTCCTTGGATTAACTATGTTGGGGTTAAGTGTTTCTAAATTGGGATCAATCACCGGGTAAGTCTCATAATCCACTAGTCCATTTCCTAGGTCTCATTACCGGGTAAGTCTCTAAGAACCTAAGGGAAGGAATTCTACTCGAACCGGATTGTTATCTAAGGATCCAACCTATCCTCACCGGGTAAGTCTCGGAAGGGTTAGTCTTAAGCTACCATCCAGCACACTTAATCCAATGGCGGCTTGTTAGGCTCACCACTACCTAAGGTTTGTTATCTTTGGAATCTAAGGGTAGGATTACCGGGTAGGTCTCTCCTAACACTTAGTTGCTAACACTAGGTCACCCTAGGATAGATTTAACTCAACAAACACTTAGGATTTCAGCATTTTAACAATCTAAGACTAGATCCATCGAACCAGGAAAATCACGGGTTGTTCTACCTAAACCACGGTCGTGGTTTGTCAAGAACCAACCGTGATTGCTAACAGAGGCTACGTTTATGCACACAAGTCATCCAAAGATAAATCTAAGTCCGTCCTATCATAGCCCTAGCCATAACCATCCTTTCCTTACCCTAGAACCTCATCTATTTAGCCTATAACATTCATGATAAAAATCGAAACAAACAAACATAAAATCATGACATCCATTTGCAAATAATGAAGGAAAAGAGATGAACAGTTGAACTAAAACAAAACTAAGCTGAAAATAGAATTAGAATAACTCACAATCCTTCTTAAAGAAGGTTCAAATGGTTCATACAACTCTAGAAATCAAATCCGAAACTCTTCACTACAAGCTATCAAAGTGTGGCAATGGTGTGTGTTCTTCTTCTCCTCTTCAATGGAGCTCTTCTTCTTCCTTTTTGACACTTTCCTTCCTAGAAAAACTTCTTGTTGGGAGAATATTTTTGTTAGAGGATTTGCATAATGGAGAGCTGCTCCAAGATTGTTCCCAGCTGCCTCTCACAGCCAATGAAGGACCACTTTTATAACAAACTTGCATGAGCTGGCCATGAGAGTCGTGGCACAGCTGTCACAGGAATCTGGCAAAATCCACGGGTGATTCCACGGCCGTGGAGTGTCAGAGAACCGTGATTCTGTGCAGAAACTTCGCCTTGGATCATTAAGCTGTGATTTGGTGCATGGCTAGTGTTGGCAAGGTTCCATGAGTCCTTCTTAGTCCTTAATTTGCATCCTAATGCGTCCGAGGATGTGTCACCTTGACGAACGATCCTCAAACGTATCGTTTTAGCTCCTAAATCTCCCAAAATACCTACAAAGCAACGCACAAGTCCGTGTAGACGTCTATCTCGACAAAGTACGTGAATTGAGTGCAAACGTCGTGAACTAGTGCTAAACCATGCATGAATGAGTGAGAAATCTATCTAAATGATTGCCTAAAACTAAGCAATAAATCGTGTTATCAAAATACCCCATACTTAAGGTTTGCTCGTCCCCGAGCAAATTCCCAACTATAGACTAAGAGATGACATGATTTATGTATGCAGAAAAATGGCGAAATCTTTTTGGGTTTGTGCTTCTACTATTGGATCACCTTCATAGTCATGTTCAATGGCAATCGGATTAGCAATTATGTATCAAACCAATGAAGGCATGGAAAGACAATTGTACTTAACTCAAAAGCATGCATGAGATGTAAGGATGACGAGGTCAAGAAGATCAAGAGTATATCCAATCTAAATCACTTAGTCTTACACACATGCAAGTAGGTCAAAAGGACTTGTAAAATAGAAGGCCAAGAAACGTTGTGATTAGGTGGGAATTTTCTAGGCTATGTGATGCTAATCCGGGAAAGGAACTAAACAACAACAACTTCACATTTCTTATCAACTTCCCTGAAGTGTATATTTTTCTTCATTTTCTTTTCTTTCTTTTCTTTTATTTTTGAGACAATGGCATTGGTGTACAAAAGCCGAAACCTTGGTGATTGGCCATCCTCGGGCTTTTTTTATTTTTCGAGGTGCATCCACACCGGCCACACATACCAAAGCTCGTTAGGACTATCGGTTTATTTGACTTTGGCAAGGCACCAACACCCGATCATGTGAAGTGTACCGAGTTACTTGTCATTTAAAACGACGCCCACAAACCTATATTTTTGGCTACACTTTCACAACAATTTCAGCACTTCATTCACAACATTCATAATATCAACTTCTTCACCCCACACTTGCTTTTCACACACATCAACACACTAACATGCTCCTATTCCCGGATGGGTCAAAAGAGGTCAAATTTATCTCAATTGAGGTGCTCAAGCAACATGATCAAGATGAGAAGTAAAGGAAGATGAATTGCCTTAATCACTCCTAATTGATGTGCAAGAACTAGCATGCAATTTCGACTTTCAATCCTCAATTAAATCAAGGCAAGCATCATAATCACGAGTCATTCATGGAATTCAAGATAAGTATTTCAAGTCCACATATGCATCATCAATTAAACACACAAGGTCATCCATAGCCAATCCACAAGACAAGGTTCATCATTAGGGTCATATCCAAGCCTAGAAAGCACAAAAATTTTTAAATTTTCTGAATTTTTTTGGAATTTTCGAAATATGTATATACATGCAAGACATGTGATAATATCAAACTATCCTAGATGCTAATCATGCAAAAGATCATGCAAACCCCACCCCATACTTAGAAACACATTGTCCCCAATGTGTAAATGAAGTAAAGAGAGTGAAAGAAGGTTCTCACAATGTAAAAGTGTTTTGCTATGGTATTTGGGATTTCTCAAGTGAATTGATGTTGGATGATCCTATCAACCATGGTAGAGAGCTCTAAGCATCTATCAAAGCTTCGGGACCCGCGCTAGGCACCGCTAGCTGTCCAAGTTCCGCGTCCGCTCCACCCATAGTTGGTGAGGGGTTCATCATCATCATTCATATGCCAAGAAAGGCTTCCAATGCCACTAATGCTCTAGCACACACACGAAGTAGACAAAACACACACAAAGATAGAAAAGTCTAAAAACAAAAACAAAACGAAAAAGGAAAAAAATGTTACCAATGGGTTGCCTCCCACCAAGCGCTTCTTTAAGGTCATTAGCTTGAACAAACTCGGGAGTGTCTATTCAAGGTGAAGTGGGGCAATCATGTCTACCGGAGCTCTCAGAATATACTTCTTCAAGCGATGCCCATTCACTTTGAAATTTCCACAATGCTCCCCTCCTATCTCTATAGCTCCATGGGAATAGATCTTCTTTACCACATATGGCCCGGTCCATCTTGATTTGAGCTTTCCGGGAAAAAGGCGCAGCCTTGAGTTGAAGAGAAGGACAAGGTCGCCTTCACTCAACTCCTTCGGGATGAGGCGCTTGTCATGCCATCTTTTGGTCCTCTCCTTGTAGATCCGGGCATTCTCATAAGCTTCCAACCGGATCTCCTCAAGGGCGTTTATATCAAGCAACCTCTTCTCTCCCGCTTCTTTGAGGTCAAAGTTTAGCCACTTAATGGCCCAATAAGCTCTATGCTCCATTTCCACCGGAAGATGGCAAGACTTGCTATAGACTAATTTGTAAGGAGTGGTTCCAATTGGTGTCTTGAAGGCGGTTCTATATGCCCACAATGCGTCATTGAGCTTCATAGCCCAATCCTTTCTAGTCCTAGACACCGTCTTCTCAAGGATGGCCTTGATCTCCCGGTTGGAGATCTCCACTTGGCCACTAGTTTGGAGATGGTAAGGTGTTGCCACCTTATGAGTCACCCCATACTTGGCCAAAAGCGCCCCAAAGTTCCTATTGGTGAAGTGCTTTCCTCCATCGCTTATGATCACCCTTGGTGTTCCAAACCTAGAGAAGATCACCCGGTTGAAGAACTGCACCACAACCTTGGCGTCATTTGTAGGAGAGGCGATTGCTTCCACCCATCTTGACACATAGTCCACCGCCAATAGGATGTAGAGGTTGCCACATGAAGAAGGGAATGGTCCCATGAAGTCCACACCCCACACATCAAATATCTCCACTTCTTGAATGTTGTTCAAGGGCATCTCATTCCTCCTTGAGATGTTGCCCGTCCTTTGGCAAGCATCACATGCCGCTACAAAACCTTGCACATCTCTAAACAAGTTAGGCCAATAAAAACCGGATTGCAATACCTTTGCACACGTCTTGTGTGAGCTAGCATGGCCTCCACATGGTAAGGAGTGACAATGCCGGATCACACTCTCCACTTCATCTTTCGGTATGCATCTTCTAAACATTCCATCCGGCCCTCTCTTGAATAGAAGTGGTTCACTCCAATAGTAGTGCCTCACATCGTTGAAGAACTTCTTCCTTTGTGCATATGTTAATCCGGGAGGCACTTCCTCACACACTAAGTAGTTCACGATGTCGGCATACCATGGCTCACTTCCTCTAGACACTTGGAACAAGCATTCCTCCACCATTTGCAATTGCTCATCCCGGAATGAGTCATCTATTGGGATGTTATCTTTTTCAAGCTCCAATGGTGGGAGTCTACTAAGGTGATCCGCCACGGAGTTCTCGGATCCCTTCTTGCCCCGTATTTCTAAATCAAACTCTTGAAGAAGAAGGATCCACCGAATCAACCTTGGTTTGGCATCCTTCTTTGTAAGTAGATAACGGATCGCAGCATGATCCGTATAAACTATGACCTTCGCTCCAACAAGATATGAGCGGAACTTCTCAAATGCATACACAACCGCTAGCAACTCCTTCTCGGTGGTAGAATAATTGAGTTGGGCATCATCTAGCGTCTTGCTAGCATAATAAACGCATGAGTACGCCCTTCTTTCCTTTGCCCCAAGACAGCCCCAACGGCTACATCGCTTGCATCACACATGATCTCAAATGGTAGACTCCAATCCGGAGGTTGCATGATAGGTGCGGAGATCAATGCGTTCTTTAACCTACAAAAAGCCTCAAGACAATCTTTGGAAAAGACAAAATCAACATCCTTCATTAGTAGGTTAGTGAGGGGCTTAGAAATTTTAGAGAAGTCTTGAATGAACCTCCGGTAAAAACCGGCATGCCCTAAGAAACTCCTTACCCCTTTCACCGAGGTAGGTGGTGGCAACTTCTCTATCGTTTCAATCTTGGCCCTATCAACCTCAATGCCACGGTTAGACACCAAGTGTCCTAACACAATGCCTTCACTTACCATGAAGTGGCATTTTTCCCAATTTAAGACAAGATTTGTCTCCTCACATCTTTGCAATACTAATGACAAGTTAGCCAAGCAATTATCAAAGGAAGAACCATAAACAGAGAAATCATCCATGAACACTTCCATGATATTTTCTATGTATTCCGAAAAGATAGCCATCATACACCTTTGGAAGGTGGCGGGTGCATTACACAACCCAAATGGCATTCTCCTATATGCAAAAGTACCCCATGGACATGTAAATGTTGTTTTCTCTTGGTCATCGGGGTGGATAGGGATTTGGAAGAATCCACTATAACCATCTAGATAGCAAAAATGAGAGTGTTGAGCTAACCTTTCTAGCATTTGGTCAATGAAGGGGAGAGGGAAGTGATCTTTCCTAGAGGCCATGTTCAATTTCCTATAATCAATGCACATTCTCCACCCCGTAACCGTCCTAGTCGGGATTAGTTCATTGCTCTCATTGGTTACTACGGTCATCCCACCCTTCTTAGGTACTACATGAACGGGACTAACCCACTTACTATCCGAGATAGGGTAGATAATTCCCGCATCTAGCAACTTTATGATTTCCTTTTTGACTACCTCTTTCATTATAGGATTCAATCTCCTTTGATGTTCAATAGAGGGTTTATGATTATCTTCCATCATTATCTTATGCATGCACAAAGAAGGCTTAATGCCAACCAAATCATCAATAGTATAACCAATGGCTTTTCTATGCAATCTTAGTTCATGCAACAACTTAGCAAGTTCATCATCACTCAAGCATGCATTAACAATCACCGGATATGAAGAATTTTCACCAAGAAAAGCATACTTCAAATGAGAGGGGAGAGGTTTGAGTTCAAGTAAAGGAGGACCTTTATCGGTTGAAGACGATCCAAATAAGGTTGGATGAGATGAATCCAAAGCAAATGAAGATTCTCCATGGCTCCTAGAAGCTTGATCATCATCAAGAGCTGATCCAGGGAAAATCACGGCTGGAACCACGGTTTGCTCAACTTCCACGGCCGTGGTTCATGCTAAGCTTGCTTCCCGGAGTTGTCCAGAAAGTTTGACGGCCGTGGAACATAAATCTCGACCGTGGAACTTGCAGCTGTTCAACACCTCTTCGTGGCCTTCAAATCCAACTCTTGGCTCCTCTTCCAATGCTTCCAAGGCCTTGATCTCTTCATTGCAAGCCTCCTCAACACCTTCCTCCATCATACTTAAGGTAAGAACCTTCTCCAAGGGATCCTTGATCAAGATCGAGCTCACAACTTCTCTAGATTCTTCATGCTCGACTATGTTGAAGACATACTCATCAAGGGTTGGCCCTTTCATCATTGTGGACAACTTGAACTTGATGTTCTCTTCTCCAATGTTGAAGGAGAGAGTCCCATTCTTGCAATCCACTAGGCATCCGGAAGTGGCTAGGAAAGGTCTTCCTAAGATGATAGGAACCGGATAGTCCGCCGGAATATCCAAGACGACAAAGTCAATTGGCACATAGAATCCTCCTAGTTGCATCGGGATGTCCTCTAAAATCCCAACCGGATGAGTGATAGAACGGTCCGCCATATAGAGGGTCATCTTGACCGGTTTTGGCTCTCCTAGCCCAACTTTGTTGCAAAGTGCAAGCGGTATGATGCTTACACTCGCCCCAAGATCACAAAGGGCCTCGTACTTCACATTTCCCACTCCAATTGGGACACAAAAGGAGCCCGGATCTCTTAGCTTGGGAGGCATCTCCTCCTTCATTGTTTGGATCAATTCCGAGGATCTCTTGGTCATTCTTATCTCCCCATACTCCTCCAACTTCCTTTTGTTGGAGAGTATCTCTTTCAAAAACTTGCCATATGCCGGCATTCCTAAAATGGCATCCATGAACGGAATGTTAATATGCAATTTAGACATTAGTTCAAGGAACTTACCAAAGTGATTGTCCAAACGAGCCCTTGCTCTTGATTGTGGGAATGGTAGTGGTGGCTTGTATGGAGGCGGTGCCACATAGGTTGGCTCTACATCCTTGCTCTTGCCTCCATCTTCTTGCAACTTTCCCTCTTCTACCACTACTTGCTTTCCCTTTGTATTGTCCTTGGGCAAAGGATCTTTCATAATCAACCCACTCCTTGTTGTGATAGCCAACACTTGGCCTCTTGGGTTGTCTTCGGTCCTTCCGGGAAGCTTTCCCGGATCTCTATGGGCTTCACCCGCCTTTTGGAACACTTGTGCTTCCAAAACCTTTTGAGCTTTAGAAATTGAAGTCACGGTGCTCTCAAGACCACTCAACCTTCCAAGCAATTGCTCAAACATTATTTCGGTTCTATCCTTGGGAGGTTGAGTAAATCCGGGTGGAGGTTCTTGTGAAGCTCTTGGTGGTGGAGTTGTGCTTGTGGAGGAGGAAGGGTTCAAGGCTCCATCCGGGTTAGAGTAAGAAAATCCGGGATGGTTGTGGTTAGGCCGGTAATTGTTGAATTGCCGGTTGTTGTTGAAACTCCTTGGGCCTTGGTAATTGTTGAATTTGCCCCTTCCCATGTAATTCACATCCTCCTCCTTGGAAGACAAGTTGGCTTGTGGAAGCACTTGAGGAGTTGCTTGGTTCTTCAAAGTTGTAGCACACAACTCCCTCAAGGACTTCAATTCATTGTTGATGGCGTCAAGCTTGAAATTGCTCATGGTGACTTGATAGCATGAATTATAGTCTATATTTTGGGGTTTGTTTGGACGTTTTATCTTTCATATTCTGCATGTTTGTATGTACATTATGTGATTTTACTACCATTTCATCTACCTTTGCGAGAATCGAGGTCTACACCTAGTTTCGTTGTAATTGCAGGTAATATGGTACGTTTTGCATCAAAAAGGAGCAAAAGAAGTCAAGAGTCATTTGGAGCTACATCTAGGAAGCATAGCCATGGATTGAAGATTTACTTTGGAGCAGATTCGAGAGATTTCACATTCTGAGTCACCTCGGTTGACCAGAGGTTCACCTCGACCGAGGCGATCCAGAGACGCCGACTCGACCGAGGCGAATACCTAGGACGCGGCGAGAATATTTTATTCTTGGAAGAGATCTTTTAAATTTGGAAAGTGATCTTATATTTTTGGGCTGAGCTTCTGGAAGGAAGGAGATATGCAGAATATATATTTTACCTATATTTATGGGATAATATCTTCTTAAGATTTATTATCTTTGGAGGTTTATTTTTCCTATAAAAAGGGTTGGATTTCCACAAATCCAACATCACGCTATACCGTCGATCAGGGTTTACACACGCAGCAGCCGCAGCATACTCCAATTTGGGAGTTTTCGAAGAACCTTTTTGAAGGTTTAAGGAAGGTTGAAGATTAGCTTTTTATAGCTTTTTGAAGGGTTTTGTAAGATTGTCTTCAATTCCCTCATTGATTGTCTTGTCTTGTTGGATTGCCATCCAAGAAACGCTTTGTTGTGATATTTGATTCAGTTATTGAAGTCTTTTCATTAAATTCTTCTTTGTTCAAATATTCACCTTCTTCCATATATTTTAATACTTTCATTATGATGATGAGTGGCTAATTTCCTTGTGTGATTCTAGGGTGATTGGCTGAAGGTTGTGGGAAAAACAATGATAGAATAATCATAGATTCCAGTAGGATCGTGAAAGTTCGAGTCTTTAACTTTAACCCTAAGCATCTCGTTCGGTTGATGAACATCTCGGCCGGGGTGGAATTCTTCTGACCGAGGTGACTTATCCGACCTAAAACAGAAAGTTAAGTGTTAGAGTTTGCTAAATCCTATTCTTATTTCACCTTCCTGGTTCAATGCAAGCTTAGGATGAGACTTACCCGGTAAAGGTTGATTCTATTCCCTTAGATGGTGTGTTAGTTTGAGATTATAGTTCTTTATCTTGATTCCTTGAGACTTACCCGGTAATAGGAGTTACGGTTTAGGATTAGTGTGTAGTGAGACTTACCCGGTGATCTACTCCACTTTAGTAACACCTTCCCCATGCAAAAATCTCAGCTTTGTCCGCTTATCTATAGATCTTGAGTTGGAACCACAACTAGATGCTTTAATCCCTAGAATTGCATGTTTGCTTATTTGACATCTTATTCATCTTTGATTGTGTTAATCGCTTTTGTGGTTAGAATTAACGTAGCATACCGTGTTGACTTTGTTTCACCAAGTCCCTGTGATCGACCCCTGGAATTTTCTTGCTTTTACTACGATTGACCCGTACACTGCGGGTTCGCATCCTTGTTTTAAGCTTAAGTCTAGGGTTATAAATTTAAAGCTTGCACACACCGTTTGGAGCGAACAAGTTTTTGGCGCCGTTGCCGGGGACTTGGTCTAGACCGAGCCGGTACGGTTTGCTCTTGGGGCATTTGCCCCGTTTCATCTAACCACTCTACTTGAGTGACTTTTGCAGGTTCTTTCTTAGGTATATGCGAAGAAACCGCGCTGGGAAGGAAATCGTTCCTTACGATCCCGAACCGGAAAAGACATACAAGCGACGCTTAAGAGAAGCAAAAATGGCCCAACAAGACGATCACGATCTTGCGGCCCAATTGAGAGAGACGCAAGAGCTGCTACGTCTCAGTAAAGAAGAGCTAAGGCAAGAGAAAGAAGAGAATCATGCCAGGACTGCAGCAATCGAAGCTGAGATTGCAGCCATTCGGAACCAGATTCTACTTCGACCGATGCAGGATCCAGTAGTTGATCCTCGACCGAGGCAGGTTCCAGTACCCGACGCCCCGGTCGATGTACATCCACCTCGGATACCAGTCCGAGATGTTCTTCTTGCAGGAATCCCACAAACCCTAGGTCAAAGGATGGACCCTAATCAGCAGCTGAGGCGTCCAGGGGTGAACCTAGGAGATCCAGCGGATCATGACTAAAAACTTCGACCGCAAGTTCTAGCCATGATTCGCCAATGTCAATTCGGAGGGCTAGAGAAGGAGTCGCCACATCAACATCTTCAAAACTACGAGATCTTGATGGAGACCTTGCGACCTTCTAGAATCGAAAATAACAACTACAAGCTAAGACCTTTTTACTTTTCTTTAAAAGATAGAGCTCTTACTTGGTATCAATCTCTTCCTCCAGGAAAAATTAGCACATGGGAGGAGATGACTACAGAATTCCTGACCAAATTCTTTCCACCCTCAAAGACTGCTGAAATGAGAGGGAAGATCAATGCTTTCATCATGAAGGACAAGGAGAGCTTGTCCAAATCTTGGGAGCGGTTCAAGGATATTCTTTTGGATTGCCCACATCATGGGATTCCAAAGATCGAGTTGTTGGAGATCTACTTCAAAGGGCTGGACGGAAACACCCAGTTCAATCTCCAACTACTCTCCGCCGGTACCTTCATGGACATGGCGGTTGATGATGCATGGGACTTCATTGAGAAGCAAGCCTTGCACATGGAGAAGTACACCCACCAAGGAGCCGAAGGTGGAGTTAAAAGAGTTAACTTTCAAGAGACTCAACCCAACAACAATCAACTCTCGTCATTGAAGAATGACGTGAAGGAATTAAAAGAGCTCTTGATGGCTCAAACTAGGAAGGAAGAGCAAGGGCAAAGGAACAACAACAACAACAACGGGTACCGTAACAACAATAACGGCCCCCGAAACAACAACTACAACAACAATAGAGGATCCAACAGCAACAACTGGAGGGCGAATAATCAAAACCACGGTAACAATTATTCGAACTCCAACTCTAATGATTCCTCTAATCCTTTCCTCTCTTCTCCTTCTTCTTCTTCTACTCCATTGAAAAGCCAAGGGCAAGGATCAAGTTCGTCTCAGCCAGAAAAGAAGGACGCAGTTCTGGAGGCAATCTTGATCAAGCTTGGCGCTATGGAGAATTCTATGACTTCATTTTCGAGGGCCCAAAAGTCCCTTGAACAACAACTTGCTAATAGGGCGAATGAAGCGCCAAGAGATCCAGGGAAGCTTCCAGCAAAGACGGAAACTAACCCTAAGGGCCAGTGTATGGCCATAACGACGAGGAGTGGACTCAAAACTGCCGATCTAGTACCTCGCTCGACGCAGACCACCTCGGTCCAGATCCAGTCGAAGAACACCTCGACCGAGATGCCAACCGAGGCAGAGCAACAGAAAGCTGGAGGAACGACAGAAACTTATGTTCCACCTCCTGCATATAAACCACCACTTCCATTCCCTCAGTCCAGAGCCAGAGCACATCTAGACAAGCACTTTGGTAAGTTCCTTGACTTGATGAATAAGCTACATATTAACATTCCTTTCCTTGATGCTATTCTAGGTATGCCCGCCTATGGGAAGTTCTTAAAAGAAATCTTATCAAGGAAGAGGAAGCTGGAGGATGTTGGTGAAGTTAGGATGACATCTAAATCTTCGGAACTCATAAAGATCATGAAGGAGAAGATGCCACCTAAATTAAGAGATCCCGGCTCATTTTGCATTCCCATTCAAGTTGGGGATGTCACTTGTGAAGCTCTTTGCGATCTAGGAGCCAGCGTGAGCATCATCCCGCTGGAGCTATGCACTAAGATCGGTATTGGAGAGCCCAAGCCGGTCAAGATTCGACTTTACATGGCGGATCGCTCCATCACCCATCCCGTGGGCATTTTGGAGGACGTTCCGGTCAAGTTAGGTAACTTCTATCTACCTATAGATTTTGTCGTGCTTGACATTCCCGCAGATTACCCTGTTCCCATCATTCTCGGGAGGCCATTTCTAGCAACTTCGGGTTGCAATGTGGATTGCAAGAACGCCAAGTTGAAATTCAACGTTGGTGGCGATGAGGTGGAGTTCGCACTACTTGCAGCCATGAAAGGGGAGCAACTAACTGATGATATCTTCAACATCTACGATGAAGAAGAATCAAGAGAATTGGTGAGCTCTATCCTTATTAACGATCCACTCGAAAGAGTTATTAGCTTCAGTTTAATGGAGGAAGGTATAGATGCTTCTTGTGATGCAGATATACAGAGCTTGA
>BSUD01000008.1:114603641-114635455 GCA_033239045.1 Fagopyrum esculentum
AGGAAGCATAGCCATGGATTGAAGATTTACTTTGGAGCAGATTCGAGAGATTTCACATTCTGAGTCACCTCGGTTGACCAGAGGTTCACCTCGACCGAGGCGATCCAGAGACGCCGACTCGACCGAGGCGAATACCTAGGACGCGGCGAGAATATTTTATTCTTGGAAGAGATCTTTTAAATTTGGAAAGTGATCTTATATTTTTGGGCTGAGCTTCTGGAAGGAAGGAGATATGCAGAATATATATTTTACCTATATTTATGGGATAATATCTTCTTAAGATTTATTATCTTTGGAGGTTTATTTTTCCTATAAAAAGGGTTGGATTTCCACAAATCCAACATCACGCTATACCGTCGATCAGGGTTTACACACGCAGCAGCCGCAGCATACTCCAATTTGGGAGTTTTCGAAGAACCTTTTTGAAGGTTTAAGGAAGGTTGAAGATTAGCTTTTTATAGCTTTTTGAAGGGTTTTGTAAGATTGTCTTCAATTCCCTCATTGATTGTCTTGTCTTGTTGGATTGCCATCCAAGAAACGCTTTGTTGTGATATTTGATTCAGTTATTGAAGTCTTTTCATTAAATTCTTCTTTGTTCAAATATTCACCTTCTTCCATATATTTTAATACTTTCATTATGATGATGAGTGGCTAATTTCCTTGTGTGATTCTAGGGTGATTGGCTGAAGGTTGTGGGAAAAACAATGATAGAATAATCTTAGATTCCAGTAGGATCCTGAAAGTTCGAGTCTTTAACCTTAACCCTAAGCATCTCGTTCGGTTGATGAACATCTCGGCCGGGGTGGAATTCTTCTGACCGAGGTGACTTATCCGACCTAAAACAGAAAGTTAAGTGTTAGAGTTTGCTAAATCCTATTCTTATTTCACCTTCCTGGTTCAATGCAAGCTTAGGATGAGACTTACCCGGTAATTCCTTAGTTTGTGTACTAACGATCATAAGTATAGGTAATAAAGGTTTATCCTTTATTGGGGTTTGAGTGTGCTTCCATCCCATCTTTGTGAGTTAGCCTGAGACTTACCCGGTAAAGGTTGATTCTATTCCCTTAGATGGTGTGTTAGTTTGAGGTTATAGTTCTTTATCTTAATTCCTTGAGACTTACCCGGTAATAGGAGTTGCGGTTTAGGATTAGTGTGTAGTGAGACTTACCCGGTGATCTACTCCACTTTAGAAACACCTTCCCCACGCAAAAAACCTCAGCTTTGTCCGCTTATCTATAGATCTTGAGTTGGAACCACAACTAGACGCTTTAATCCCTAGAATTGCATGTTTGCTTTATTGACTTCTTATCCATCTTTGATTGTGTTAAATTGCTCTTGTGGTTAGCATTAACATTAGCATACCGTATTGACTTTGTTTCACCAAGTCCCTGTGATCGACCCCTGGAATTTTCTTGCTTTTACTACGATTGACCCGTACACTGCGGGTTCGCATCCTTGTTTTAAGCTTAAGTCTAGGGTTATAAATTTAAAGCTTGCACACACCGTTTGGAGCGAACAAGTTTTTGGCGCCGTTGCCGGGGACTTGGTCTAGACCGAGCCGGTACGGTTTGCTCTTGGGGCATTTGCCCCGTTTCATCTAACCACTCTACTTGAGTGACTTTTGCAGGTTCTTTCTTAGGTATATGCGAAGAACCCGCGCTGGGAAGGAAATCGTTCCTTACGATCCCGAACCGGAAAAGACATACAAGCGACGCTTAAGAGAAGCGAAAATGGCCCAACAAGACGATCACGATCTTGTGGCCCAATTGAGAGAGACGCAGGAGCTGCTACGTCTCAGTAAAGAAGAGCTAAGGCAAGAGAAAGAAGAGAATCATGCCAGGACTGCAGCAATCGAAGCTGAGATTGCAGCCATTCGGAACCAGATTCTACTTCGACCGATGCAGGATCCAGTAGTTGATCCTCGACCGAGGCAGATTCCAGTACCCGACGCCCCGGTCGATGTACATCCACCTCGGATACCAGTCCGAGATGTTCTTCTTGCAGGAATCCCGCAAACCCTAGGTCAAAGGATGGACCCTAATCAGCAGCTGAGGCGTCCAGGGGTGAACCTAGGAAATCCAGCGGATCATGACTACGAACTTCGACCGCAAGTTCTAGCCATGATTCGCCAATGTCAATTCGGAGGGCTAGAGAAGGAGTCGCCACATCAACATCTTCAAAACTACGAGATCTTGATGGAGACCTTGCGGCCTTCTAGAATTGAAAATAACAACTACAAGCTAAGACCTTTTTACTTTTCTTTAAAAGATAGAGCTCTTACTTGGTATCAATCTCTTCCTCCAGGAAAAATTAGCACATGGGAGGAGATGACTACAGAATTCCTAACCAAATTCTTTCCCCCCTCAAAGACTGCTGAAATGAGAGGGAAGATCAATGCTTTCATCATGAAGGACAAGGAGAGCTTGTCCAAATCTTGGGAGCGGTTCAAGGATATTCTTTTGGATTGCCCACATCATGGGATTCCAAAGATCGAGTTGTTGGAGATCTACTTCAAAGGGCTGGACGGAAACACTCAGTTCAATCTCCAACTACTCTCCGCCGGTACCTTCATGGACATGGCGGTTGATGATGCATGGGACTTCATTGAGAAGCAAGCCTTGCACATGGAGAAGTACACCCACCAAGGAGCCGAAGGTGGAGTTAAAAGAGTCAACTTTCAAGAGACTCAACCCAACAACAATCAACTCTCGTCATTGAAGAATGACGTGAAGGAATTAAAAGAGCTCTTGATGGCTCAAACTAAGAAGGAAGAGCAAGGGCAAAGGAAC
The DNA here is from genome assembly GCA_033239045.1 of Fagopyrum esculentum. NCBI lineage: Eukaryota > Viridiplantae > Streptophyta > Magnoliopsida > Caryophyllales > Polygonaceae > Fagopyrum > Fagopyrum esculentum. The sequence continues at coordinate 114,606,431 of BSUD01000008.1, forward strand.
AACAACAACAACGGGTACCGTAACAACAATAACGGCCCCCGAAACAACAACTACAACAACAATAGAGGATCCAACAGCAACAACTGGAGGGCGAATAATCAAAACCACGGTAACAATTATTCGAACTCCAACTCTAATGATTCCTCTAATCCTTTCCTCTCTTCTCCTTCTTCTTCTTCTACTCCATTAAAAAGCCAAGGGCAAGGATCAAGTTCGTCTCAGCCGGAAAAGAAGGACGCAGTTCTGGAGGCAATCTTGATCAAGCTTGGCGCTATGGAGAATTCTATGACTTCATTTTCGAGGGCCCAAAAGTCCCTTGAACAACAACTTGCTAATAGGGCGAATGAAGCGCCAAGAGATCCAGGGAAGCTTCCAGCAAAGACGGAAACTAACCCTAAGGGCCAGTGTATGGCCATAACGACGAGGAGTGGACTCAAAACTGCTGATCCAGTACCTCGCTCGACGCAGACCACCTCGGTCCAGATCCAGTCGAAGAACACCTCGACCGAGATGCCAACCGAGGCAGAACAACAGAAAGCAGGAGGAACGACATAAACTTATGTTCCACCTCCTGCATATAAACCACCACTTCCATTCCCTCAGTCCAGAGCCAGAGCACATCTAGACAAGCACTTTGGTAAGTTCCTTGACTTGATGAATAAGCTACATATTAACATTCCTTTCCTTGATGCTATTCTAGGTATGCCCGCCTATGGGAAGTTCTTAAAAGAAATCTTATCAAGGAAGAGGAAGCTGGAGGATGTTGGTGAAGTTAGGATGACATCTAAATCTTCGGAACTCATAAAGATCATGAAGGAGAAGATGCCACCTAAATTGAGAGATCCCGGCTCATTTTGCATTCCCATTCAAGTTGGGGATGTCACTTGTGAAGCCCTTTGCGATCTAGGAGCCAGCGTGAGCATCATCCCGCTGGAGCTATGCACTAAGATCGGTCTTGGAGAGCCCAAGCCGGTCAAGATTCGACTTTACATGGCGGATCGCTCCATCACCCATCCCGTGGGCATTTTGGAGGACGTTCCGGTCAAGTTAGGTAACTTCTATCTACCTATAGATTTTGTCGTGCTTGACATTCCCGCAGATTACCCTGTTCCCATCATTCTCGGGAGGCCATTTCTAGCAACTTCGGGTTGCAATGTGGATTGCAAGAACGCCAAGTTGAAATTCAACGTTGGTGGCGATGAGGTGGAGTTCGCACTACTTGCAGCCATGAAAGGGGAGCAACTAACTGATGATATCTTCAACATCTACGATGAAGAAGAATCAAGAGAATTGGTGAGCTCTATCCTTATTAACGATCCACTCGAAAGAGTTATTAGCTTCAGTTTAATGGAGGAAGGTATAGATGCTTCTTGTGATGCAGATATACAGAGCTTGAGGGCACTGGAAGAGGATCCAGGAGCTAAAACTGAGAAGCTAATCCAGGAAACGAAGATTTCCAGCCTCGGATCCAGTAGCAGTACCTCGACCGAGGCACCTTCTGGACAGAGCGAGGCGTCTGAAGAACACCTCGGTCAACGCCTTTGCGCCTCGACCGAGGTCAACAGCGAGACGATGTTAACTGGGACTGCATCGAGTCCAGTTTCTGATACCACTCCACTGGAAAGAGGAAGCGAAGATCCCTCCCAGAAAGCACCCCCAGTTGTGGAGCTCAAACAACTCCCTAGTCACTTGAGGTATATCTTTCTTGGGCCGGATTCTACTTATCCCGTTATTGTTAGTGCTTCCCTTTCCGATTCTGAATTAACTAAGCTAATGCATGTCCTGAGAAAGCATCGAAAAGCCATAGGTTACACCACGGATGATCTTATTGGCATTAAACCTTCTTTCTGCATGCATAGAATTCTAATGGAAGATAATCATAAGACTTCACGGGAACCTCAAAGACGGTTAAATCCGATCATGAAAGAGGTTGTGAAGAAGGAAGTTCTTAAGTTGTTGGATGCAGGTATTATTTATCCTATCTCGGACAGCAAGTGGGTTAGCCCGGTGCATGTCGTTCCGAAGAAAGGAGGGATGACCGTTGTGACGAATAAGAACAACGAGTTGATCCCGACAAGGACCGTTACGGGCTGGAGAGTTTGCATCGACTATAGGAAGCTGAACACGGCTACTCGGAAGGATCATTTTCCGCTTCCCTTCATTGATCAAATGCTCGAACGGTTGGCCCCGCATTCACACTTTTGCTACTTGGACGGCTATAGTGGATTCTTCCAGATTCCTATCCATCCGGATGATCAGGAGAAGACCACTTTCACTTGTCCTTGGGGGACGTTTGCCTATCGGAGGATGCCATTTGGATTGTGCAAAGCACCAGCTACCTTCCAGCGATGCATGATGGCTATCTTTTCCGAGTACATAGAGGAGATCATGGAGGTATTTATGGATGATTTTTCTGTATATGGTTCCTCTTTTGATGATTGCCTATCTAACCTTTCTCTAGTGCTTAAAAGATGTGAAGACACTAACCTTGTTTTGAATTGGGAGAAGTGTCATTTTATGGTTAACGAAGGCATTGTGCTAGGACACCTCGTTTCTAATCGAGGTATTGAGGTCGATCGAGCTAAGATCGAGACTATTGAGAAACTCCCTCCTCCTTGTTCTGTTAAAGGTGTGAGGAGTTTTCTCGGGCATGCAGGTTTCTACAGGAGATTCATCAAGGACTTCTCCAAGATTTCTAAACCTCTAACTAACCTCTTGAATAAAGATGTTGTTTTTGAGTTTTCGCAGGAGTGTCTTGATGCTTTTTACAGGATTAAGGAAGCGTTGATCTCCGCTCCCATTATCCAGCCTCCTGATTGGACCTTGCCCTTTGAGGTCATGTGTGACGCTAGCGATGTAGCCGTAGGAGCGGTGCTTGGGCAGAAGAAGGATGGACGGACCACCGCCATTTACTATGCTAGCAAGACGCTAGATGAAGCACAACGCCACTACGCTACCACCGAAAAGGAGTTATTGGCGGTTGTATATGCTTTCGAGAAGTTTCGTTCCTATCTAGTAGGGGCGAAAGTCATTGTCTACACCGACCATGCCGCCATTCGTTACTTGATGGCTAAGAAAGATGCCAAGCCGCGTCTTATTCGATGGATTCTCTTGCTTCAAGAGTTTGACCTAGAGATCCGTGATAAGAAGGGATCCGAGAATTCAGTTGCGGATCACCTCAGCCGGCTACCGGAATCTTCCCGCGAGACGGATAGCCCACCCATAGACGATTCATTCCCCGATGAGCACTTGCACGTCTTGGAGCGTTTGATGGATCTACTTACTTCACCCCACGATGGAGGTGAAGTATGGGGTGAGGGCACCTCCTACCTCCTTTGAGACGCATTATGGTCCAGCTAGCGACCTTAAATCAAGCGCTTCTTGGGAGGCAACCCAAGGTATTGCTCTTCTTTCCCGTTTTCTAGTCTAGCTTAGATAGTTTTTGTTTTTGCTTTGCTTTGCTTCGTTTTTGGCGTTCTGGACAGACAACAGGAAGGAGCACATCTGGAAGGACAGAAGTTCGAGAATCTGAGAAGACAGAAGCACCTCGGTCACTGTCAGAACACCTCGACCGAGTTGATTCTTGAAGCAACCGAGGCGACTAGGGTTTCTGCAGAACCGCCTCGGTCCATACCACCTCGGTCCAGTCGAGACCATCTCGACCGAGGTGACAGCAGATCCAGGAACGGTATAAAAAGGGGAAAAATTACTTTTCACTATTTTTTTACCCTATTTCGACCGCGGCGGCCAGAAGTACTTCGCTCCCTCGTATCTCGCTCGTTTTCGACGATTTCTGCTTCAAAACTGCAATTGAGGGGTAGAGGAATCGATTGCAACTACAGATCTGCAAGAAATTTGAGTGTTTCGACCGAAACGAGGTAAAAACGTTCGAAAAACCTAACTCGTTCGTTTTCTGCAATTTGGGCTTTGGTTGCCCTTGATTCTGTTGAGGAAATCTATAAGTACCCCTTAGGAAGCATCGGTAGTGATTTTAGGGGGAAAAGAACTGAAAATCAGAGAGTGGAAATCGAACTGTCTTCGCCTCGGTCCAATCGTTCTGCACCTCGGTCGAGGTGATTCTTGGAGTTGTCAGTCGACCGAGGTAGTCTGACAGTGTATTTTGAAAATGAGTTCTGACAGATCGCTAGCCCTTAGAGATAGATCCTCCCCTTCCCCTTCTCCTTCCTCATCCCGTCCCTACCGCCCGGTTATCCACGAGAGATGCCGGGTAGACTATGAGAGGATAGCTGGGCGTCCAGTCATCGCACCGCGATTTCTGGATGTATCAGCTTTTGACTGCCTAGGGTTAGATGCTGACCTTAGGAGGATGATTGCTACCGTCGGGCTGGATCAGTTTACTGAGATCCGAGCCCCAGCTTACATAGAGCCGACACTCGAGTTTGTTAGCTCCTTCTCCTACCTTCCCACAGAGCGATCTGTGAAGTACCGGTTGATGAGCCGGAACTTCATAGTTCCTTTAGAGATTTGGAGAGAGATCTTTGGCTTTCCTACCCCCACCGCTGTAGACTTCCCCTCCCGATCCGTAGCTAGGGAGTTCTGGGGACAGATAGCCCACATTACTACACATGCAGACACATGGCGCCCTGGAGATTCCAGGGAGAAGGTCATCTTTCATCCAGCCTTCAGACTCGCCCACAGGATCTTCAGTGAGACACTTCTGGCGCGTACTGAGACGCCCCAGAAGATCAGACAGGGTGAGCTCTTCTCCTTATACTGCATGGTTACAGGAGGCTTCCCAGACTTTGGCTTGCTCCTAGCAGAGGATCTGCATAGGATCAAGGCCAAGGCGAAGGGAGATATTTGCTGTGGAGGTCTAGTCACCCACATCGCCACTTACCACGGGATGGACCTCAGCGTATGCACATTGGCGGCGGCTCCGAAGCCGCTGGGATTGCAGGAAATGATTACACGGAGGATCCTAGTTCCCCGTGGGCTGACTACACCCTACGTTGCCATGCCTTGGGAGCGGATTGCACCTCAGGGCATCAGATGGTCTGCGCAGTTCTCTGTCTCCGATCCGCATTTCTGGCAGACAGCATGGGCTCCACTTATGGAGGACTACAGAGAGGGAGCAGCTTCCCCTGCAGAGGAGGCTGAGGAGGCTGAGGATGAGGATGACGACGATGAGACAGTTGATGAGAGAGGAGGCGGCGTCCCGATGGACACAGGGACAGATACAGCAGGGATGAGCGCGCCTCCCATTATTGATTTGGATGAGGATGAGGAGGACACTGAGCCGGCGCCAGCTGAGACTTCTCCAGTCAGGCCCGCTAGGCGCAGGAGGCGAGGAGTTAGGGACAGAGCTGCACACCGACGGATCGATGACCTGACGGATCAGGTTATCGACTCATATGCTGCACTTTCATTGGACATCCGCGAGATGCAGGAGCGGCAGCATCATCAGCACATGATGGCTCAGCTACAGTTCCAGCATATCATGGGCTATCCCTATGATCCGACTCAGTTCCCCTACATACCACCACCACCACCGGATCAGGACTACTGAGGAGCTGCAGGGTTTTATTTATTATATTTTTATGCAGTTCGGCTCTTTATCCGGTGAGTCCTCTTTCATTTAGACTTTTATTATACCCACTGGGACAGTGTGTCTCAAGTATGGGGTATTTGTCTGTATTATTTGACTACGTGACTACTTGATGTATTCGATACTTTTGATGTATTATATTCATCGGATACTTTCATATTTATGCTTCACTTGCCTTTATATGATTATCTGATATTACATGCATACCTACAGATTATTTGATTGAGAAAAACGTCGAAACCGAACCGAAAAGAAAAAAAAATTGGTTTTAAAAAAAAAAAAATTTTGACCTCGACCGGGGAGATTCTGGCGAAACGAGGTGTTTCACCTCGGTTGAACCAAGAACACCTCGACCGAGGCGGCATAACAGAAAGTTTTCGAAAACGATTTTGTGTTACTTATCTGGATATGATCTCAGTGAAGATCTTGTTTACCTACTGTTTTTAAATTCTTTGTGTGTTTGAAAGGTTTTATAATATGTTTAAGTTGCTAAAAGCTTTGTTTGAAATTATTAGCATGTTTAATACTTTGTTTTTATCCAAATTATGTTGAATTTGAAGGTTGACACCGCAGGTTAAGTTCTCTCACATTCTTCTTGGAAAGACCAAGGCAATTCATTCTCTTCTTCTTCTTCTTCTTGATCATGCTTAGCCCCTCATATACATTTTGCCTCCCTTTACCTATCCGGGAATTTGGAAGCAAGCGAAGTGGTGAAAGCAAAGTTAAAGTTGAGAAGTGGCTGGAAGTGAAGTGTTAGAAAGTAATTTTAGGTTTGGGGAAGTCAATCATGAAGATGAGTAACTCGGCACCATTCACATAGCCGGGTGTTTGTGTCTTGCCAAAGTCGGATTGAGCGATATTCCTAACGGGTCATGGTATGTGCATCAAGGGTTTGATGCATCTCGAGAAATTGATGACTGCAGATTTCCTAGGCTTCGGTTATTGTGCACCTCTGTCCATGCATCCCAAAAAAAAAGTAAAGTAAAAAAGGAAAAGTGTGAGATAAGCAAAGCTTATTGGCGGAAGATGTTGCAAGTTGAAGTGAAGTGAAGTTCATCCTTTTCCCGGATTCTAGCACCACATTACCTTACATACATCCCTACCCTACACGTTTCTTGACCTTTTCTTTTGGGAAGCCCTTGAGACCTTGAGCTTGTTGATTGACTTAGCGGTTTAAATTGGATTATACATGATTAATTTTGATAATTATGATTTATTATGCATTCTATGATTTTATGCAAAGATGAACAACTTTCTTATATTTATAAAATGTTTTGACCATGTTAAGTTTTTAATTCCAGGAAGTATTCTCTTAGAGTGATCTATGATAGTTGCACACCATAAAATATTTTTGAAAAATTTTTCATTGATTTTCTTGACTTATAATCCATTCTATCTTGTCTTTTATATGAGGAACTTGCTTGGGGACAAGCAAGGGCTAAGTATGGGGTATTTTGATAGCATGAATTATAGTCTATATTTTGGGGTTTGTTTGGACGTTTTATCTTTCATATTCTGCATGTTTGTATGTACATTATGTGATTTTACTACCATTTCATCTACCTTTGCGAGAATCGAGGTCTACACCTAGTTTCGTTGTAATTGCAGGTAATATGGTACGTTTTGCATCAAAAAGGAGCAAAAGAAGTCAAGAGTCATTTGGAGCTACATCCAGGAAGCATAGCCATGGATTGAAGATTTACTTTGGAGCAGATTCGAGAGATTTCACATTCTGAGTCACCTCGGTTGACCAGAGGTTCACCTCGACCGAGGCGATCCAGAGACGCCGACTCGACCGAGGCGAATACCTAGGACGCGGCGAGAATATTTTATTCTTGGAAGAGATCTTTTAAATTTGGAAAGTGATCTTATATTTTTGGGCTGAGCTTCTGGAAGGAAGGAGATATGCAGAATATATATTTTACCTATATTTATGGGATAATATCTTCTTAAGATTTATTATCTTTGGAGGTTTATTTTTCCTATAAAAAGGGTTGGATTTCCACAAATCCAACATCACGCTATACCGTCGATCAGGGTTTACACACGCAGCAGCCGCAGCATACTCCAATTTGGGAGTTTTCGAAGAACCTTTTTGAAGGTTTAAGGAAGGTTGAAGATTAGCTTTTTATAGCTTTTTGAAGGGTTTTGTAAGATTGTCTTCAATTCCCTCATTGATTGTCTTGTCTTGTTGGATTGCCATCCAAGAAACGCTTTGTTGTGATATTTGATTCAGTTATTGAAGTCTTTTCATTAAATTCTTCTTTGTTCAAATATTCACCTTCTTCCATATATTTTAATACTTTCATTATGATGATGAGTGGCTAATTTCCTTGTGTGATTCTAGGGTGATTGGCTGAAGGTTGTGGGAAAAACAATGATAGAATAATCTTAGATTCCAGTAGGATCGTGAAAGTTCGAGTCTTTAACTTTAACCCTAAGCATCTCGTTCGGTTGATGAACATCTCGGCCGGGGTGGAATTCTTCTGACCGAGGTGACTTATCCGACCTAAAACAGAAAGTTAAGTGTTAGAGTTTGCTAAATCCTATTCTTATTTCACCTTCCTGGTTCAATGCAAGCTTAGGATGAGACTTACCCGGTAATTCCTTAGTTTGTGTATTAACGATCATAAGTGTAGGTAATAAAGGTTTATCCTTTATTGGGGTTTGAGTGTGCTTCCATCCCATCTTTGTGAGTTAGCCTGAGACTTACCCGGTAAAGGTTGATTCTATTCCCTTAGATGGTGTGTTAGTTTGAGATTATAGTTCTTTATCTTGATTCCTTGAGACTTACCCGGTAATAGGAGTTACGGTTTAGGATTAGTGTGTAGTGAGACTTACCCGGTGATCTACTCCACTTTAGTAACACCTTCCCCACGCAAAAATCTCAGCTTTGTCCGCTTATCTATAGATCTTGAGTTGGAACCACAACTAGATGCTTTAATCCCTAGAATTGCATGTTTGCTTTATTTGACATCTTATTCATCTTTGATTGTGTTAAATCGCTCTTGTGGTTAGTATTAACATTAGCACACCGTATTGACTCTGTTTCACCGAGTCCCTGTGATCGACCCCTGGAATTTTCTTGCTTTTACTACGATTGACCCGTACACTGCGGGTTCGCATCCTTGTTTTAAGCTTAAGTCTAGGGTTATAAATTTAAAGCTTGCACACACCGTTTGGAGCGAACAAGTTTTTGGCGCCGTTGCCGGGGATCGGTTTAGGCCGAATTCGGTTATCGGTTGTCAAGCTTGGGAGCTTTGCTCTTGTTATTTGATATCTCTTTTGAGTGTTCTTGCAGGTTTGTGTTCTTAGGTACATACGAAGTTCTTGTTCCGGCAACGGAACATAGTTTCGCCAAAGAACAAGTTTTTGGCGCCGTTGCCGGGGACTTGGTCTAGACCGAGCCGGTTACGGTTTGCTTTCGGGGCGCTTGCCCCTGTTGCTACTAACTACTCTTTCTATGAGTTTTGTAGTTTTCAGGATTTCTGATGGCTATGTTTGATCCAGCCTGGATAGCAAGACAAAGTGCTAGGGCGGATCATTATGAATACTTGGAGGAGAAGTACTCCTTCTATTGGTTCAACAATGAATGGGAAAGAGAAGAGGCCATTCAACATGAACTTGCGATATGGGATGAGAAGAATGTCCCTAAAAACATTTATGAGCAACCTTTCGAAGACTCTCTCGAATCAAGATTGGAGAAGTTGATGAAGAAGGTGACGGAGCTCAAGGAAAGCACCCTATCCTATGCTAAGCCGGAAGAGGAGCATAAGGAAGTGTTGCACGTTTCGAGCATACATCCAGTCAAACCAGAAGTTTCTCCTGAAGCTTTAGAGGGAGAAGATGTGGAAGATCTCGATCTGACTGTTGAGACCTCGGTCGAGGTGGAAGTAACCTCGGTCGAGATGAAAGAAGAACCTGCAGAACCGGAAGAGGCAGATGCAGAAGACTTTGGCCAAATTACTGAGATTGTGGTCAAGGTGGAAGAAAGACCAGCTGAACTGAGAGAGATTTCGTGGGTGGATTATCAACCCAACACGAAACTTGCCTCAAGCTTTGGAGAACTTTGCAAGGTACGTTCTCCTACTTCATTTGAATTCCCTATTAATATTTCTGAATTTTTCAGGAAGACACCGGAGAGTTGGAGGTCTCTTCCGAAAGAACCTCCTAAGATCAAGATGAAACCTCCCTTGAAACTGTTGGAGGAAGATACTCCTTGGATTATAAGGAGTGAAGTTCGCAAGCACTACACCGTTAAGGCGATGAAGTGTTTCTTGTTCAAGTATGGGGTCCCTCGCATGCTCAGGACCTTGTACCATCCCCAAGTTCTAGATGGGGAAGCTGCTATGATTCTCGAGAAACTGTTTTCTCGATCCAGGAAAGGATGGGACACGAGGGTAGATTATGTCCCATTGAAGTGCAGGAAATCTAGAAGAATTCCGGTGAGAATCAAACCGTACAAGCTTGTACGTGGGAGATCTTACCATTTGCCGGTGAAATTAGGAACCGGAACCTTTTTGGAAGACTCTTATGATGGATGTGATGAGCACTCCACAACGTTCGAAGTGCATTGAGTAATTCTATGGAGAAGGGTCCAGCTAGCGACCTTAAACCAAGCGCTTCTTGGGAGGCAACCCAAGGTATTGCTTTCTTCTCCCTTTTCTAGTTCAGTTTAGATAGTTGCTTTGTTTTTGTTTTCCTCTAGACAACAACCAGGTATTCCAAAAAGGAAGGATCACAGTTCAGGAGCTACACTGGAAGAACAAAATTTCGAGAAGTTGAGGAAACGAGCTTTACTGAGATACATCTCGGGGACTGTCAGAACACCTCGACCGATATGTGCTTCGCCAACCGAGATGGTCTTATCTTGGAGCTGTTTCTTACTTCTTCATGCAGCTTAGCTATGTTCGGTGAGTATCCTGTCCTTAGACTTTTATTATACCCACTGGGACAGTGTGTCTCAAGTATGGGGTATTTGTCTGTATTATTTGACTACGTGACTACTTGATGTATTCGATACTTTTGATGTATTATATTCATCGGATACTTTCATATTTATGCTTCACTTGCCTTTATATGATTATCTGATATTACATGCATACCTACAGATTATTTGATTGAGAAAAACGTCGAAACCGAACCGAAAAGAAAAAAAAATTGGTTTTAAAAAAAAAAAAATTTTGACCTCGACCGGGGAGATTCTGGCGAAACGAGGTGTTTCACCTCGGTTGAACCAAGAACACCTCGACCGAGGCTGCATAACAGAAAGTTTTCGAAAACGATTTTGTGTTACTTATCTGGATATGATCTCAGTGAAGATCTTGTTTACCTACTGTTTTTAAATTCTTTGTGTGTTTGAAAGGTTTTATAATATGTTTAAGTTGCTAAAAGCTTTGTTTGAAATTATTAGCATGTTTAATACTTTGTTTTTATCCAAATTATGTTGAATTTGAAGGTTGACACCGCAGGTTAAGTTCTCTCACATTCTTCTTGGAAAGACCAAGGCAATTCATTCTCTTCTTCTTCTTCTTCTTGATCATGCTTAGCCCCTCATATACATTTTGCCTCCCTTTACCTATCCGGGAATTTGGAAGCAAGCGAAGTGGTGAAAGCAAAGTTAAAGTTGAGAAGTGGCTGGAAGTGAAGTGTTAGAAAGTAATTTTAGGTTTGGGGAAGTCAATCATGAAGATGAGTAACTCGGCACCATTCACATAGCCGGGTGTTTGTGTCTTGCCAAAGTCGGATTGAGCGATATTCCTAACGGGTCATGGTATGTGCATCAAGGGTTTGATGCATCTCGAGAAATTGATGACTGCAGATTTCCTAGGCTTCGGTTATTGTGCACCTCTGTCCATGCATCCCAAAAAAAAAGTAAAGTAAAAAAGGAAAAGTGTGAGATAAGCAAAGCTTATTGGCGGAAGATGTTGCAAGTTGAAGTGAAGTGAAGTTCATCCTTTTCCCGGATTCTAGCACCACATTACCTTACATACATCCCTACCCTACACGTTTCTTGACCTTTTCTTTTGGGAAGCCCTTGAGACCTTGAGCTTGTTGATTGACTTAGCGGTTTAAATTGGATTATACATGATTAATTTTGATAATTATGATTTATTATGCATTCTATGATTTTATGCAAAGATGAACAACTTTCTTATATTTATAAAATGTTTTGACCATGTTAAGTTTTTAATTCCAGGAAGTATTCTCTTAGAGTGATCTATGATAGTTGCACACCATAAAATATTTTTGAAAAATTTTTCATTGATTTTCTTGACTTATAATCCATTCTATCTTGTCTTTTATATGAGGAACTTGCTTGGGGACAAGCAAGGGCTAAGTATGGGGTATTTTGATAGCATGAATTATAGTCTATATTTTGGGGTTTGTTTGGACGTTTTATCTTTCATATTCTGCATGTTTGTATGTACATTATGTGATTTTACTACCATTTCATCTACCTTTGCGAGAATCGAGGTCTACACCTAGTTTCGTTGTAATTGCAGGTAATATGGTACGTTTTGCATCAAAAAGGAGCAAAAGAAGTCAAGAGTCATTTGGAGCTACATCCAGGAAGCATAGCCATGGATTGAAGATTTACTTTGGAGCAGATTCGAGAGATTTCACATTCTGAGTCACCTCGGTTGACCAGAGGTTCACCTCGACCGAGGCGATCCAGAGACGCCGACTCGACCGAGGCGAATACCTAGGACGCGGCGAGAATATTTTATTCTTGGAAGAGATCTTTTAAATTTGGAAAGTGATCTTATATTTTTGGGCTGAGCTTCTGGAAGGAAGGAGATATGCAGAATATATATTTTACCTATATTTATGGGATAATATCTTCTTAAGATTTATTATCTTTGGAGGTTTATTTTTCCTATAAAAAGGGTTGGATTTCCACAATTTGAGAAGGCCGCATACAATCCGCTTACAGCTGAATCCACGCAGCAGCCGCAGCATACTCCAATTTGGGAGTTTTCGAAGAACCTTTTTGAAGGTTTAAGGAAGGTTGAAGATTAGCTTTTTATAGCTTTTTGAAGGGTTTTGTAAGATTGTCTTCAATTCCCTCATTGATTGTCTTGTCTTGTTGGATTGCCATCCAAGAAACGCTTTGTTGTGATATTTGATTCAGTTATTGAAGTCTTTTCATTAAATTCTTCTTTGTTCAAATATTCACCTTCTTCCATATATTTTAATACTTTCATTATGATGATGAGTGGCTAATTTCCTTGTGTGATTCTAGGGTGATTGGCTGAAGGTTGTGGGAAAAACAATGATAGAATAATCTTAGATTCCAGTAGGATCGTGAAAGTTCGAGTCTTTAACTTTAACCCTAAGCATCTCGTTCGGTTGATGAACATCTCGGCCGGGGTGGAATTCTTCTGACCGAGGTGACTTATCCGACCTAAAACAGAAAGTTAAGTGTTAGAGTTTGCTAAATCCTATTCTTATTTCACCTTCCTGGTTCAATGCAAGCTTAGGATGAGACTTACCCGGTAATTCCTTAGTTTGTGTATTAACGATCATAAGTGTAGGTAATAAAGGTTTATCCTTTATTGGGGTTTGAGTGTGCTTCCATCCCATCTTTGTGAGTTAGCCTGAGACTTACCCGGTAAAGGTTGATTCTATTCCCTTAGATGGTGTGTTAGTTTGAGATTATAGTTCTTTATCTTGATTCCTTGAGACTTACCCGGTAATAGGAGTTACGGTTTAGGATTAGTGTGTAGTGAGACTTACCCGGTGATCTACTCCACTTTAGTAACACCTTCCCCATGCAAAAATCTCAGCTTTGTCCGCTTATCTATAGATCTTGAGTTGGAACCACAACTAGATGCTTTAATCCCTAGAATTGCATGTTTGCTTATTTGACATCTTATTCATCTTTGATTGTGTTAATCGCTTTTGTGGTTAGAATTAACGTAGCATACCGTGTTGACTTTGTTTCACCAAGTCCCTGTGATCGACCCCTGGAATTTTCTTGCTTTTACTACGATTGACCCGTACACTGCGGGTTCGCATCCTTGTTTTAAGCTTAAGTCTAGGGTTATAAATTTAAAGCTTGCACACACCGTTTGGAGCGAACATGACTTCACTCACCTCATAAGCTCCCGCCTTTCTCCCTTCACTCTTCCTATGGGAGTATTTCTCAATCACTAGAGCTTGCTTCTCCACAAACTCCCAAGCTTCATCTACATGCTTCTCCATAAAAGTCCCACCGGAAAGAGATTGGAGCTTGAATTGGCTATCTTCATCAAGTCCCTTGAAGTAGATCTCCAATAGCTCAATTTTTGGTATGCCATGGTGTGGAAAATCAAGGAGAAGATCCTTGAACCTCTCCCAAGACTTGAACAAGCTTTCTCTATCCCTCATCACGAAGGCATTGATCTTCCCTCTTAATTCGGTAGTATTGGAAGGTGGGAAGAACTTGGTCAAAAACTCGGTTGCCATCTCCTCCCAAGTACCAACTCGCCCTTGTGGAATAGATTGATTCCAAGCTAAGGCTTTATCCTTAAGAGAGAAGGAAAAGGCCCTAAGCTTATGGTTGTTGCTCTCCAATCTTGGCGGTCTAAGAGTCTCCATCAAGATCTCATAATTCATCAAGTGTTGATGAGGAGACTCTCCTTCCATCCCTCCAAATTGATTATGCCGGATCATTTGTAGAACTTGAGGGCGGAGCTCATAGTTGTGGGTTGCGGGATCTCCTAAGTTCACACCCGGTCGGTGTGCTCTTTGTGCCGGATCCATACGTCTCCCTAGGGTTTGTGGCTCCTCAAATGCAATGGGAACAACCCTAACATTAGCCGCCGGCTGCGGTTGTGGTGGAGGAGGTGGAGGTTGTTGACGATTAAGCTCCCCTTGTACAAGGGCTTGCCTAATCTCATCAATCTCCCTCCTAGTTGCTTCTTGCCTCTCATTGGCAAGTCTCCTTTCTTCCTCCAAGAGCTCATCTCTTAGCCTTATTTGCTCTAAGGCTTCATCCAATTCAGCTTGGAGATCTCTTCCGGCCATCTCTTTTCCCTTCTTAATACTCTTGGATCTAGATCTAAGGGTTTTCTCCGGTTCGGGATCGAATGGAGCTAAATCCTTGCCACGAGATCTTTGCATACACCTAGAGAATAAGAGATGTCCTGAAAAGCAAAAACATACACCAAAGAGAGATCAAAAGCAACAAGAAAGATCTACACTAATAAACAATCACAAAATAAACTCAATCTAGACCTAGTCCCCGGCAACGGCGCCAAAAACTTGTTACGCTAAGATCGTGATGCGCAAATGGGTTTTAAATTTATAACTCGAACTAAATCCTAAACTACCTAGCGAAACCCGCAGTGTACGGGTCGTTTGTAGTAGGGATAGTACTCCGAGGTCGAACACAAAGACTAAGGTGAAATTGATTCGATTTGTGATTGAGTTTAGTGAAGACCTAAGTTGAAAGAGAAGAAAGAAATAAAGAAATGAAAATCTCAAATGTTTTTGGGTGTTTTTGGTGATCAATCAAAGATCACAATTCATGCAAAGAAATCAATCAACTAAACTATGAATCAAAACAAATAAACAAACTAAACAAGATATAGATCAAAGAAAGAAAGGACGGATTCTAGGGGTTGGAAGTTCCGGTTATGGCATAGGACTCAAGCTATCTATTCATTCCTTGGATTAACTATGTTGGGGTTAAGTGTTTCTAAATTGGGATCAATCACCGGGTAAGTCTCATAATCCACTAGTCCATTTCCTAGGTCTCATTACCGGGTAAGTCTCTAAGAACCTAAGGGAAGGAATTCTACTCGAACCGGATTGTTATCTAAGGATCCAACCTATCCTCACCGGGTAAGTCTCGGAAGGGTTAGTCTTAAGCTACCATCCAGCACACTTAATCCAATGGCGGCTTGTTAGGCTCACCACTACCTAAGGTTTGTTATCTTTGGAATCTAAGGGTAGGATTACCGGGTAGGTCTCTCCTAACACTTAGTTGCTAACACTAGGTCACCCTAGGATAGATTTAACTCAACAAACACTTAGGATTTCAGCATTTTAACAATCTAAGACTAGATCCATCGAACCAGGAAAATCACGGGTTGTTCTACCTAAACCACGGTCGTGGTTTGTCAAGAACCAACCGTGATTGCTAACAGAGGCTACGTTTATGCACACAAGTCATCCAAAGATAAATCTAAGTCCGTCCTATCATAGCCCTAGCCATAACCATCAGGAATGGATCCGATGCATCTCACCTTGTACCTGCATGGTCTGGGTATAGAGAACCTCCCAGTCTCCTGTCAGAGTTGGGCAGTGATGTCACGGCCCGTTATACATACACTTGGGCCTTAAACGTAATAATAACAGTCGTCCTAGCAAGTTATTATTATTAAACACGCAAATAGCACACACAACCACTATCACTCAACTAATATCCAGAAACTGGCTAAGTAAGTCGCAAGGACTTACCTGAAGCAAAATACACTCTAACACGTCTCAAACAGTCCGTACTCGTGGTAACTCAAACGCCTGTCAAATAAGGCATGTGTATCAAAATCACATCTCGATGTCCAACCTCATGCGAAGGAATTACGGGAAAAAAAACTCTCTTTCGGTAAAAGACTATTTTACCCTTAGTGCCGAAAAATTCTCAAAAGTCTATTCTTAACTTCTGATATTTTCTTTTAGAACTGGTTTTCAAACTGGTTACTCAAGGACCGTTTACTAGAATTTATAAGGTCAAATCTCAAACACTTGTCAAAGAGAAAACTTTATCCCCTTTCCCGGTTACTCTACTCTTATACATATATGTGTACGTATATTATACGTTACCCTTACCCATCTATATATATATACTTATGTATATATACACTCTATTTATTCATATATATACACTTATATATATCTTACACTTATACCTATATATATATACTTACATACATATATATATATATATATATATATATATATATATATATATATATATATATATATATATATATATATATATATATATATATATATATATATATATCTATACTTATACCTATAGAGATATATCCACATATGCTTACATATGCATACTACTATTACATTTATAAAAACTCACACATATCCAAGGTTATACTTCTATGTATATGCATACATGTCCACTAAGCTTATTCATATATAATTATATTCATCTCTCAAACCTTAATATACACTTCTACTGCTGCAAATTCCCCTCTTTTATTTTTAAACTGAAGAAGGACGCAGGAGAAGGTATTACGGAGGACTTACCAACATCCTGCTTCGATCCGACTCAACGGAAGTCCTCCTGGCAAGACGAGCGATGCACTGAACGAGGGATGAGGTTCAACTCCTGTGGGATTGCAAGAGTCAGGCTGGTTTAATGCAGGATCCAAGGAAGGCCAGGCTTCTCGTGGGTTACACACACGAACACAGAAAGGCAGGAGGGAGGAAGAAGGGGGAAAGATGGAGTCACTACTCACCTGTGGACCAGACGCCGGATGTTCTCGGACTGGGAGGGTCGACACCCTTGTTGCCCGCTGTGTACAGAGGGTCGAAGGCTCACCACCACCTGGGTACTAGCTGTGCAGAAGGAGTTCCGGGCCAGTTCGCTTGCACTCCCAATGTTGCACCACCCCGCATGACTAGCTACTGCAGGACCCGGAAGAGGCGGTATCTCGCAGTTAGCACGGGAACAGAAGGAAGCAGGGGGAAGGAGACGAAGAGGGACATCAGCACGACTTACCGGTATCTGGCGGTGGCTGGCGAGGCTTTGGGTGGTCGACAACAGCGCCCACTAGCTCGGTGGTGGTTCTGGTGCTGCAGGCTCCGGCGGCGGTTCATTCTTCTCGGCGTAGGAGGGTGGCGAAGAGGGTGTATACTAGCCTCCGGTGAGCGCACGCTGCAGAACTCCGACAGGCTTGGCGGCGCAAGGGTCTAGTTGCTGCTGTCACCGGCGAACGAGGGATGCGGTGGCTGCGTCGGCTGCAATTGAAGGCGGAAGGTGCTGTTGTTGTCCGTGTCGCGAGAGAGAAGAAGCAGAGCGGCAATCATCCGAGGTTAGAGGGGTAATTAGGGTTAAGAGGGGATTAGGGTTAGGGTTAGATTAGAAGATGGGCTGTTGGGCTGATAATTGGGCCTCGTGTCCGGCCCGCTTGATCATTAAATACGGATACGCAACTCGTTACTCGATTTATATTATACGGAACTAAATTACATATTGTATAAATTATTATTGTATTCTAAGGGTACGTAAAAATTATTTCTGGCTACATAGTTTCATCATTTTATGTGACTTAAAGTCACATAAAATGATAACATTTAAACTCGTATTATTATTATTATTTTATTTATTTATTTATTTATTTAATTAAGATTGACGCATCGGAATTTGGTTATTTTCGGTTTACCGGAAATTTAAAATTTTCGGTTATTACATCAGTGCCCTCTTAAAAGAAGTTTCGTCCCGAAACTTAGATGTTCTTCTTACTCACCCATTTCCTTCGGTATATTTTAGTTTTCTCGACATTTTCATTTTCTACCATGCAACTACTCAACCATCAACAGACAAGTATCACAAGAACAGAATCACTCAAATCAATATAAAAACCTGAAAGGTCAAACAAAACAACATCCGGGTACTAACTCGTCAAAACAAGAGTAACCTCTAACCCCGCAAAGAACTCGGGATAACTACGTCTAATACTCTCCTCTATCTCCCAGGTAGCCTCATCAGTTCCTCGTCTAGACCACTGGAACTCTACAAAAGCATCAACCGGCTAAATTTTCTGATCTTCCTAGTTGATGACATATCTCGGATTCGGTAGGTACTTTCTCACGGTTTGGTTTTCTAAACTTACCTCCAGCTCTGTTGATGACTCTACCAAACCATAAAAACTTTTTCCTTTCGAAAGTTCCCGACTATCGATTATGAAATAATGATCTTAACTTCTGTCGCCTAATGCTCTTTGTAATACAAACCGCTTGACCCGGTTTCCTCAATGTGACCTTATCGGATCGTTCCTTAATTAATTGTTTTCACCTACTTCTTGTCAAGCTTTAAAATTTATATAACTCCAAACAAATCACACACCCAAGAGGACTTTTTCATATATATCTCTAATTCTTTATTGAAATCAGAGTTAACCTAACATTGATTTTCTTCATCTGTGGTTTATGGGCCTACCTCGCTTTTGGTGAACACCCTTTAGTCACAATGGTGTCTTTCTAAGGGTCAACATGATTTACCCAACTCCCGTCTATACTTCTCTTCTAATACTATCAAGATCCTCCTCAAACAGATCCTTACTCTCTTACTCACCCGTAGACTGTTCTTAACCAACTAGTAAGCAACCTCTAACCGATTCTCTCTATATCTTTAGATCACCCCAGAAAGTTGTAGTTGACTACTTGGGGATTCCTTCAAGTCGTCGGTAAAGTTATCTCTTAAATTCGCAGTCACTAATATCTCTTCTCAATGGTACCTGCTTGTCAATACCAATCAACACTTGTACGTCCTCAGTTCATGTCAGTCACTCTATAATTGACTTATCTCAATATTCCGGACCTGCTCTTCTCATACCTATACTGGCGTTAAATTCTTGGTGAGCATCATCTGCTCGATTAATCCTTTCATGCTTCACTAATTCGTTTTCTATTCCACACTTCTGTTTCCTTAGGCTAGCTCTACTTCTCGAGCTCAACTGGGTCATTCATCTTGACCTAAATAATCATTCCAAGTCTTCAACAATAGCTGGTAAGTGTCGTTGTAGTGCTGGTGATTTTAGTTATCATCCCCTTGCAGTTCCCCTTACACGGACCGTCGGTTTTGATGACTTAGGTCCCGTGATAATTGGGGTCACCTTGGACTTTCGAGTCCACCAAGGCCGTTCTCATATATACATTCCTTCGCTGGTATTACCAGCAATATAGCCTTCATGCAACACCGTTGTTTCCGCTACAGGTTTCAACTCTTTGGTACCGGCATTGCGATTTCTTTCAAATTCCTAAATTTTTTTTTTTGAGGAGGTTAAAACCTCTTCACACTTGTAAAGTCTACCTTTGCATCTACGCTCCATAGTAGGTATCCCTTCCATGCACCTTAGACCCTCATCTCCGGGTCGACATTTTATCTCTTTTGGCCTTACAAGCTTGTCTTGTGAACTCTTCTACCAGGTGACTCGTCTTATACATTTTTATTCTCTGCATCGGTCTCTAACTGTCTGTTGATCATTACTACCCATTCTGTGTTGGAACTTCAGTTGCTTTGTACTCTTGCCTAGATTTCCTAAGGACATCCTCATCTCAAAACTTTATTTCAAATTTATCTTAACCCGAACTTTTGATACCTGACTTTCCTTCTCACTGGATAAGTTGTACACTTGGTTTACACTAAATCCATCATAGTGTCATCAGTCCGTTGGTATGATTGTTATTAAACATCCAATGGTACCATTTGTATACAACACATTAGGTGCATATGATTTTCCTACCAATCAAATTTCTCGCATCGCATTTATTATGTCTTCTTTATACTCATGTCGCTTTACCTTCTTTGATATTTACACCCCGTAAGATAGTTAGATCCCTTTGAGTTTTCTCATACACACTTTACAACTGTGTTGGTTGGTCTTATTACTTTTATCAACTCTTAGGTCATCAGTCCAGCTGAATTTTCCATGGAGTACCTCCATTTCTCCTTAAATAATAGTCTTTAGTCCTTTCGGTAACCATCTTATTGGTGTGATACCGAATCCATATAACCACCTTTAGTCTTTCACTTTTACTCCTTTTCATGTCTGTTTTAGTCGACCTGTAGATTCTATCTGCAATCACCTCACAACTCGACCACACATTTCACCAAGGCTTTACATCATACTCCTTAAGTTTGTGCCGCCTCGGAATTTCCAATTATTCTGTGTCACATCTTAAATCACAAGGGTTTTCCCTGTCAATCTAGACAGTCTGACCCTACTTTTTCTCGAAGGAGCACCATCAGTCTTACTGGTGTGGGATGTTAAGACATAGGACATGTTTCCAATCATCTACTTTCTCTTAGTCTTCTAGTTCTTCTTACAGGGATCCCTTCATTCTAACTCTGATATGTATCTTTCGTAGTCAGTAGTAAGTAACTACTCCCAACAATTCCTTTTTTTTCACCATTACCATCATCAAGGGTCATTGCCGACCGTCAAGAGCTGCTCTTAAATTTCTTTATTAGAGTTATCAGAATGGACTCATCTAACGTTATCATTCAGGCTACTAGTACTTGTATTGATTTAACTTCACCATTTTCGTCGTGGATCTCCGAAAGAAATTCACTAGATGTCGATAAAATTCTTTTATAACCTTGTGATTATTCTTCTTATCGGTTAACTAACCATCACTAGTTAACCCGCACATGTAACTTTTAAGTTGTCCAAGTAGGATGTAGTTGACCTTCTACAACATCATGGACTTACTTTTCTTCCATCTCTTTTGAGGCTTGATATACTTGGTGAAATATATCTCCTTCAGTCTCTTTGTTTATTCTTCTTTAGCTCCTCCTACAATCTACACTTTTGTAAGATTGTTATACTCTTACGAGTCCAGTTGTGTCATTCTTCTTCCATCAACAGACTTTTCAATCCTTCTAGGGTAGCTTGTAGGTATATCTCCGTGATTCTTTTACTTGAGTTATCGTCTATTTGCGGTTCTCTATTATGAACTTATAGTATTGTTAGCTTAAATTCATTTTGAATGAGAAGTTATTGGGGTCCCTCGGGTTCACCAATACTCTTCTCACACACTCTTCTTCCTTGGGTGTCGCCGAGCTCGCCGCTGCCATGGTCGCCGCCTCAGAAAGCAATGGTCGCCGGACTTCAACCTCTCCACCACCGTCCCCACCGCAATAGTGCATGAGGTTTCATTTCTCCGTTGCTCTCTCTTTTGATCTTGGAAACTCCATGGTTTTTGCTGTTGTTTGCTGTTGTTGGTAACTTTGAGTCGGCTCAGAAGGAGGATGGAATTAGGTTTGCACAGTAAATAATTAAGTTGGGGGATATTTACTTAAATAAAATAGCAAAAGGCCTACTTACTAAACTTAAAACTCAAAAAAGCCTATTAACCAAATTAGCCCAAAAAAGTATTAATTAAAAAAAGATTTGGTTGGTAATATTTGAAATATTAATATGATAAATGTGCCACATTTTGACATTTTTTTGCGTAGATGGGTGACTTATATTGATTTCTCTTACAATGATAAAATAGGTGACATGGTTTTTTTTATATAGTTTTTTTAATGATACGTGTTTCTAATTTTAAATTAAATCTTGACTTTATTAAAAAGGTGCAAAATCTATCTCAGCTTAAGCAATAAATTTATTTTTTATGGAATAATAAAAAAATAATTAAGAAAAGATTTGGTAGGTAAGATTGACATAATTTTGGAAACATGAAATCGCCGACGCCCCTTATATGTATATACTAGTTCAGTGCCCGTGCCAAGCACGGGTTTTTTTTATATAAAATAATAATATTTGCGTTGTTATTTATATGTTTTAAAAATACATATCGATCAACTTTTCGTATGAATAACTTATAACTAATGATAATATATACACAATAACTAATTATAAAATAATTATTATTAACGAAACTAAATTGAAATTTATCAACTATAATTTATTGACCAATTATTAAAGTTTTTTTTAAATCAATATTAACTATCATACACTTTCTTTGGGAATAATATTGATACAAATAGTTATAGATCATCATGAAACCTTAATTAATATTCAAAATAATGTTAAATAGTTTTTCTTTTAAATGCCTTAATTCTTATTATGTATATATTAGACTTAATTTTAGATTAATATTTTCACAATTTTATTTTAATTATATTTTTTAAGTTTTATTTATTATAATTAAACAAAGCACTTTGTCAAAATTAGTGTTCATATAAGTAATGGGCCTTAACAGCATTTTAAAACTTGTGTGAGAAACTTTATTATTGGGCCTGAAATTGGGCTTTAAAAATTTTGAAATTATTACACCAAATGTGTGGTAAGATAGTTTGTTGTCTTCAAGCTGGAAGTACGGCAACCCTAACTCAGCAACCTTTAGGAAATGAGAATGTTAAACCACCGAACCTCATTCATCAATCTACAATTGGTGTTTTATGAATCGATTACTCGTCTGCAAGATTATTCGCCGATATCCAATTGACAGTAGAAGGCTGTGCAGAGTGTTTAAGCTGATTCAATGGAGCTTCGAAAATCATTTATCCAGTTAAAGCTAAGTTTCTATCCCTAATTCATTTATCGATTGTTTCCATTTCTAATGTATGAGATTTTGGCTGATATCCAATTGATAGTCGAAGGCCGTGCAGAGTATTTAAGCAGATTCAATGGAGCTTCGATAGCCATTTATCCAGTTAAAGCTAAGTTTCTATCTCTGATTCATTTATCGATTGTGTCAATTTCTACTGCAAATTGATTAGTTATTCCTCCAAAACTCAGTCAAATTTTTTTACGTATAGTACACATCTATGGAGCGAATTGATACTGATCGAGTGACGAGTGGAGCTTCGATTACAATTTCTACAGTATAAGGTAATGCATCTGTATTAAATTGATTTCTTGATTAGGTCATTTTGGGTACCAATTGACTAACTTTTTCTGTATACATCATACCTAATTTTTTTAAAATAGTTCAAAGTTGTGGAGAACCTTCGAGCTGATTCAATGGATATTCGACTTTTAATTTCTACAATAAAAGATAATGTTTCTTTTTCTGGAATATTAATGAATGATCTGTGTATGTTAGCTGTATAAAATTGCAGCATGGTCACTTATATGCACCATTGTAGAATAAGACTCATTTTTCTGAAATATTCCTAGTGAATGATAGGACTTAGTGTTATACTTGGTTTGTGGCCTACTTAGATTGGAGCAAAGTACTACCAATACACACAGTTTACATAGATTTTAATAGTGGATGAAAATTGTCTAATATGGAATATAGGTTATGATCCTGCTTATATTTAAATATAAGATATAAATGTTGTTGTTGTTCAATTTGTCTTTGAACGATCAATTGTGCATTATATATGTTTTTTCATAGGAGATATCATATAGATAAATCATTTATCATGTTTGCACATATCCTTAGTTTGGAATTCTTTTCTTAAGCTAATTAGATCAATTCACATGGTAGTCTCAACTTATAAACTAATGGTAATATTTTAAGTGATATAGTTAAAACAAAATGAATTGACAGCAAAATACACAACATAAAACTCTTACTTGGTACACAATACGGTTCATAAACGATACATAAAATGAAAAGTACATAACATTACCTGCATGATCAGTAGGGACATTAAACACAATACAACAACATAATCAAGATAATTTAAATACACCATTAGGATGTAGATTCCCGACAGAAGTAGAACACTCTTTCACACCAATATTGAACATCCTTGTCCATTGGATTCTTACGATAGGGGGCCCAAAAGAAATTTTTCTACATAAAGAAGAGGTAAACACAGAACATATTAGGTCATATAGTTTAAGAATTATAAAAACTTTTAGTTGAAACTTACTAACCTTGACATTTTCATCGAACCAAGCATCAGGAACCTTTATTTCACCTGTAATAGGATCAGGCTTAGAACCAGATGAATGCACAATGTTCCTCCACCTCCTTAGTTCAGCTCTCAATGCAAGAAGCTTATTATGGAGCTTGTTTTCACTAAGCATGAAGCCGGTTCTACTGTGAAATTGAGTTGAAATTTCCTTCCAATCATATTCACCACGAGGCAAGTTCTTTGTTTCGTTGCAATGAGCACATAATTGCAACAAAACAATGAATTTCTCCTTATTCCATGAAAAGTTTGGAGGGAGCTCAGTATGATCTGGACGATAGTAGTCCATTTCGAAGAGATTGAATTTTTAGATGAATGAATACATCTAGTATGGTGGATTTTATAGTGTCTTTTTGATATGATATACCATCATTAATAAAAAAGTAAATAAAATTTTTTATACTTTATACTATTCAACATGTGAACCTTTTTGTGTGGTTTACAACTTTTTTTACTTTCTGATTGAATGTTTTGTCCTGTATTAGACAATGTATCTACTCTACAAATTTCCCCCCTATTTTTTGGTCACGTGAACCACTGATTATTTATTTATTTTTTTATATAACTTTGCTTTTCCTGTTTAGCATGTGAGTGGTTTTGTTTGTTTCCATTATTCTATCACATATTTTAATTTTATGCTTGTAACCCTATGGGAACCTAATGTTAGCCTTTTTTGTTTTTTTTATTATCATAAACCTCATTTATATTTCCAAAAAAAAAATCCCTTGGAACCATATTTTTGACTCAATATCTGCCACAATATTTTGTATTTCTATTGTTTTTAAAAAAGAGGTATAAATAGTACAAGTTGTTTCTTTATTGGTTGACCGATGATCCTGAAAAATAAGAATAATCAATTTATGACTTAGATACATATGTACAAAACATAAGAGCCACAAAGAATATTACCAATTTTTGGAGATGTGTTTCTATTAGACTTATCTCTCATAATCATCTTCCTCTTAAGACGATTCAGTTTGGGACTTGGAAACATCTTGTTCACCCCTTCAAAGATTAAATAAAACTTTAAATAAGAATAGCAGTGTTAATATATTTTTCTGTAATGGGATTATTTAAAAAAAAAAAATTGGAAGCACTCATGATTTCATATGTTAAAGAGAGGACTGACGATGAAAAGGAATTCAACAAACAATATAGATGTCTAATATACCTGTAGATCCAATCAACAGAGAACAAAGATTGATAAACTTCAACCTCGAGAAACTGCTACTAAAGAACAAAGCATCCGATTAACCTTTAAGGAATCTCTTATTGCTTCTACAAATTGAGGATTGATGCACTACACTCGAATGAATCTCAATAGAGCTTATTGTACTCGCTGGAATATGCTGTGTTTTTAATATTTTACTTTGATATGAAGATATTTTGGATATCTATAAAGATCATCGACTGATATAGTTAAGATATTTGTTAACAGAAATTATTGCAAATATTTCATGACTCTGTTTTTAAATGTTTAGGTTTTATCATATATGTTTGAAAAAAATATATGATCAACAAATTATTCAAATTGATATGAAATAGTAGACGAATTAAATAACTAATTTTCTTTTGAGTTTACTTCGTTTAAAATATAGTTACAAAGTATTTTATTTTTGTGCAAAATTTAAACTCTACATTGATTTTATTTATATATATATATATATATATATATATATATATATGAAGCTTAATCTAACTTGTTTTCTCTAATTCTCTAACTTGCAGCACTACTAATATGACGTGACATCCATCAACATTTATCAAATGTATGTTCACTTGAGTACATACTTCAATTGATGGTTCAAATCATAGAGTACCCAATGTGAGCTTATCTTTCTCACTTTATATTTTGGAGTTTAATTATGGATTGCATGCATGATGTCGATTGATTTTTTTTCTTCCGATTATAGTTCTGTTTAGACGAACAATTTTTCAAGTTGAACAAATCGGTTAGAATATATGCATAATATATGTGATCATTAGCTCTACTAATTCATTAATGGCTAATATACTCGGTGATATATTTTCATTTTGCAAACCGTTTTATATAATGGTAATATTGTAATGTGAAATACATCAATATTTTAGTGGTATTAGAAACATTCCTTTTTTTGTTCTTGCTTTATATTTGGAATTGATTTTGGAAAAGCTTATTGGAAAAAAAAAATACATACCACCACTATTCTAAATGTTATTGGAAAACAGTACATAATATAATTATATTCAACCAAAATAAAAAAGTAAATAAATCTTGTATGAAACTGAA
The DNA here is from genome assembly GCA_033239045.1 of Fagopyrum esculentum. NCBI lineage: Eukaryota > Viridiplantae > Streptophyta > Magnoliopsida > Caryophyllales > Polygonaceae > Fagopyrum > Fagopyrum esculentum. The sequence goes on from BSUD01000008.1 coordinate 114,632,882, forward strand.
TGCATTACTAAAATTATAGAAATGAGTACAAATTGTATAAAAATTGGAACAAACATATGCGACTCTGTGAAATAAGGCATAGAATTCTTGAATTTTTTCTGAACTCATTCTACTAAATTGCTGGTAGCTTCTGAATTTTCATCAATTTCCATGGGTAGGTACCTACAAACAATAATTATAAATTAATAATAAAAAATACTCAATAATTATGATAAAATATTACAGGTCACTAACCACATTACATAATCGTCAATATGAGGACTGTCAATACCAACTATAACCTTTGTTTTTGATGATATGGTCCTCAAATAAACATCACCTAAAATTAAGATAAAATGGAATCATTAAATTGGCAGTGTAATAGCAATTTATTTTTTTAAAGTAAAAATTACTATAAATACTAACCAGAAGGAAGATGAACTATTCCGACGAACTGTATTATAAGATAACCTTCATCATTGTTTTTTAAATCTTTCATATATGATAGGACTTGATCAACAAACTCGTCGCCTAATATAATAACCTTTATATAATCGTCGCTGTATATTTATTAAAGGAGAAACAAAAACATTAGTTTATAACAATTGCATTCAACAAAATGTAATGACTAAAATGGATCATAAGATATTCAAGACATACTTGCAGTCTTTAAGACGAACAACTATATGCTTTTCACCGTCAAATAAATGACCATTTTTTATTAAGAAATTGAAATCATCAACTGCTGATTGATTGGTAATTACACCAATTACATCTGTGTTAAAAAAACATAAATATATAGATTAAAGAAGGTTAGGCAAAACCTCTAAAAATAAATGGTTCACGTACCAACTATGTAGTGTGCAGCAACTGACTTGTGAATAATTTCACAAAAACAATGTAAATCCAATCCAAGTGTAGGAATGTTAGTAGAACCATCATATTTGGATACAATAGAGTTGTATTGAAATTCAATACAAAACTTATGGTAGCCAATCCTATAGTAATAAGTTGGTCTAACTGAAAGAAAGTTAGATATTACTATAACTTCACCCTCTTTAAAAAGGGCTCTAAACTTTCTAGATACATGAGGAGCCTTTGCAGTAGCTTGAATTCTTTGTCCCTGTGATAAATAAAATCAAAACTATTAATAAGTAACTAATTATAAGGAATTTATGTATACCAATAATCTGAGAATTTCTTACTATTTCATCAAGTAAGACAAGACATATGTCGTCCACATAGTGTTGACCAACTCTCTTCAGAGTTTGATTGAACCAAACTCTAACGATTCTTACTTTAATAGGAAAATCATAATACTTTGGCTCATCTATATGTCCTAGGTATTTGTCAGTTGATTCAGGCATATAAATCTGCAGTAAAAACAAAGGAAATTAGGTGTAAAACTTTAAAGAAAATTTGCACAACAATAGAGTGAATGACTAACTTACTTTGCTAGGATAGTGTCGAACCAATGGCTGATGATGATTGTGATAGTTTGACATATTTTGTGCTCATAAACAGTGGTGAACATCTAAACCTGTTTTCAAATGGCTCGTCAACTAAAACGATATTGAACCTGCAATATAAACATGTACAAACCACAAAAATATTGTTATGATATATTATTTAAATAATATGAGTCAGTTCAATATTAATCTGTTTTTAGATTGATATCTTGTTAAACAGATTTGGTCTATCCGTATTATTAATTAAAATAAGGTAGAATAGAATAGTTTTCTTGGCAATCAATCCGAGATGTTTTGTTTTGGTGGATAAGGTGAGGGTTTATTCTAAAAGAGATAAGAAGAAAAGATTTCCTTAATCAGTTGATAAGGCTTATTTAAATTTAACTCACGATCAATATAAAGAAAAAATTAAAATACATAACTTATAAAGCTTACTTGATAAATGGTACTTATCTAAGAATGTAAGAAATTATTAAATCATTATAGAATATATATATATATATATATATATATATATATATATATATATATATATATGGAGCTTGACATTAAGGCCATTGGAAAAAGCTGTTTTATAAAGTATCTTATAGCATTATATAAACATATTTCAGATGAATTGATATTTCCACTTAGACCTTTTTCTTAACGGAATAATTGAGGTTGTTAACTAATGTAGCATACATAAAACAATAATGCATATGTGGTGGCATTGTCGACTTATTAATATATTGTATAGCTACATTTTAAAATAGAAGTTTTTTATTTAAGTATGTCTGTAGGGTTCAAAATTCATCAAATTATTTTAGTTATATTAAGCAAATTTGTCTTCATATTGCTGATATAGTTTTTTTATGGATGATTCAATAAACTGACATAATATTGATTTAGAAAAAAGTACTACATAATATTAATTTAGAAAAATTTACTACATATAAATGACTGAGTGATGAGATTGAATAGAATCAAATGAATGAATTACAAATACCGTAAAAAACTATATTAATAACTAAAAAATAATTACTTAATATTAAAAATATTATTTAGACAATAATGACTATAAATTCAAAAGAAAGCAATATGAGAAAATTTTCTCTTTAGATCATAATCCAACGATTGTTGACCCAAC
>BSUD01000008.1:114641453-114656257 GCA_033239045.1 Fagopyrum esculentum
ACTAATTAACTTATTTATTTATTTATTTATATATTAATTACTTTATTTATTTATTAACTTATTAATTTAATTTTTATTAGTTTATTTATTATAAATTTACTTAGTTATTAATTATTTTATTTATTCTTTCCTATATAACAAGTTTTTAAATTCGCTTGTGTATCATGGTACACAACTGGTCCCAAGCCCAGAAAAAGGAGGGGAAACTTGTGTATTTGCCATCAATACATTTATGCAGACTATTCTTTTGTTGGGCATATATGTTCAGTGTGATTTATGTTCAACTAGGAGAGAAAATAGGAAGTGAAGTACCAACCATATTGCAACTATGGCGACGATATTGAAGAAATGTTTGTGTTAAGTCCAACCATTTGCTATCCATGTCCAAAGGTATACCCCTAAATATTCGAGACTTCAATAGTGTGCTCGCCAAATCATGTTTCATATGTGTGACAAACAAATTGACCCTTATCAACAAGATACTTGTAGGGCATTTTGCATGTTTTTATGGTCGTTTTCCTTCACTTTGGGTTTTCGATATCTACTCATACTTTTATGAAAATGTTTGCAATAGATTGTCTACTACTGTCTAATGCAAACATTCTGAATTGATTGAGAGCTAATGAAACAAAGGATTATTTGGAAGAATACAAGAAGTCGATCCACCATATCTACCGAGTCGATTGATGCTCATGCATGTGAGGAACTAAGCACATGACAACTTATTTCAGATGATATGTTTTGCACTAGGCCGGTTCAATCTATTGCATTTGATTGGGTCAACCGGGGTTTTGCATTAGAGTTTAGAATATTGATCATTCTCTTTCTCTTTGTATCTTCCTTATAGATATATAAATTAGGCTAAGTAATTAATGGGGGATCACCCGACCCCTCACAACCTTTTGCAAATTAGACACTATACCCTCGGGAGGGTCAAGAAATACAAACAATTTAATAGGAAAGTTATAAGCAATGGAGGCCAAAGAATCCGCGACACTGTTTGCCTCACGGAAGACATGATAGAAATAAATCTAGATCAAAGACACTATACCCTCGGGAGCGATTCCTCTCGATATAGAGATGAAATCTACATCTTCCAACTCCATTTCCATTTCAAATTCCGCAAGAGCACGCGGTGCAAGAGGAATAAGAAGAGCAAATCTTCGTTGATTTCCACAAATCGGATTCAACATCAAAACCCTAGTAACGTCAAAATGACCAACACCAAAAGTATTTCGATGCTTGCTTCATAAAAAGACTTGGTCACAATGCAATTTTGACCTTAAAAGATATTTGATTTATAGTGCACATAAAATGTTTGATGAAATAATCTAATGAAAATAAAACCTCGGAAACAATGATATTTTGGTGATAACAAGTCGGTGGAAATGGTTTGGTGACAACCTAGTACCGTTGGTGACAATGTGAGTTAAAAACTAAAGCTATATTTCCAAGGGTTGGTTTCCTAATTTGGTTAAATCTAATAATTAAAGAAAATGTTATTACAATAATAATAAAACCAAATTTATATGAAAATCTTAATCATCACCCTTGAATCCTTGATCCTTTATTTAACTTAAATAAGAGTTTGACCTACGAACAGTGTCAACACTTTTTTTTTACCCATATAGGTTCTCTAAATTACATAATGTGTGTAACACCCCAAATTCTCAGAACTCGGGAAGTCACTGTTTAGGACCTCACAATGGGTCCCGACCTTAGTTTGACAATAATTTTACTAGGATCTTACAACAAGATACAAATAAGAAACCGAAATTCATAAAAAGGTATTTAATGTCATGAATGTAACAATAGTGTCTAGCATCCAACAATGTACTTAAGGTAATAAAAGTCTACAAAACTTCATACTAGAAGGGAACAACAATGCAAAACCCAAACCCCCCTCTAAGGAGTACGGAGACCCGGTTGACCACTACTTCCGGATCACTCAGTTGCTGCTCTAACCTGTGGTAAATCTAGACAACAACATAAATCAACAGATAGCTAGCTATCCAAACGTTAGATGAATAAAAATAGCACACACACACGCAATAGCAAAACTAAACACATATCATGCTTTCAGAGAGATCCATGTTTATTATCTTTATTTAGGTCATTCACTCTTACTAATGATAATTATTTTGTGACACGAGTGATTCTCAAACCTCGCCTCCGTGCCCGTGTACCCATCAGGAATGGATCCGATGCATCTCACCTTGTACATGTATGGTGTGGGTATAGAGAACCTCCCAGTCTCCTATCAGAGCTGGGCAGTGATGTCACGGCCCGTTATACATACATTTGGGTCTTAAAATAATAAAAGTCGTCCTAGGAAATGTTATCATTATTAAACAATCAACACACACCACTATCATCATTCAGCTAACATCTCGAAACCAGCTAAGTAAGTCGCAAGGACTTACCTGAATCAAATCTCAAATTCTGTTATCTCGACTCGGCCTGTAACCGTAGAAACTCAATCGCCTGTTATACAAGGCAAGTGGATCAATAATGTATCTCACTCTCTTAGAAGTATCCAACTTCTAAGATATATAATCGATCATAGAGGATTTACCAAAATGCCCTTATACGGGTAAATGACCATTTTACCCCTAGTCCCGAAGCTCTATAAAATTATATAACCAAGTTCCAAAGTATTCTTTGAAACTCAAAACTACACTCAAAAGCTCTCCAAGGAAACTTTACCAAAGATTTTAAAAGAGTTAGACACATCCTCGGCTTTCATGCAAAGTCACTAAGGTCCGGTTTTTGCTTAAGATATGATGCTCGAATAAAAATATAAAAAATCCGAAATAAATCTCTAGGTCATCTATGATATTCATACTACTCATAGGAGCAAAGATCTCTCAAAACTACCCAGCCAAAACTCCTACATAAATCTCCAAAGATGGTTCAAAATCCAGAAATTTCATACTTTGTCAAATTCTGGGTATTTTCACAAATGTTCAACCAGACTACTTTGAGCCCTTATAAAACCAGATCCGACCGTTGGATCGACATCAAATTTTGATACATCACAGTATACATATCCCTCTTTATCATACTAAAATTTGAACGGTGAAAGATATTTTTTAAGGCATCGAAACATAGGATCAAAGATAGTTATACGACCTAGTTTTCTGGAATTTACAACACAAGATATATACAAGAGGTCCAAGGTTCAATTCCCTCTGCCACCACTCTCTTGTTATAAATTAAACTGGAGGTCTCAAGTTCGATCCCTACTGAGGCCATCTTATAAAACACATAATTGTTAAAGAGGGTGTTAAGAATGGATGACCTTCTTCTCACGCTAGTGCTCGACCTAGACTGTGGCGGTTGCGTGGCTGAGCAGGTGTTAGGGTGGCGGTCCTGGGCTGTGTCAACGCCACTGATGGTTCCAATCTCCCTGTTGTTGACGGCGGTGACCGGTCTTGACGATTTCAGTCGGTGCCGGTTTTTGGGTTGTCGACCATTGTTTGCAGAAGATGCGAACTCGTGTCTGCACATGGGCTACTCTGATCAGAAGAGTAGGTGGTGAAGGCAAGAAGAGAAGGAGACAAGACTCCCTTGGCGATGGCTCGTTGCTACTGCGTTTGCAGCGGGAGGAGGGCATGGCTCTTCCACCGTAGGTCGATAAGGAGAAGGCCGAGATTTGCTTGCCGCTACTGTCAATGGCTTGGGGTTGCGTCAAGGCTCCACACTTACAACTTGTGACGGCATCAGACATGGAAGAAGGGTTCTATAGGGTCGGATCAACGTGTCGGCAGGAGACTGTTGTTACGTCTGGTGCGGATCAAGACAAGCAACCCCCCTCCGCTCAGTCTGATGACTCGGCGCTCCAGATGGCTTGTCGTAAGAACCATGCCAGACTGCTTGTGAGGCGTTGCTACTCCTGAGGTGCGTCTGAGTGATGATGGCATGCGGAGGGAGTGCTCAGTCCGGGTGTTTGTTTGGGTTGATGGTGGCGTGCAGAGGAGTAGAAGATCCGTCCATTGAGATGGAAAGAAGCAACTCGTTGGCATGATTCTCGGTTTAGGATTGAAGATTGGAAAGTAACGGTTACCACTCATGAAACGCGTTGATACGTGATTGTAAATCAGTAAATGGGGGATTGTTAGAGATAGGAGAGAGAAGCAAGGGCAGGGGAAGGTTTCATTTGATCAGTTGGGCCGCCTGATAAAGTAATGGGCCTATAGGCTAGTTAGGAAAAGAATTTAAGAAGGTGGGTTGGGATTGGTATGTGATAGGATCTCTTCATGACCTTATCAAAACTCGTCAGATATAATCGTCATGGCCTCGTCATGATCTCGTCCAAGGATATGAACTCATGGTTGCAAATTAGGGTTTAGTGTTATTTTTCTATCATTTTATGTGAGAAAAGGTCTCACATAAAATGATAAAATATGTGATGAAACCGGAAATTACGTGAAATAAAAAGGGCAATGGATCAAAATCTGGTTTGACTCGGGATTGATTGAGAAAAAAATAAAAATAAAAATAAAAATTTTCGGGTTATTACATCAGTACCCCTTAAAATAAGTTTCGTCCCGAAACTTAGAATAAGGGCATCTGATCAAATGACTTCTCTCAATAGAAGTATCTAACTCGGGTTCTAACATGCACGGTCTACTCGAATATCATAGTCAAGTAGCACGTGAAATCACAAAAACTCAAAATCAAAACATAATCATGTAGGTCACACAAAACAACATCCGAGTACTAACTCGTCGATACTGAAGTAGCGGCCACCTCCGCAGAGAACTTATGATAGCTACACCTAATGCTTCTCCTTCGTCTCTCATGTAGCCTCATCGGCTCCTCGTCTAGATCCTTAGATCAGCAGTATCGGTCTTTAGACCGTAGAAATCTAATACTACCATCTCCGATGGTCACCGGATATCCTACGAAAGTATGCCCTGGTTCAACTATCTGTTTCTCATAGCTGATGACGTGTCTCGGATCCGGTAGGTATTCTCTCAAATAAGACATGGGGATCACGGGGTGTATTACCTCTAGTAGGGTAGTATTTCTAGTCGATAACTTTTCAATTCGCTTTTGGACATCAATAATTGTCTTTCTAAACTCACTTCCCACTCTTTTGGTGACTCGACTAAAATAACTTCTATTCCTTCCGTTGCATCCACTTGCTCCTGGCTTTTTCGGGAGATCCATACTATAAATTCTGAACAATGATCTGAGAAGTAACCCGGCACATACTAAGTGTCTAATTCTCTTTGTAAGACCACTCTCTTGGTCTTGTCTGCATAATATGACTCAGTCGGACCGTCTCTCCATTAATGAGTTACCACATGCCTTGGGTCCAACTTTCAATGAGTTAACACATGAGGATTTCAATCTATGGTTTCTTAACTTGGAGTCCTAGTTGACGTAACATTGGGTTTCATGTTCTGTGGGTTATGGGTCCCACACGCTTCCGCTGCGCTACTCTGATCAATCTGTTGTCAAACTCTCGCACGTAACTTCCCTTCTCATAACGGCAGATCCTCTCAAACAAACCGTCAGTATAGCAACGATGTAATATAGTAACGAAAAGACTCGTACCCTAGCCGTGAGTACTGACCATTCAAAACCTCGAAATAACCGTTCATATATGTCGCAACTATGATTCTCAACCCCCATGGAATTTCACAATAGGTCTAGAGAATTCCTCAGCAAAGTAACTCACCGGTCACGTCTCCTTGGAAGGATTGGAACGTGTGTCTTAGAAATTCATGGAATTCACTTTTGTCTCATCAAAACTCGTCTTACTACTCGCCCAAGACTACTCAAGGTGATTACCCTTCCACAATCCTTTTTACCTCCCACTTAGGAGCACATCACGATGACCTACAAGTCATTACCTTGACATTTTTACCATCCTGACATGGAGTTTTCTATTTACCTCCAAATTCTCGAGGTGCCGTAATAAGTCTACACCGAGACAATAATACCACTCACATGATGGTCTCTCATGTTTGTCTTGTGAACTCTTCTACTAGGTGACTCATCTTATAACATTTTTCTTCTCCGGATCGGTCTCTAACTGCCAGTCGATCATTACTACCCATTCCGTGTTGGAACTTTAGTTACGTTGTACTCTTGCGTAAATTCCATAAATGTATCTTCCTCTCAATAATTTATTAAAATTTAGCAAGCCCACTCTTTGCTACATGACTTTTATTAAACGTCTACTGGTACCATTTGTATAAGAAACGTCAAATGTATATGATTTTCTCAAAAATGAAATTTCCCGACTCATAATTACTATGTTGTCCTTAGACTCATGTCGTTCTACCTTCTTTAAATCTTTACACTCCGTAGGATAGTTAAATCCCTTTGAGTTTCTCGTATACGCCTTACGGACCACGTTGATTGGTCTTATTACTTTCACCAACTCTTATGTCATCAGTCGAGCTTGAATTTTCATTGGATTACCACCATGTCTCATTAAACTCTTATATAGACACTTTTCGGTAATCCTCTTATTGGGGTAATACCGGATCCATATAACAATCTTGAGTCATTCAACTTTACTCCTTCTCATGTCTGTTCTAACCAACATGTAGGTTCACTGCAATCACCTCACAACTCGATAAGACATTTCACCAAGGCTTTAAATCGTACTCTCTATGTTTGTGTCGCCTCTATAATTCCACTTATTCCGTGTCACATCCTTAATCACCAGGGCTTCCTCTGTCAATCTAGACAGTGTGACCCCACTTTTTCTCGGAGGAGAACCACCAGTCCTACTTGTGTGGAATGCTAAGACATAGGACATGTTCACAATCATCTGTTTCTTCTTACTCTTCTAGTTCTTCCTATAGGGATCCCTTCATACTAACTTTGTTATGTATCTTTCCTTAGTCCGTAGTAAGCAACTGCTCACAATAATTCTCTTTACACCATTACTATCATAAATGGTCATTACCGACCGTCAAGAGCTTCTCTTTAATTTCTTAATTAGAGTTATCACATTGGACTCATTCAATGTTACCATCAAGGTTATTAGTACTTGTATTGATTTAACTTTACCATTGTCGTCGTTGATCTCTGGGAGAAATTCTCCAGATGTCGATAAAATTCCTTTATAACCTTGTGGTTATTCTTTTTATCTGTCAACCAACCATCACTAGTTAACCAGCACGTGTAAATTCTTTGTTGTTACCAATTAGTCTATAGTTGACCTTCTATAAGATCATAGACTTACTTTACTTCCATCTCATTGAAATTTGATATACCTAGTGAACATCTATCTCCTCCAATTTCTCCACTTGTACTTCTTTAACTCTTCTATAATCTACACTTCTCCTTCTCACTATAAGAGTGTTATACTCTTTCTGAGTTTAGATTTATCATTCATCTACCGTCAAAGGACTCGTCAACTCTCCCACGACAGCTTGTATATGCATCTTCGCGATTACTTTTACCTCAACCCTTTGCTGCTTGTGGTTCCCTGGGGTGAATCGTTGGTCGTGATAATTTAAGTCCATTTGTGAGAAGGAAGTTATTGTGGCCTTCGGGTACGCCATCATCATTCTCACAACCCTCCTTCCTTGGTTGATATTGAATTATAATGTTGCCTTTGTAGTGATCCTTTGACTATGCGTTCAGGATTCTATGATTTGGATATTTGTATCACACTCTTTGCTGTCACTCACTTGTCTTCTAGAAAGTCGCTCCGCTTCCATGTTGGTGAAATCTACCTTTCACTTTTTGGTAACGCGTAAGCTTCCAATTTACAACTCATTAATTCTTCATATGTGGATGGACAATGTATTTCGTGTTGACTTCTATGCTTTTGACTATCTCGGTTATCCATCTTGATTGAGGTGTCAAGTACATTGTCGAGGATGATCATATTCTGCTCTGGTTCTGGTATCAACTTTTACCTTCTGGTCTGTCAGTGAGCTTGAATTCTATATCTCTTGTCTGAGTCGCTACTGTTAGCATGAAATATTGTGATATTTTAGGCACGTTTTCTAAGTGTATTTGATTCATATTGATAGTCATTGATTGAGCATTGTTGCATTTGTGAGCTAGTTTGCCTATATTGTCGATATGGATGTCTACACAAGCTTTATGTTGATTATAGGTGATTGAGAGCCATTTCCAAACGGAATTTAGCAAGGATGAGTTGATTGAGTATGTCCATGGATTGAGGGCATTCTTAGGAGCAAAAAGGAGTTCAACTTGGAGAATGCACGAGGCTAGGGAAGAATCACGTTCTTGCCCTAAACCACGCTCTAAAATACGGCCGTACTACATTCCACGTTCAGTTCCACGGCCGTGGAACCATGCAGGAGAAGCGTGGTTCATTCCAGAAGCTTTTACGGTCGTGGAATCATGTGTTCAAACCGTGTTGATTTCCACGCTCTAAATTACGGTCGTGGAACCTTCCACGACCGTGATCTTGGCGATCTTTTTCGCCACACTGTTCGCTCCAAACGGTGTGTGCAAGCTTAAAATTTATAACCCTAGACTTAAGCTTAAAACAAGGATGCGAACCCGCAGTGTACGGGTCAATCGTAGTAAAAGCAAGGAATTCCAGGGGTCGATCACAGGGACTCGGTGAAACAAAGTCAATAACGGTAAGCTTCGTGAATACTAACCACAAGAGCAATTAACACAATCAAAGATGAATAAGAAGTCAATAAAGCAAATATGCAATTCTAGGGATTAAAGCTTCTAGTTGTGGTTCCAACTCAAGATCTAAAGATAAGCGGACAAAGCTGAGATTTTTGCGTGGGGAAGGTGTTACTAAAGTGGAGTAGATAACCGGGTAAGTCTCACTACTCACTTATCCTAAACCGTAACTCCTATTACCGGGTAAGTCTCAAGGAATCAAGATAAAGAACTATAACCTCAAACTAACACACCATCTAAGGGAATAGAATCAACCTTTACCGGGTAAGTCTCGGGCTAACTCACAAAGATGGAATGGAAGCACACTCAAACCCCAATAAAGGATAAACCTTTATTACCTACACTTATGATCGTTGGTACACAAACTAAGGAATTACCGGGTAAGTCTCATCCTAAGCTTGCTTTGAACCAGGAAAGGTGTAATAAGAATAGGATTTGGCAAACTCTAACACTTAACTCTCAGTTTAGGATCAGATAAGTCACCTCGGTCAGACGAATTCCACCCCGGCCGAGATGTTCATCGACCGAACGAGATGCTTAGGGTTAAGGTTAAAGACTCGAACTTTCAGGATCCTACTGGAATCTAAGATTATTCTATCATTGTTTTTCCCACAACCTTCAGCCAATCACCCTAGAATCACACATGGAAATTAGCCACTCATCATCATTATGAAAGTATTAAAATATATGGGAAGAAGGTGAATATTTGAACAAGAAGAATTTAATGAAAAAGACTTCAATGACTGAATCAAATATCACAACAAAAGCGTTCCTTGGGTATCAATCCAACAAGACAAGACAACAAGTGAGGGAATTAAAGACAATCTTACAAAACCCTCCAAAAAGCTATAAAGCTATAGACTTCAATCTTCCTTCAACCTTCAAAAAAGGTTCTTCGAATCTCCCCTAATTGGAGTATGTTGTTGCTGTGTGTGCTATAATCGTCGGTATAGCGTCTCTCCTTGCGCTGATAGCGGATGCCGGATTTATGGGAAATCCGACCCTTTTTATAGGAAAATAACCCTCCAAAGATAAGATATCTTAGAGAGATCTTTTCCCATAAAAATAGGTAAAATATAAGATCTTCTTCCTTCCAGGAGCCAAGCCCAAAAATATAAGATCACTTTCCAAAGATAAAAGATCTCAGCCAAGAATAAAATATTCTCGCCGCGTCCTAGGTGTTCGCCTCGGTCGAGTCGACGTCTCTGGATCACCTCGGTCGAGATGAATCTTTGGTCAACCGAGGTGAGTCATAACTGAATGTGAAATCTCTCAAAACTGGTCCAAAGTGAATCTTTAATCCATGGCTATGCTCCCTAGATGTAGCTCCAAATGACTCATGACTCCTTTTGCTCCTTTTCGATGCAAAACGCGCCATTTTACCTACAATTACAGCAAAACTAGGTGCAGACCTCGATTCTCGCAAAGGTAGATGAAATGGTAATATAATCACATAATATACATGCAAACATGCCGATTATGAAGGATAAAACGTCCAAACAAACCCTGAAATATAGACTATAATTCATGCTATCAAAATACCCCATACTTAGCCCTTGCTTGTCCCCAAGCAAGTTCCTCATATAAAAGACAAGATAGAATGGATTATAAGTCATAAAAATCAATAAAAAATCTTTCAAAAACATTTTTATGGTGTGTTACAATCGTAGATCACTCTAAGAGAGTACTTCATGGAATTTTAAAATCAAAACATGATTAAAACATTTTATAAATATAGAAAAGTTGTTCATCTTTGCATAAAACCATAGAATGCATAATAAGTCATAATTATCAAAATTACTTATGTATAATCCAGTTTAAACCACTAAGTCAATCAACAAGCTTAAGGTCTCAAGGGCTTCCCAAAAGAAAAGGTCAAGAAACGTGTAGGGTAGGGATGTATGTAAGGTAATGTGGTGCTAGAATCCGGGAAAAGGATGAACTTCACTTTCACTTTGACTTGCAACATCTTCCACCAATAAGCTTTGCTTATTTCACAATTTTTCTTTTTACTTTACTTTTTGGGATGCATGGACAGAGGTGCACAATAACCGAAGCCTAGGAAATCAGCAATCAACAATTTCTTGAGATGCATCAAACCCTTGATGCACATACCATGACCCGTTAGGAATATCGCTCAATCCGACTTTGGCAAGACACAAACACCCGGCTATGTGAATGGTGCCGAGTTACTCATCTTCATGATTGACTTCCCCAAACCTATTTTTCTCTTTCTAACACTTTCACTTCCAGCCACTTCTCAACTTACTTCACTCGCTTTCACCACTTCGCTTGCTTCCGAATTCCCGGATAGGTAAAGGGAGGCAAAATGTATATGAGGGGCTAAGCATGATCAAGAAGAAGAAGAAGAAGAATGAATTGCCTTGGTCTTTCCAGGAAGAAAGTGAGAGAACTTGACCTGCGGTGTCAACCTTCAAATTCAACATAATTTGGATAAAAATAAAGTATTAAACATGCCAATAATTTCAAACAAAGCATTTAGCAACTTAAACATATTATAAAACCTTTCAAACACATAAAGAATTTAAAACTAGTCAGTAAGCAAGATCTTCACTGAGGTCATATCCAGATAAGTAGCAAAAAATCGTTTTTGAAAACTTTCTGTTACCCACCTCGGTCGAGATGTTCGTAGGTCAACCGAGGTGAAACACCTCGTTCGACCAGAATCTCCCCAGTCGAGGTCAAAATTTTTTTTTTAAAACCATTTTTTTTTTCTTTCGGTTTCGACGTTTTTCTTAATCAAATAACCTGTAGGTATGCATGTAATATCAGATAATCATATAAATGCAGAAGTGAAGCATAAATAAAATATCCGATAAGATAGAATGTGCGTCATACATCAAAAATAGTCAAATAAGTACATCAAGTAGTCAAATAAATACAAACACCCCATACTTGGGACACACTGTCCCAGTGGGTCAACATAAGTCTGGAAATAAGAGTACTCACCGGATAAATAGCTGAACTGCATAAAAAGTATAATAAAGGAAATCCTGCAGCTCCTCAATAGTCCTAATCCGGTGGTGGTGGTGGTGGTGGTGGCACGTATGGATACTGAGTCGGATCGAAAGGATAGCCCATGGTCTGCTGGAACTGTAGCTCCATCATCCTACGCTGATAGTGCTGCCCCTCTAACATCTGATGAGTCCAGCTGTCAAGGTGTCGGTGCTGGGCAGCAAATCTCTCATGCATGTCCACAGTAAGGGCAGCATAAGAATCTATCATCTGCTCCGTCAGATCATCGATCCGACGATGAGCCTTTGTATCTCTATGACGGCGTGTCTGACGCCTAGCAGATCTAGCAGGTGGTGCAGCAGGCGCTGGCTCAGTATCCTCCTCATCATCTAAGTCAATGATCGGTGGCGCGCTCGTACCTGCAGTATCCGTCCCTGTATCCATCGGGACTCCACCATCTCTCTCGTCTACTGTCTCCTCGTCATCGTCATCCTCCTCCTCCTCAGCTGGGGCAGCTGCTGCCTCCCTATGATCCTCCATCAGCGGAGCCCAAGCTGTCTGCCAGTAATGTGGATCGAAAACTGTGAACTGGGCAGACCAGCGGATCCCTTGTGGCGCAGTCCGCTCCCATGGCATAGTAACATATAGAGTGGTCAAACCGCGGGGAACCAAAATCCTCCGTGTGATCATCTCCTGTAGTCCAAGCGGCTTCAGAGCCGCCACCATCGTACAAGCACTGAGGTCCATCCCGTGATAAGCAGCTATGTGGGTGACTAGACCGCCGCAGCAAATGTCTCCCTTCGCTTTAGCCTTGATCTTGTGCAGGTCCTCTGCCAAGATCAAGCCAAAGTCTGGGAAACTCCCCGTGACCATACAGTAAAGGCTGAAGAGCTCGCCCTGTCGGATCTTCTGGGGCGTCTCAGTACGCGCCAGAAGTGTGTTCGCTCCAAACGGTGTGTGCAAGCTTTAAATTTATAACCCTAGACTTAAGCTTAAAACAAGGATGCGAACCCGCAGTGTACGGGTCAATCGTAGTAAAAGCAAGAAAATTCCAGGGGTCGATCACAGGGACTCGGTGAAACAGAGTCAATACGGTATGCTAATGTCAATTCTAACCACAAGAGCAATTTAACACAATCAAAGATGAATAAGAAGTCAATAAAGCAAACATGCAATTCTAGGGATTAAAGCATCTAGTTGTGGTTCCAACTCAAGATCTATAGATAAGCGGACAAAGCTGAGATTTTTGCATGGGGAAGGTGTTACTAAAGTGGAGTAGATCACCGGGTAAGTCTCACTACACACTAATCCTAAACCGTAACTCCTATTACCAGGTAAGTCTCAAGGAATCAAGATAAAGAACTATAACCTCAAACTAACACACCATCTAAGGGAATAGAATCAACCTTTACCGGGTAAGTCTCAGGCTAACTCACAAAGATGGGATGGAAGCACACTCAAACCCCAATAAAGGATAAACCTTTATTACCTACACTTATGATCGTTGGTACACAAACTAAGGAATTACCGGGTAAGTCTCATCCTAAGCTTGCTTTGAACCAGAGAGGTGTAATAAGAATAGGATTTAGCAAACTCTAACACTTAACTCTCAGTTTAAGGTCGGATAAGCCATCTCGGTCAGAAGAATTCCACCCCGGCCGAGATGTTCATCAACCGAACGAGATGCTTAGGGTTAAGGTTAAAGACTCGAACTTTCAGGATCCTACTGGAATCTAAGATTATTCTATCATTGTTTTTCCCACAACGTTCAGCCAATCACCCTAAAATCACACAAGGAAATTAGCCACTCATCATCATAATGAAAGTATTAAAATATATGGGAAGAGGGTGAATATTTGAACAAAGAAGAATTTAATGAAAGACTTCAATAACTGAATCAAATATCACAACAAAGCGTTCCTTGGATAATAATCCAAAAAGACAAGACAACAATTGAGGGAATTGAAGACAATCTTACAAAACCCTTCAAAAAGCTATAAAAGCTATGAACTTCAATCTTCCTTCAACCTTCAAAAAGGTTCTTCGAAAACTCCCAAATTGGAGTATGCTGCGGCTGCTGCGTGTGTAAACCCTGATCGACGGTATAGCGTGATGTTGGATTTGTGGAAATCCAACCCTTTTTATAGGAAAATAACCCTCCAAAGATAAAATATCTTAGAAAGATATATTCCCATAAAAATAGGTAAAATATATGATTCTGCATATCTCCTTCCTTCCAGGAGCCAAGCCCAAAAATATAAGATCACTTTCCAAATTTAAAAGATCTCTTCCAAGAATAAAATATTCTCGCCGCGTCCTAGGTGTTCGCCTCGGTCGAGTCGGCGTCTCTGGATCACCTCGGTCGAGATGAATCAATGGTCAACCGAGGTGACTCACAACTGAATGTGAAATCTCTCAAAACTGGTCCAATGTGAATCTTTAATCCATGGCTATGCTCCCTGGATGTAGCTCCAAAATGACTCATGACTCCTTTTGCTCCTTTTTGATGCAAAACGTACCATATTACCTGTAATTACAACGAAACTAGGTGTAGACCTCGATTCTCGCAAAGGTAGATGAAATGGTAGTATAATGTCACATAACACATACAAACATGCAGATTATGAAGGATAAAACGTCCAAACAAACCCCAAAATATAGACTATAATTCATGCTATCAAAATACCCCATACTTAGCCCTTGCTTGTCCCCAAGCAAGTTCCTCATATAAAAGACAAGATAGAATGGATTATAAGTCAAGAAAATCAATGAAAAAGTCTTTCAAAAACATTTTATGGTGTGCAACTATCATAGATCACTCTAAGAGAATACTTCCTGGAATTAAAAACTTAATATGATCAAAACATTTTATAAATATAAGAAAGTTGTTCATCTTTGCATAAAATCATAGAATGCATAATAAATCAGAATTATCAAAATTAATCATGTATAATCCAATTTAAACCGCTAAGTCAATCAACAAGCTCAAGGTCTCAAGGGCTTCCCAAAAGAAAAGGTCAAGAAACGTGAAGGGTAGGGATGTATGTAAGGTAATGTGGTGCTAGAATCCGGGAAAAGGATGAACTTCACTTTCACTTCAACTTGCAACATCTTCCACCAATAAGCTTTGCTTATCTCACACTTTTCTTTTTCTCTTTTTTTTTTTTTTTTTTTTTTTTTTT
>BSUD01000008.1:114656389-114707612 GCA_033239045.1 Fagopyrum esculentum
AAGGTAATGTGGTGCTAGAATCCGGGAAAAGGATGAACTTCACTTCCACTTTGACTTGCAACATCTTCCACCAATAAGCTTTGCTTATTTCACACTTTTTCTTTTTCTTTTTTTTTTTTTTTTTTTTTACTTTACTTTTTGGGATGCATGGACAGAGGTGCACAATAACCGAAGCCTAGGAAATCTGCAATCATCAATTTCTCGAGATGCATCAAACCCTTGATGCACATACCATGACCCGTTAGGAATATCGCTCAATCCGACTTTGGCAAGACACAAACACCCGACTATGTGAATGGTGTCGAGTTACTCATCATCAAGATTGACTTCCCCAAACCTAGAATTACTTTCTAACACTTCACTTCCAGCCCACTCTTCAACTTTAACTTGCTTTCACCACTTCGCTTGCTTCCAAATTCCCGGATAGGTAAAGGGAGGCAAAATGTATATGAGGGGCTAAGCATGATCAAGAAGAAGAAGAAGAAGAGAATGAATTGCCTTGGTCTTTCCAAGAAGAAAGTGAGAGAACTTATCCTGCGGTGTCAACCTTCAAATTCAACATAATTTGGATAAAAACAAAGTATTAAACATGCCAATAATTTTAAACAAAGCATTTAGCAACTTAAACATATTATAAAACCTTTCAAACACACAAAGAATTTAAAACCAGTAGGTAAACAAAATCTTCACTGAGATCATATCCAAATAAGTAACACAAAATCGTTTTCGAAACTTTCTGTTACGCCACCTCGGTCGAGATGTTCTTGGTTCAACCGAGGTGAAATGCCTCGTTTCGCCAGAATCTCCCCGGTCGAGGTCAAAAATTTTTTTTTTTAAAACCATTTTTTTTTCTTTTCGGTTTCGACGTTTTTCTCAATCAAATAACCTGTAGGTATGCATGTAATATCAGATAATCATATAAAGGCAATTGAAGCATAAATATGAAAATATCCGATAAATAAAATACATCAAAAGTATCAAATACATCAAAGGTAGCCACATAGTCAAATAACAAACACCCCATACTTGAGACACACTGTCCCAGTGGGTATAATAAAGGTCTAAACAAAAGAGAACTCACCGGATGAAAGCCGAACTGCATAAAAATATAATAATAAAACCCTGCAGCTCCTCAGTAGTCTCGATCCGGTGGTGGTGCATAAGGATACTGAGTCGGATCGTAAGGATGGCCCATGATCCGCTCGAACTGCAGCTGAGCCATGATGTGCTGATGATGCTGCCGCTCCTGCATCTCGCGGATATCCAGCAAAAGTGCAGCATATGAGTCGATAACCTGATCCGTCAGGTCATCGATCCGTCGGTGTGCAGCTCTATCCCTCACTCCACGCCTCCTGCGTCTAGCAGGTCTGACCGGAGAAGTCTCAGCTGGCGCCGACTCAGTGTCCTCCTCGTCATCATCCAAATCAATAATAGGTGGCGCGCTCGTCCCAGCTGTATCTGTCCTTGTGTCCATCGGGACGCCACCTCCTCTCTCATCTACTGTCTCATCGTCGTCATCCTCATCCTCAGCCTCCTCCTCAGCCGCAGCAATGGCAACTGCTGCCTCTCTGTGATCGTCCATCAGTGTATCCCAAGCCGTCTGCCAGAAATGCGGATCAAAGACTGTGAACTGCGCAGACCAGCGGATGCCCTGAGGTGCAGTCCGCTCCCAAGGCATGGCGACGTATGGAGTGGTCAAACCACGGGGAACTAGAATCCTCCGTGTGATCATCTCCTGTAATCCCAGCGGCTTCGGAGCCGCCGCCAACGTGCAAACGCTGAGGTCCATCCCGTGGTAGGTAGCGATGTGGGTGACTAGACCTCCGCAGCATATGTCTCCCTTCGCCTTGGCCTTGATCTTGTGCAGATCCTCTGCCAAGAGCAAGCCAAAGTCTGGGAAACCTCCTATAACCATGCAGTAAAGCGAAAAGAGCTCCCCCTGTCGGACCTTCTGGGGCGTCTCAGTACGCGCCAGAAGCGTCTCGCTGAAAATCCTGTGGGCTAGTCTAAAGGCCGGATGAAAAATGACCCTCTCACTGGAATCTCCAGGGCGCCACCTGTTTTGCGTGCTCAGTAATATGGGCTATCTGCCCCCAGAACTCCCTAGCTACGGATCGGGAGGGGAAGTCTACCGCAGTGGGATCAGGGAAGCCAAAAATCTCTCGCCATATCTCTAAAGGGACTATGAAGTTCCGGTTCATCAACCGGTACTTCACAGACCTGTCTGCGAGAAGGTAGGAGAAGGAGCTAACAAACTCAAGTGTCGGCTCTAAGTAGGCTGGGGCTCGGATCTCAGTAAACTGATCCAGCCCTACTGTAGCAATCATCCTCCTAAGGTCAGCATCTAACCCTAGGCAATCAAAAGCTGACACATCCAGAAATCGTGGTGCGATGACTGGACGGCCAGCTATCCTCTCATAGTCTACCCGGCATCTCTCGTGGATAACCGGGCGGTAGAGACGGGATGAGGAAGGAGAAGGGGAAGGGGAGGATCTATCTCTAAGGGCTAAACGACGATCTGAACTCATCTTCAAACCAACACTGTCAGACTACCTCGGTCGACTGACAAACTCCAAGAATCACCTCGACCGAGGTGCAGATCGACTAGACCGAGGTGAAGACAGTCGCGATTTCAACTCTCAAAAATCCAGTTCTTTTCCCCCCAAAATCACTACAATTGTTTCCTAAGGGGTACTTATGCCTTTCCTCAGCAAAATCAGGGGCAACCAAAGCCCAAATTGCAGTAAACGAACGAGTTTAGGGTTTCGATCGTTTTTACCTCGTTCCGGCCGATTCACTCGAATTTCTTGCAGATTCGTTGTTGCAATCGACTCCTCTACCCTTCAATCTCGGTTTGGAAGCAGAAAATGTCGAAAACGAGCAAGATTTGAGAGAGAGCGAAGTGGATCTGTCGCCGCGGTCGAGGTGGGTAAAAAAATGTGAAAAGTAATTTTCACCCTTTTATACTTTTACTAGATCTGCTGTCACCTCGGTCGAGATGGTCTCGACTAGACCGAGGTGGTATGGACCGAGGCGGTTCTGCAGAAACCCTAGTCGCCTCGGTTGTCCAAGAATCAACTCGGTCGAGATGCTCTGACAATGATCCGAGGTGCTTCTGTCTTCTTAGAATCTCGAACTTCTGTCCTTCCAGTTGTGCTCCTTCCTAGATATTCCCTGTTGTCTGTCCAGAACGCCAAAAACAAAGCAAAGCAAAGCAAAAACAAAAACTATCTAAGCTAGACTAGAAAACGGGAAAAGAAAGCAATACCTTGGGTTGCCTCCCAAGAAGCGCTTGATTTAAGGTCGCTAGCTGGACCATGATGTGTCTCAAAGGAGGTATATCGGTGCAACCTCCTCAACCGGCGTTTCCGGTTGGTACTTCTTAAGTCTATGACCGTTGACCTTGAAGCTTCCGCTAGTTTCGCCCCATATCTCAACTGCACCATGAGGGAAAACATGTTTCACAACATAAGGTCCGGTCCATCTAGATTTCAACTTACCTGGAAAAAGGCGGAGGCGGGAGTTGAAGAGTAGAACTAAATCTCCTTCGTGAAGCTCCTTTGGAACGATACGCTTGTCATGCCATCTTTTCGTCCTTTCCTTGTAGATTTTGACATTCTCATAGGCGTTCAAACGCAGCTCTTCCAGCTCGTTAAGTTCCAATAGTCGCTTCTCACCAGCCTCCTTGATGTCAAAGTTCAACCATTTGATAGCCCAATACGCCTTGTGCTCCAATTCGACGGGCAAATGGCAAGACTTCCCATATACCAAATTATAAGGGGTGGTACCTATGGGAGTCTTGAATGCGGTCCTGTACGCCCAAAGAGCATCGTCCAATTTCATGGACCAATCCTTCCTCGTTCTAGAGACAGTCTTTTCCAAAATTGCCTTGATTTCTCTATTCGAGATCTCGACCTGTCCACTAGTTTGAGGGTGATAAGCGGTTGATACCTTGTGGGTTACCCCATACTTCGATAGAAGTGCTTTAAACTTCCAGTTGATGAAATGTGTTCCTCCATCGCTAATGATGATGCGTGGAGTTCCAAACCGTGGAAAGATAGTTCTATTCAAGAACTTCACAACCACCTTGGCGTCGTTAGTGGGAGAAGCAATGGCTTCAACCCATCTAGAGACGTAATCAACTGCAAGGAGAATGTAGAGGTTTCCTCCGGAGGATGGGAATGGTCCCATGAAGTCAATCCCCCATACATCAAAGATTTCTACTTCTTGGATGTTATTAAGTGGCATCTCGTTCCTCCTTGATAAGTTCCCTGTTCTTTGGCATGCATCACAAGAAACAACAAAAGATTGCACGTCCTTAAATAATGTAGGCCAAAAGAAACCGGAACGCAATACCTTAGCGCATGTTTTATCGGTGCTAGCATGCCCCCCACAAGGAAGTGAATGACAATGCTTTATGACGCTATTAACTTCATCCTCCGGAATGCACCTTCGAACCATCCCATCCGGTCCGCGCTTGAACAGCAGTGGCTCATCCCAGTAGTAATGTCGTACTTCCTTGAAGAATCTCTTCTTTTGAGAGTACGCCAATCCGGGTGGTGTTTCCTGGCAAACAAGATAATTCACAATATCAGCATACCAAGGACCTTTATTATCAGAAAGTTGGTGGAGGGAATGGTCCGCCAACAGTGGGTGAATGTCAGAGAAGGGAGTAAGAAAATTGTTATTCTCAGCAATCTCAGTTTGAATCGTCTCGCTGTCGACCTCGGTCGAGGTGCATAGGCGTTGACCGAGGTGTTCTTCAGTCGTCTCGCTCTGTCCAGAAAGTGCCTCGGTCGAGGTACTGCCACTGGATCCGAGACTGGAGATCTTCGTCTCCTGGATTAGCTTCTCAGTTTTAGCTCCTGGATCCTCTTCCAGTGCCTTCAAGCTCCGTATATCTGCATCACAAGAAGCATTTATACCTTCCTCCATTAAACTGAAGCTAATAACTCTTTCGAGTGGGTCGTTAATAAGGATAGAGCTCACCAATTCCCTTGATTCTTCTTCATCGTAGATGTTGAAGATATCATCAGTTAGTTGCTCCCCTTTCATTGCTGCGAGTAGTGCGAACTCCACCTCATCGCCACCAACGTTGAATTTCAACTTGGCGTTCTTGCAATCCACATTGCAACCCGAAGTTGCTAGAAATGGCCTCCCGAGAATAATAGGAACAGGATAATCTGCGGGAATGTCAAGTACGACAAAATCTATAGGTAGATAGAAGTTACCTAACTTGACCGGAACGTCCTCCAAAATGCCCACGGGATGGGTAATGGAGCGATCCGCCATGTAAAGTCGAATCTTGACCGGCTTGGGCTCTCCAAGACCGATCTTAGTGCATAGCTCCAGCGGGATGATGCTCACGCTGGCTCCTAGATCACAAAGGGCTTCACAAGTGACATCCCCAACTTGAATGGGAATGCAAAATGAGCCGGGATCTCTCAATTTAGGTGGCATCTTTTCCTTCATGATTTTGATTAACTCCGAAGACTTAGATGTCATCCTAACTTCACCAACATCCTCCAGCTTCCTCTTCCTTGATAAGATTTCTTTTAGGAACTTCCCATAGGCGGGCATACCTAAAATAGCATCAAGGAAAGGAATATTAATATGTAGCTTATTCATCAAGTCAAGAAACTTACCAAAGTGCTTGTCTAGATGTGCTCTGGCTCTGGATTGAGGGAATGGAAGTGGTGGCTTATACGCAGGAGGTGGAACATAAGCTTCTGTCGTTCCTCCTACTTTCTGTTGCTCCGCCTCGGTTGGTATCTCGGTCGAGGTGTTCTTCGACTGGATCTGGACCGAGGTGGTTTGCGTCGAGCGAGGTACTGGATCTGCAGTTTTGAGTCCACTCCTCGTCGTTATGGCCATGCACTGGCCCTTAGGGTTAGTTTCCGTCTTTGCTGGAAGCTTCCCTGGATCTCTTGGCGCTTCATTCGCCCTATTAGCAAGTTGTTGTTCAAGGGACTTTTGGGCCCTCGAAAATGAAGTCATAGAAGTCTCCATAGCGCTAAGCTTGATCAAGATTGCCTCCAGAACTGCGTCTTTCTTTTCTGGCTGAGACGAACTTGATCCTTGCCCTTGGCTTTTCAATGGAGTAGAAGAAGAAGAAGGGGGAGAGAGGAAAGGATTAGAGGAATCATTAGAGTTGGAGTTTGAATAATTGTTACCGTGGTTTTGATTATTCGCCCTCCAGTTGTTGCTATTGGATCCTCTATTGTTGTTGTTGTAGTTGTTGTTTCGGGGTCCGTTGTTGTTGTTACGGTACCCATTGTTGTTGTTGTTCCTTTGCCCTTGCTCTTCCTTCTTAGTTTGAGCCATCAAGAGCTCCTTCAATTGCTTCACGTCGTTCTTCAATGACGTGAGTTGATTGTTGTTGGGTTGAGTCTCTTGAAAGTTGACTCTTTTAACTCCACCTTCAGCTCCTTGGTGGGTATATTTCTCCATGTGCAAGGCTTGCTTCTCAATGAAGTCCCAAGCATCATCAATCGCCATGTCCATGAAGGTACCGGCGGAGAGTAGTTGGAGATTGAACTGGGTGCTTCCGTCCAGCCCTTTGAAGTAGATCTCCAACAACTCGATCTTTGGAATCCCATGATGTGGGCAATCCAAAAGGATATCCTCGAACCGCTACCAAGATTTGGACAAGCTTTCCTTGTCCTTCATGATGAAAGCATTAATCTTCCCTCTCATTTCAGCGGTCTTTGAGGGGGGAAAGAATTTGGTTAAGAATTCCGTAGTCATCTCCTCCCATGTGCTAATTTTTCCTGGAGGAAGAGATTGATACCAAGTAAGAGCTCTATCTTTTAAAGAAAAGTAAAAAGGTCTTAACTTGTAGTTGTTATTTTCAATTCTGGAGGGTCGCAAGGTTTCCATCAAGATCTCGTAGTTTTGAAGATGTTGATGCGGCGACTCCTTCTCTAGCCCTCCGAATTGACATTGGCGAATCATGGATAGAACTTGCGGTCGAAGTTCGTAGTTATGATCCGCTGGATCTCCTAGGTTCACCCCTGGACGCCTCAGTTGTTGATTAGGGTCCATCCTTTGACCTAGGGTTTGTGGGATTCCTGCAAGAAGAACATCTCGGACTGGTATCCGAGGTAGGAGTACATCGGCCGGGGCGTCAGGTACTGGAATCTGCCTCGGTCGAGGATCTACTACTGGATTCTGCATCGGTCGAGGATCAACAGGAGGATCTTCCCTCGGTCGAAGCAGAATCTGATCTCGTATGACTGCAATCTCAGCTTCGATTGCTGCAGTCTTGGCACGATTCTCTTCTTTCTCTTGCCTTAGCTCTTCTTTACTGAGACGTAGCATCTCCTGCGTCTCTTTTAATTGGGCCGCAAGATCACGATCGTCTTGTTGGGCCATCTTCGCTTCTCTTAAGCGTCGCTTGTATGTCTTTTCTGGTTCGGGATCGTAAGGAACGATTTCCTTCCCAGCGCGGGTCCTTCGCATATACCTAAGAAAGAACCTGCAAAAGTCGTCACTCAAGTAGAGTGGTTAGATGAAACGGGGCAAGCGCCCCAAGAGCAAACCGTACCGGCGTCTAGACCAAGTCCCCGGCAACGGCGCCAAAAACTTGTTCGCTCCAAACGGTGTGTGCAAGCTTTAAATTTATAACCCTAGACTTAAGCTTAAAACAAGGATGCGAACCCGCAGTGTACGGGTCAATCGTAGTAAAAGCAAGAAAATTCCAGGGGTCGATCACAGGGACTCGGTGAAACAGAGTCAATACGGTATGCTAATGTCAATTCTAACCACAAGAGCAATTTAACACAATCAAAGATGAATAAGAAGTCAATAAAGCAAACATGCAATTCTAGGGATTAAAGCATCTAGTTGTGGTTCCAACTCAAGATCTATAGATAAGCGGACAAAGCTGAGATTTTTGCATGGGGAAGGTGTTACTAAAGTGGAGTAGATCACCGGGTAAGTCTCACTACACACTAATACTAAACCGTAACTCCTATTACCGGGTAAGTCTCAAGGAATCAAGATAAATGTTCGCTCCAAACGGTGTGTGCAAGCTTTAAATTTATAACCCTAGACTTAAGCTTAAAACAAGGATGCGAACCCGCAGTGTACGGGTCAATCGTAGTAAAAGCAAGAAAATTCCAGGGGTCGATCACAGGGACTTGGTGAAACAAAGTCAACACGGTATGCTACGTTAATTCTAACCACAAAAGCGACTAACACAATCAAAGATGAATAAGATGTCAAATAAGCAAACATGCAATTCTAGGGATTAAAGCATCTAGTTGTGGTTCCAACTCAAGATCTATAGATAAGCGGACAAAGCTGAGATTTTTGCGTGGGGAAGGTGTTACTAAAGTGGAGTAGATCACCGGGTAAGTCTCACTACACACTAATCCTAAACTGTAACTCCTATTACCGGGTAAGTCTCAAGGAATCAAGATAAAGAACTATAACCTCAAACTAACACACCATCTAAGGGAATAGAATCAACCTTTACCGGGTAAGTCTCAGGCTAACTCACAAAGATGGGATGGAAGCACACTCAAACCCCAATAAAGGATAAACCTTTATTACCTACACTTATGATCGTCGGTACACAAACTAAGGAATTACCGGGTAAGTCTCATCCTAAGCTTGCATTGAACCAGGAAGGTGTAATAAGAATAGGATTTAGCAAACTCTAACACTTAACTTTCTGTTTTAGGTCGGATAAGTCACCTCGGTCAGAAGAATTCCACCCCGGCCGAGATGTTCATCAACCGAACGAGATGCTTAGGGTTAAGGTTAAAGACTCGAACTTTCAGGATCCTACTGGAATCTAAGATTATTCTATCATTGTTTTTCCCACAACCTTCAGCCAATCACCCTAGAATCACACAAGGAAATTAGCCACTCATCATCATAATGAAAGTATTAAATATATGGGAAGAAGGTGAATATTTGAACAAAGAAGAATTTAATGAAAAGACTTCAATAACTGAATCAAATATCACAACAAAAGCGTTCCTTGGATAGCAATCCAACAAGACAAGACAATCAAGGAAAGGAATTGAAGACAATCTTACAAAACCCTTCAAAAAGCTATAAAAAGCTATGATCTTCAACCTTCCTTCAACCTTCAAAAAGGTTCTTCAACATCTCCCAAATTGGAGTAGGCTATGCTGCTGCGTATACTGCTGTAATCGGATCGTGTGCGGCCTTTTTAATCGATGTATGCAGCCTGTCGAATTGTGGAAAATCAACCCTTTTTATAGGAAAAATAAACCTCCAAAGATAATAGATCTTAAGAAGATATATTCCCATAAAAATAGGTAAAATATATGATTCTGCATATCTCCTTCCTTCCAGAAGCTCAGCTCAAAAATATAAGATCACTTTCCAAAACTAAAAGATCTCTTCCAAGAATAAAATATTCTCGCCGCGTCCTAGGTGTTCGCCTCGGTCGAGTCGGCGTCTCTGGATCGCCTCGGTCGAGATGAATCTCTGGGCAACCGAGGTGATCATAACTGAGTGTAGAATCTCTCAAAACTGGTCCAAAGTAAATCTTTAATCCATGGCTATGCTTCCTGGATGTAGCTCCAAATGACTCTTGACTCCTTTTGCTCCTTTTTGATGCAAAACGTACCATATTACCTGCAATTACAACGAAACTAGGTGTAGACCTCGATTCTTGCAAAGGTAGATGAAATGGTAGTAAAATCACATAATGTACATACAAACATGCAGAATATGAAAGATAAAACGTCCAAACAAACCCCAAAATATAGACTATAATTCATGCTATCAAAATACCCCATACTTAGCCCTTGCTTGTCCCCAAGCAAGTTCCTCATATAAAAGACAAGATAGAATGGATTATAAGTCAATAAAATCAATGAAAAAGTCTTTCAAAAATCATTTTATGGTGTGCAACTATCATAGATCACTCTAAGAGAATACTTCCTGAAATTAAAAACTTAATATGCTCAAAACATTTTATAAATATAAGAAAGTTGTTCATCTTTGCATAAAATCATAGAATGCATAATAAATCATAATTATCAAAATTAATCATGTATAATCCAATTTAAACCGCTAAGTCAATCAACAAGCTCAAGGTCTCAAGGGCTTCCCAAAAGAAAGGTCAAGAAACGTGTAGGGTAGGGATGTATGTAAGGTAATGTGGTGCTAGAATCCGGGAAAAGGATGAACTTCACTTCCACTTTGACTTGCAACACCTTCCACCAATAAGCTTTGCTTATTTCACACTTTTTCTTTTTCTTTTACTTTTTTACTTTACTTTTTGGGATGCATGGACAGAGGTGCACAATAACCGAAGCCTAGGAAATCTACAATTATCAATTTCTCGAGATGCATCAAACCCTTGATGCACATACCATGACCCGTTAGGAATATCGCTCAATCCGACTTTGGCAAGACACAAACACCCGGCTATGTGAATGGTGCCGAGTTACTCATCTTCATGATTGACTTCCCCAAACCTAAAATTACTTTCTAACACTTCACTTCCAGCCCACTCTTCAACCTTAACTTGCTTTCACCACTTCGCTTGCTTCCAAATTCCCGGATAGGTAAAGGGAGGCAAAATGTATATGAGGGGCTAAGCATGATCAAGAAGAAGAAGAAGAAGAGAATGAATTGCCTTGGTCTTTCCAAGAAGAATGTGAGAGAACTTAACCTGCGGTGTCAACCTTCAAATTCAACATAATTTGGATAAAAACAAAGTATTAAACATGCTAATAATTTCAAACAAAGCACTTAGCAACTTAAACATATTATAAAACCTTTCAAACACATAAAGAATTTAAAACCAGTAGGTAAACAAGATCTTCACTGAGATCATATCCAGATAAGTAACACAAAAATCGTTTTCGAAAACTTTCTGTTACGCACCTCGGTCGAGATGTTCTTGGTTCAACCGAGGTGAAACACCTCGTTTCGCCAGAACTGTCCCGGTCGAGGTCAAAAAATTTTTTAAAACCGTTTTTTTTTTCTTTTCGGTTTGGTTTTGACGTTTTTCTCAATCAAATAATCTGTAGGTATGCATGTAATATCAGATAATCATATAAAGGCAAATGAAGCATAAATATGAAAGTATCCGACGAATATAATACATCAAAAGGTATCGAATACATCAAGTAGTCACGTAGTCAAATAATACATCAAATACCCCATACTTGAGACACACTGTCCCAGTGGGTATAAATAAAAGTCTAAGGACAGGATACTCACCGAACATAGCTAAGCTGCATGAAGAAGTAAGAAACAGCTCCAAGATAAGACCATCTCGGTTGGCGAAGCACATATCGGTCGAGGTGTTCTGACAGTCCCCGAGATGTATCTCAGTAAAGCTCGTTTCCTCAACTTCTCGAAATTTTGTTCTTCCAGTGTAGCTCCTGAACTGTGATCCTTCCTTTTTGGAATACCTGGTTGTTGTCTAGAGGAAAACAAAAACAAAGCAACTATCTAAACTGAACTAGAAAAGGGAGAAGAAAGCAATACCTTGGGTTGCCTCCCAAGAAGCGCTTGGTTTAAGGTCGCTAGCTGGACCCTTCTCCATAGAATTACTCAATGCACTTCGAACGTTGTGGAGTGCTCATCACATCCATCATAAGAGTCTTCCAAAAAGGTTCCGGTTCCTAATTTCACCGGCAAATGGTAAGATCTCCCACGTACAAGCTTGTACGGTTTGATTCTCACCGGAATTCTTCTAGATTTCCTGCACTTCAATGGGACATAATCTACCCTCGTGTCCCATCCTTTCCTGGATCGAGAAAACAGTTTCTCGAGAATCATAGCAGCTTCCCCATCTAGAACTTGGGGATGGTACAAGGTCCTGAGCATGCGAGGGACCCCATACTTGAACAAGAAACACTTCATCGCCTTAACGGTGTAGTGCTTGCGAACTTCACTCCTTATAATCCAAGGAGTATCTTCCTCCAACAGTTTCAAGGGAGGTTTCATCTTGATCTTAGGAGGTTCTTTCGGAAGAGACCTCCAACTCTCCGGTGTCTTCCTGAAAAATTCAGAAATATTAATAGGGAATTCAAATGAAGTAGGAGAACGTACCTTGCAAAGTTCTCCAAAGCTTGAGGCAAGTTTCGTGTTGGGTTGATAATCCACCCACGAAATCTCTCTCAGTTCAGCTGGTCTTTCTTCCACCTTGACCACAATCTCAGTAATTTGGCCAAAGTCTTCTGCATCTGCCTCTTCCGGTTCTGCAGGTTCTTCTTTCATCTCGACCGAGGTTACTTCCACCTCGACCGAGGTCTCAACAGTCAGATCGAGATCTTCCACATCTTCTCCCTCTAAAGCTTCAGGAGAAACTTCTGGTTTGACTGGATGTATGCTCGAAACGTGCAACACTTCCTTATGCTCCTCTTCCGGCTTAGCATAGGATAGGGTGCTTTCCTTGAGCTCCGTCACCTTCTTCATCAACTTCTCCAATCTTGATTCGAGAGAGTCTTCGAAAGGTTGCTCATAAATGTTTTTAGGGACATTCTTCTCATCCCATATCGCAAGTTCATGTTGAATGGCCTCTTCTCTTTCCCATTCATTGTTGAACCAATAGAAGGAGTACTTCTCCTCCAAGTATTCATAATGATCCGCCCTAGCACTTTGTCTTGCTATCCAGGCTGGATCAAACATAGCCATCAGAAATCCTGAAAACTACAAAACTCATAGAAAGAGTAGTTAGTAGCAACAGGGGCAAGCGCCCCGAAAGCAAACCGTACCGGCTCGGTCTAGACCAAGTCCCCGGCAACGGCGCCAAAAACTTGTTCTTTGGCGAAACTATGTTCCGTTGCCGGAACAAGAACTTCGTATGTACCTAAGAACACAAACCTGCAAGAACACTCAAAAGAGATATCAAATAACAAGAGCAAAGCTCCCAAGCTTGACAACCGATAACCGAATTCGGCCTAAACCGATCCCCGGCAACGGCGCCAAAAACTTGTTCGCTCCAAACGGTGTGTGCAAGCTTTAAATTTATAACCCTAGACTTAAGCTTAAAACAAGGATGCGAACCCGCAGTGTACGGGTCAATCGTAGTAAAAGCAAGAAAATTCCAGGGGTCGATCACAGGGACTCGGTGAAACAGAGTCAATACGGTATGCTAATGTCAATTCTAACCACAAGAGCAATTTAACACAATCAAAGATGAATAAGAAGTCAATAAAGCAAACATGCAATTCTAGGGATTAAAGCATCTAGTTGTGGTTCCAACTCAAGATCTATAGATAAGCGGACAAAGTTGAGATTTTTGCGTGGGGAAGGTGTTACTAAAGTGGAGTAGATCACCGGGTAAGTCTCACTACACACTAATCCTAAACCGTAACTCCTATTACCGGGTAAGTCTCAAGGAATCAAGATAAAGAACTATAACCTCAAACTAACACACCATCTAAGGGAATAGAATCAACCTTTACCGGGTAAGTCTCAGGCTAACTCACAAAGATGGGATGGAAGCACACTCAAACCCCAATAAAGGATAAACCTTTATTACCTACACTTATGATCGTCGGTACACAAACTAAGGAATTACCGGGTAAGTCTCATCCTAAGCTTGCATTGAACCAGGAAGGTGAAATAAGAATAGGATTTAGCAAACTCTAACGCTTAACTTTCTGTTTTAGGTCGGATAAGCCACCTCGGTCAGAAGAATTCCACCCCGGCCGAGATGTTCATCAACCGAACGAGATGCTTAGGGTTAAGGTTAAAGACTCGAACTTTCAGGATCCTACTGGAATCTAAGATTATTCTATCATTGTTTTTCCCACAACCTTCAGCCAATCACCCTAGAATCACACAAGGAAATTAGCCACTCATCATCATAATGAAAGTATTAAATATATGGGAAGAAGGTGAATATTTGAACAAAGAAGAATTTAATGAAAAGACTTCAATAACTGAATCAAATATCACAAACAAAGCGTTCCTTGGATAGCAATCCAACAAGACAAGACAATCAATGAGGGAATTGAAGACAATCTTACAAAACCCTTCAAAAAGCTATAAAAAGCTATGATCTTCAACCTTCTTCAACCTTCAAAAAGGTTCTTCAAAACTCCCAAATTGGAGTGTACTGCGGCTGCTGCGTCGTATGAAGTATGCTGCGTCGTATGCGGGATTTCCAGCTGTAAGCGGATGTCGGAATTATGGGAAATCCGACCCTTTTTATAGGAAAAATAAACCTCCAAAGATAATAGATCTTAAGAAGATATATTCCCATAAAAATAGGTAAAATATATGATTCTGCATATCTCCTTCCTTCCAGAAGCTCAGTCCAAGAATAAAATATTCTCGCCGCGTCCTAGGTATTCGCCTCGGTCGAGTCGGTGTCTCTGGATCGCCTCGGTCGAGGTGAACCTCTGGTCAACCGAGGTGACTCAGAATGTGAAATCTCTCGAATTTGCTCCAAAGTAAATCTTCAATCCATGGCTATGCTTCCTGGATGTAGCTCCAAATGACTCTTGACTCCTTTTGCTCCTTTTTGATGCAAAACGTACCATATTACCTGCAATTACAACGAAACTAGGTGTAGACCTCGATTCTCGCAAAGGTAGATGAAATGGTAGTAAAATCACATAATGTACATACAAACATGCAGAATATGAAAGATAAAACGTCCAAACAAACCCCAAAATATAGACTATAATTCATGCTATCAAAATACCCCATACTTAGCCCTTGCTTGTCCCCAAGCAAGTTCCTCATATAAAAGACAAGATAGAATGGATTATAAGTCAATAAAATCAATGAAAAAGTCTTTCAAAAATTATTTTATGGTGTGCAACTATCATAGATCACTCTAAGAGAATACTTCCTGAAATTAAAAACTTAATATGCTCAAAACATTTTATAAATATAAGAAAGTTGTTCATCTTTGCATAAAATCATAGAATGCATAATAAATCATAATTATCAAAATTAATCATGTATAATCCAATTTAAACCGCTAAGTCAATCAACAAGCTCAAGGTCTCAAGGGCTTCCCAAAAGAAAGGTCAAGAAACGTGTAGGGTAGGGATGTATGTAAGGTAATGTGGTGCTAGAATCCGGGAAAAGGATGAACTTCACTTCCACTTTGACTTGCAACACCTTCCACCAATAAGCTTTGCTTATTTCACACTTTTTCTTTTTCTTTTACTTTTTTACTTTACTTTTTGGGATGCATGGACAGAGGTGCACAATAACCGAAGCCTAGGAAATCTACAATTATCAATTTCTCGAGATGCATCAAACCCTTGATGCACATACCATGACCCGTTAGGAATATCGCTCAATCCGACTTTGGCAAGACACAAACACCCGGCTATGTGAATGGTGCCGAGTTACTCATCTTCATGATTGACTTCCCCAAACCTAAAATTACTTTCTAACACTTCACTTCCAGCCCACTCTTCAACCTTAACTTGCTTTCACCACTTCGCTTGCTTCCAAATTCCCGGATAGGTAAAGGGAGGCAAAATGTATATGAGGGGCTAAGCATGATCAAGAAGAAGAAGAAGAAGAGAATGAATTGCCTTGGTCTTTCCAAGAAGAATGTGAGAGAACTTAACCTGCGGTGTCAACCTTCAAATTCAACATAATTTGGATAAAAACAAAGTATTAAACATGCTAATAATTTCAAACAAAGCATTTAGCAACTTAAACATATTATAAAACCTTTCAAACACATAAAGAATTTAAAACCAGTAGGTAAACAAAATCTTCACTGAGATCATATCCAGATAAGTAACACAAAAATCGTTTTCGA
This sequence comes from Fagopyrum esculentum, assembly GCA_033239045.1. Lineage (NCBI taxonomy): Eukaryota > Viridiplantae > Streptophyta > Magnoliopsida > Caryophyllales > Polygonaceae > Fagopyrum > Fagopyrum esculentum. The sequence goes on from BSUD01000008.1 coordinate 114,672,129, forward strand.
AAACTTTCTGTTACGCCGCCTCGGTCGAGATGTTCTTGGTTCAACCGAGGTGAAACACCTCGTTTCGCCAGAACTGTCCCGGTCGAGGTCAAAAAATTTTTTAAAACCGTTTTTTTTTTCTTTTCGGTTTGGTTTTGACGTTTTTCTCAATCAAATAATCTGTAGGTATGCATGTAATATCAGATAATCATATAAAGGCAAATGAAGCATAAATATGAAAGTATCCGACGAATATAATACATCAAAAGGTATCGAATACATCAAGTAGTCACGTAGTCAAATAATACATCAAATACCCCATACTTGAGACACACTGTCCCAGTGGGTATAAATAAAAGTCTAAATGAAAGAGGACTCACCGGATAAAGAGCCGAACTGCATAAAAATATAATAAATAAAACCCTGCAGCTCCTCAGTAGTCTCGATCCGGTGGTGGTGGTGGTATGTAGGGGAACTGAGTAGGATCATAGGGATAGCCCATGATACGCTCAAACTGTAGCTGAGCCATCATGTGCTGATGATGCTGCCGCTCCTGCATCTCGCGGATGTCCAATGAAAGTGCGGCATATGAGTCGATAACCTGATTTGTCAGGTCATCGATCCGTCGGTGTGCAGCTCTGTCCCTAGCTCCTCTCCTGCGCCTAGCGGGCCTGACTGGAGAAGTCTCAGCTGGCGCCGGCTCAGTGTCCTCCTCATCCTCATCTAAATCGATAATGGGAGGCGCGCTCATCCCAGCAGTATCTGTCCCTGTGTCCATCGGGACGCCGCCTCCTCTCTCATCAACTGTCTCGTCGTCATCATCCTCATCCTCAGCCTCCTCAGCAGCCTCAGCAGCTGCAGCTGCTCCCTCTCTATAGTCCTCCATAAGCGGAACCCATGCTATCTGCCAGAAATGTGGGTCGGCGACAGAGAACTGTGCAGACCATCTGATGCCCTGAGGTGCAGTCCGCTCCCAAGGCATAGCAACGTAGGGTGTAGTCAGCCCACGGGGAACTAGGATCCTCCGTGTAATCATCTCCTGCAATCCCAGCGGCTTCGGAGCCGCCGCCAATGTGCACACGCTGAGGTCCATCCCATGGTAAGTGGCGATGTGGGTGACTAGACCTCCACAGCAAATATCTCCCTTCGCTTTGGCCTTGATCTTGTGCAGATCCTCTGCCAAGAGCAAGCCAAAGTCTGGGAAGCCTCCTGTAACCATGCAGTAAAGCGAAAAGAGCTCCCCCTGTCTGATCTTCTGGGGCGTCTCAGTACGCGCCAGAAGCATCTCACTGAAGATCCTGTGAGCAAGTCTGAAGGCCGGGTGAAAGATGACCTTCTCCCTGGAATCACCAGGGCGCCATCTGTCTGCATGAGTGGTAATGTGGGCTATCTGTCCCCAGAACTCCCTAGCTACTGATCGGGAGGGGAAGTCTACAGCGGTGGGGTCAGGAAAGCCAAATATCTCTCTCCAAATCTCTAAAGGAACTATGAAGTTCCGGTTCATCAACCGGTACTTCACAGAACGGTCTGTGGGAAGGTAGGAGAAGGAGCTAACAAACTTGAGTGTCGGCTCTATGTAGGCTGGGGCTCGGATCTCAGTGAACTGATCTAGCCCAACGGTAGCAATCATCCTCCTAAGGTCAGCATCTAACCCTAGGCAGTCAAAAGCTGACACATCCAAAAATCGCGGTGCGATGACTGGACGCCCAGCTATCCTCTCATAGTCTACCCGGCATCTCTCGTGGATAACCGGGCGGTAGGGACGGGATGAGGAAGAAGAAGGGGAAGGAGAGGATCTATCTCTAAGGGCTAGTAATCTGTCAGAACTCATTTTCAGAACAACACTGTTAGACCACCTCGGTTGACTGACAACTACCAAGAATCACCTCGACCGAGGTGCAGACGACTGGACCGAGGCGAAGACAGTTCGATTTCCACTCTCTGATTTTCAGTTCTTTTCCCCCTAAAATCACTACAAATGCTTCCTAAGGGGTACTTATAGATTTCCTCAACAGAAACAAGGGCAACCAAAGCCCAATATGCAGTAAACGACGAGTTAGGGTTTTTCGAACGGTTTTTACCTCGTTTCGGTCGAAACGCTCAATCTTCTTGCAGATCCGTAGTTGCAATCGATCCTTCTACCCTTTAATTGCAATTTGGAAGGAGAAATCGTCGAAAACGAGCGAGAAATGGAGGAGCGAGGTGTTGCTGTTCGCCGCGGTCGAAATGCGTAAAATAAAAAAGTGAAAAGTAATTTTCCCTTTTTATACTGTTACTGGATCTGCTGTCACCTCGGTCGAGATGGTCTCGACTGGACCGAGGTGATGTGGACCGAGGCGGTTCTGCAGAAACCCTAGTCGCCTCGGTTGCCTCAAGAATCAACTCGGTCGAGATGCTCTGACAGTGACCGAGGTGCTTCTTTCTTCTCAGATTCTCGAACTTTTGTCCTTCCAGATGTGCTCCTCCCTGTTGTCTGTCCAGAACGCCAAAAACAAAGCAAAGCAAAGCAAAAACAAAAACTATCTAAACTAGACTAGAAAACGGGAAAGAAGAGCAATACCTTGGGTTGCCTCCCAAGAAGCGCTTGATTTAAGGTCGCTAGCTTGACCATAATGCGTCTCAAAGGAGGTAGATCGGCGCAACCTCCTCAACCGGCGTTTCCGGTTGGTACTTCTTAAGTCTATGACCGTTGACCTTGAAGCTTCCGCTAGTTTCGCCCCATATCTCAACTGCACCATGAGGGAAAACATGTTTCACAACATAAGGTCCGGTCCATCTAGATTTCAACTTACCTGGAAAAAGACGGAGGCGGGAGTTGAAGAGTAGAACTAAATCTCCTTCGTGAAGCTCCTTTGGAATGATACGCTTGTCATGCCATCTCTTCGTCCTTTCCTTGTAGATTTTGGCATTCTCATAGGCGTTCAAACGCAGCTCCTCCAGCTCGTTAAGTTCCAATAGTCGCTTCTCGCCAGCATCTTTAATGTCAAAGTTCAACCATTTGATAGCCCAATACGCTTTGTGCTCCAACTCAACGGGCAAGTGGCAAGACTTCCCATATACCAAATTATAAGGGGTGGTACCTATGGGAGTCTTGAATGCGGTCCTGTACGCCCAAAGAGCATCGTCTAATTTCATGGACCAATCCTTCCTCGTTCTAGAGACGGTCTTCTCCAAAATTGCCTTGATTTCCCTGTTCGAGATCTCGACCTGTCCACTAGTTTGAGGGTGATAAGCGGTTGATACCTTGTGGGTTACCCCATACTTCGATAGAAGTGCTTTAAACTTCCGGTTGATGAAATGTGTTCCTCCATCGCTGATGATGATGCGTGGAGTTCCGAATCGTGGAAAGATGGTTCTATTCAAGAACTTCACAACCACCTTGGCGTCGTTAGTGGGAGAAGCAATGGCTTCAACCCATCTAGAGACGTAATCAACGGCAAGGAGAATGTAGAGGTTTCCTCCGGAGGATGGAAAAGGTCCCATGAAGTCAATCCCCCATACATCAAAGATTTCCACTTCTTGGATGTTGTTAAGTGGCATTTCGTTCCTCCTTGATAAGTTCCCTGTTCTTTGGCATGCATCACAAGAAACAACAAAAGATTGCACATCCTTAAATAATGTAGGCCAAAAGAAACCGGAACGTAATACCTTAGCGCATGTTTTATCGGTGCTAGCATGCCCTCCGCAAGGTAATGAATGGCAATGCCTTATGACGCTATTAACTTCATCTTCCGGAATGCACCTTCGAAGCATCCCATCCGGTCCGCGCTTGAATAGCAGCGGCTCATCCCAGTAGTAATGTCGTACTTCCTTGAAGAATCTCTTCTTTTGGGAGTACGTCAATCCGGGCGGTATTTCTTGGCAAACAAGATAATTAACAATATCAGCATACCAAGGACCTTTATTATCAGAAAGTTGGTGGAGGGAATGGTCCGCCAACTGTGGGTGAATGTCAGAGAAGGGAGTAGAAAAATTTTTATTCTCTGTAATCTCAGTTTGAATCGTCTCGCTGTCGACCTCGGTCGAGGCACAAAGGCGTTGACCGAGGTGTTCTTCAGACGCCTCGCTCAGTCCAGAAAGTGCCTCGGTCGAGGTGCTGCTACTGGATCCGAGGCTGGAAATCTTCGTTTCCTGGATCAGCTTCTCAGTTTTAGCTCCTGGATCCTCTTCCAGTGCCTTCAAGCTCCGTATATCTGCATCACAAGAAGCATCTATACCTTCCTCCATTAAACTGAAGCTAATAACTCTTTCGAGTGGATCGTTAATAAGGATAGAGCTCACCAATTCTCTTGATTCTTCTTCATCATAGATGTCGAAGATATCATCAGTTACTTGCTCCCCTTTCATGGCTGCAAGTAGTGCGAACTCCACCTCATCGCCACCAACGTTGAATTTCAGCTTGGCGTTCTTGCAATCCACATTGCAACCCGAAGTTGCTAGAAATGGCCTCCCGAGAATGATGGGAACAGGATAATCTGCGGGAATGTCAAGTACGACAAAATCTATAGGTAGATAGAAGTTACCTAACTTGACCGGAACGTCCTCCAAAATGCCCACGGGATGGGTGATGGAGCGATCCGCCATGTAAAGTCGAAACTTGACCGGCTTGGGCTCTCCAAGACCGATCTTAGTGCATAGCTCCAGTGGGATGATGCTCACGCTGGCTCCTAGATCGCAAAGGGCTTCACAAGTGACATCCCCAACTTGAATGGGAATGCAAAATGAGCCGGGATCTCTCAATTTAGGTGGCATCTTCTCCTTCATGATCTTTATGAGTTCCGAAGATTTAGATGTCATCCTAACTTCACCAACATCCTCCAGCTTCCTCTTCCTTGATAAGATCTCTTTTAAGAACTTCCCATAGGCGGGCATACCTAAAATAGCATCAAGGAAAGGAATGTTAATATGTAGCTTATTCATCAAGTCAAGGAACTTACCAAAGTGCTTGTCTAGATGTGCTCTGGCTCTGGACTGAGGGAATGGAAGTGGTGGTTTATATGCAGGAGGTGGAACATAAGCTTCTGTCGTTCCTCCTGCTTTCTGTTGCGCCGCCTCGGTTGGCATCTCGGTCGAGGTGTTCTTCGACTGGATCTGGACCGAGGTGGTCTGCGTCGAGCGAGGTACTGGATCGGCAGTTTTGAGTCCACTCCTCGTCGTTATGGCCATACACTGGCCCTTAGGATTAGTTTCCGTCTTTGCTGGAAGCTTCCCTGGATCTCTTGGCGCTTCATTCGCCCTATTAGCAAGTTGTTGTTCAAGGGACTTTTGGGCCCTCGAAAATGAAGTCATAGAATTCTCCATGGCGCCAAGCTTGATCAAGATTGCCTCCAGAACTGCGTCTTTCTTTTCCGGCTGAGACGAACTTGATCCTTGCCCTTGGCTTTTCAATGGAGTAGAAGAGGAAGAAGGAGAAGAGAGGAAAGGGTTAGAGGAATCATTAGAGTTGGAGTTTGAATGATTGTTACCGTGGTTTTGATTATTCGCCCTCCAGTTGTTGCTGTTGGATCCTCTATTGTTGTTGTTGTAGTTGTTGTTTCGGGGTCCGTTGTTGTTGTTACGGTACCCGTTATTGTTGTTTTTGTTCCTTTGCCCTTGCTCTTCCTTCCTAGTTTGAGCCATCAAGAGCTCTTTTAATTCCTTCACTTCATTCTTCAATGATGTGAGTTGATTGTTGTTGGGTTGAGTCTCTTGAAAGTTGACTCGTTTAACTCCACCTTCAGCTCCTTGGTGGGTGTACTTCTCCATGTGCAAGGCTTGCTTCTCAATGAAGTCCCATGCATCATCAACCGCCATGTCCATGAATGTACCGGCAGAGAGTAGTTGGAGATTGAACTGGGTGTTTCCGTCCAGCCCTTTGAAGTAGATCTCCAATAACTCGATCTTTGGAATCCCATGATGTGGGCAATCCAAAAGGATATCCTTGAACCGCTCCCAAGACTTGGACAAGCTCTCCTTGTCCTTCATGATGAAAGCATTGATCTTTCCCCTCATTTCAGCGGTCTTTGAAGGTGGAAAGAATTTGGTTAGGAACCCCGTAGTCATCTCCTCCCATGTGCTAATTTTTCCTGGAGGAAGAGATTGATACCAAGTAAGAGCTCTATCTTTTAAAGAAAAGTAAAAAGGTCTTAGCTTGTAGTTGTTATTTTCAATCCTAGAAGGTCGCAAGGTCTCCATCAAGATCTCGTAGTTTTGAAGATGTTGATGCGGTGACTCCTTCTCTAGCCCTCCGAATTGACATTGGCGAATCATGGCTAGAACTTGCGGTCGAAGTTCGTAGTCATGATCCGCTGGATCTCCTAGGTTCACCCCTGGACGCCTTAGCTGCTGATTGGGGTCCATCCTTTGACCTAGGGTTTGCGGGATTCCTGCAAGAAGAACATTTCGGACTGGAATCCGAGGTGGATGTACATCGACCGGGGCGTCAGGTGCTGGAATCTGCCTCGGTCGAGGATCGACTACTGGATCCTGCATCGGTCGAGGATCAACTGCTGGATCCTGCATCGGTCGAAGTAGAATCTGGTTCCGAATGGCTGCAATCTCAGCTTCGATTGCTGCAGTCCTGGCTTGATTCTCTTCTTTCTCTTGCCTTAGCTCTTCTTTACTGAGACGTAGCAGCTCCTGCGTCTCTCTCAATTGGGCCGCAAGATCGTGATCGTCTTGTTGGGCCATTTTCGCTTCTCTTAAGCGTCTCTTGTATGTCTTTTCTGGTTCGGGATCGTAAGGAACGATTTCCTTTCCAGCGCGGGTTCTTCGCATATACATGCAATTCTAGGGATTAAAGCATCTAGTTGTGGTTCCAACTCAAGATCTATAGATAAGCGGACAAAGCTGTAACGCCCCAAATTTTAGGCGCGTTTGCGATATTTACTTTTGCGGCTTTTATCGATATTTTTCCAAGATCAAATATATTTTATTTTATTATTTCATTTACTTTATTTTATTTTAAATTATTTTACAGTGTAAAATATAATTTCCGAGTTATTTATATCTTTGATACGTTCCCATACATCCGTGTTATTATTTTTCGGAAGAAGTCGGGAAGGTTTTCGGGTTGAAAATCCCGTTCCGAACACTTTTGGATCGGAGTCATTCTTACTCTCTTCCTCTTATATGTTATTATTGCCTATCTTTCTTTATTTTCTTTTTTTTCCTGCTAGCGTGATGATTCACGCTTTGCAGGCTGACCTTTCGACTTCACTGCTGCCTCACGCTACCTCCCTCCTCACCTCTGCTTTCTGGTTCCCTCTGCTCTTTTGCTCAATCAGTGAGCCTCCTATTTCCTTGTCCCAACAGCTCTCCATCTCTTACAACTCTCTCAGCAGGCCTTAGACTAGAGCTCCTCTCCTCACGAGTTGGATCTATCTTCGACCTCGAACATCTTTTCTCTCCAGGTTCTCGTCGTGCTAGCACCGGCCACCACCTGCAGCCACGCCAGTCACCGGAAACCTCCGGATCCGGGCACGCCTACTGTCTCTGCTATGCCTTGCCTCGCCTGTTGCCGGAGAGCCCGCCTACCTTAACCCGGTTGTCATCGTCTCCTTCGAACATCCAATCTCCTTCTTCCTCTCTATCGAATCAACAAGCCGGAAGTAGTAGACTCCAGATGCTGGAGTGAGGCCTCGCAGCTGTGTCGCCGGCGTCGCCGGGAAGGGGAGCAACGCCCACTGGAGGGCTACCTTCGCAGTGCACTCCACCTCGCAGCCGCTGCCCTAAAACTCGCACCTCTCTGTCCCCAGGTTCACAGCTCGCAACCTCTGTCGCCGTCCTCCCTCGCTACTGGCCACCACCGAGGCCCCCGACGTTTCCCCTCCCCGTTCTGCCCTCCTCGCGTCTCTATCGAAGCCTCCACCGCCGCAAGGAAGCCAACGGCTGCTGCGATACCTCCTTCCCCGATTAACCCTAACGGGTTTAAAAGATTTTTGTATAAATTGCAATTATTATCCCATATTTCTATTTTGTGTTTTTGACCCAACTTTCTGATTTTTACAATTATAACCTGCTGGATTAATTACGACAAAGGGCCCATGTTTCTATTTATGATTAATAACCTATACTTTCTGGAATTGGAAATTATGCCCCCTTTATGTGAAACTATAGAAAATGGCCCAAGGTTTTAATTTACGGATTATTACCCACATTTTTGAAACGGTATTATTTGCCGGAAAATACGTTAGCGGTTTTTAACTTGGATTTTACTTACGGGAATATTCTTATAATTGTTTATATTGGATAATTTACCCGGAAAGTGGTTTTGAGAATTTGACTCGGTTTTAATAAGGGGTGTATTTTTTTATATACGTTATATATTATGCCCAAATTTAGCGTATAAGCTAAATTTATTTAGCTTCGGTTTTAGGTCCGGAAGCGTCCCGATAAAGACCTAACGAGTCCAAGTCGACATCCATAGACCGTCTTCCGTCTTTTGACATCGTGTGAGTTACCTTTTCCCTCGATCTAGTTATGTTTAATACTAGTATCATGCTAGGATGGATCTAGCATAACTTAGTGGAAATGCCAAGTAGTGGCCTTGAACCGCATATAGATGTTGGATGACTTATGAGTATTGTGATGTTTTGGTACGATCATAGGATGATCTTCGAGATTAGGAGTTGAACCCGGTATGCTAAGGTTGTGACCTCGTATAGGTTTTAGGAGATTAAAAGCCCGAGGGCTTCTAGATTATTGGTTAGTTATTAATTGTGCGCCTTGTCTGATCAGGCGTTGAGTTACATTCCTACGGGAAACTGAGTACGGGATTTAGCCGGTTTATCTTAGGGACAGGTAAGTCTTCGGACTTACTTAGCTCGTATTCTCTGTATTAGTTTCAATGCGTGTTTGGTGGTGTGTGTTTATTGTTTATGTGTGTGTTTATTGCTTATGTTATAACATCTAAACCGGTAATAGGACCACCGACTTTATATGTTTATATTTGGCCCAAGTGTATGATAACGGGCGGTGACCACTATGTCCGGCCCAAAATGGGGATGGTCGGGAGGTGCCTTGCGACCAGTCCAACTGGTGATGCTGATTCGCATCTGGCCCAAACCTGTTTGGTGAAAGGGGACAAGGGCGGGATCCTTGTGATTTCCGTGCCACAACTAAATGGAAATTAGTAATGGAATAACTTAAATTAAAGATAATAAACCGGATTGTGTGTTTTGGAACATGTTGTGTGTTTATGATACCTTATGCGTGTGTGTGTGCCAATACCATGATTCTAATGCCTTGAATGCTAGCTAACGGTTTTATACCGATATTGTTGTAGATTGCATTGCAGGTTAGGAATGCGGCCGAGAGATCCGGAAGAGTGGGCAGCCGGGGTTCCGTACATTTTAGGAGTGAGTTTGGGTTAGAGTCGGGTTGTATTTTATTCTTTGTTTATTATGTTGGTATGCCGCGTGTATGGCGTTTTGGTCTTTGGTGTTGATTATCGGCTGAAGTCTTTTGTTGTTTTCCTTCGGGTTCTTATCATTTGCATTAAAAGGAATTTTGGTTTGCCTTTATTTGTGCCATGTTGAAAGATCCGGTGAAATTGTTGTCAGGCTAAGGGTCGGGACCCATTGTGAGGTCCCAACCCGTAGCATCCCGAGTCCCGCGGATTCGGGGTGTTACAAAAGTGGTATCAGAGCCCTAGGTTGACAACAATGGCACTCGCAATCTTCTAAAGGCCGAATAAGGAATAAAACAGAACCCTGCGGGTTCTGAGTTTTTGTTTTCAAAATCACATGCATGAGTCGGGGTAGAATGTACGGACCACCACTCCTTCCGCGGATCTCGGCAGCATAGTTTATTGGATTTTTAGTATATATATATATATATGTATATATGTAGATATGTACCGTGGACTTAGGATGTTTTTGGACTATTATTGTATGTGGATTGTAGTTGCATGATATACATGATTTATGTGTATTGTTGTATATGTGAACAATTATATGTTTTGGACCTTGTATTGTTGTAATGGAATGCCGAATGCGTGATATTAGTAGTAATATGGACTTAGGAAATATACAGTTATGGATACGTATTCCTATTATATATAGTAGCATATGGAGATATAGGACCATTTAGTTGAGATGCTATTATGATATCATCGCCCTTGGACGACGTCGTTTTACATAGGATAGTGTACATACGAGGACGAATATGCTCAAATATCTAGTTGAGAGCTACGTTCGGGAGAACACCTTGGAGTTCTTGTACTCCTTTAAGAGGATGTCGAAGAGGAGTAGAGATGACATAACTAAGGATGAACAAGTAGAAAGAAGAACTCGAGACGAATAAAGAGAGGTGGAGATGGAGCAATACAAGTAAAGAGAGCAACATTAAAGTGTAGAAGCGGTTCTAAAAAGGCCATGATCGAACGACGACGAGACCAAGGGAGAGAACGAACTTATGGTTCTTCAAGAAGACGCGTGGACAACTAAAGATGCGAATAAGAGAGGAGATGTGTACACTCTAGCAAGGTTAAAGGTGGTATTCCTCCAGGATGTAAAGTTTTCTATAGGCGCTCCTAAGCTTTGGAATCAAGATGAGAAGTGTGATTGAACTAGTTACGAAAGATTAAAGAGACACATAAGTTAAGCTTACATAAGGACCAGAAGGTGAAGTGTCGATTTTACGAAATTCTAAGCGGGTGATTTCTTTGGACATACGTGAGTTAAGAGAAGAATCATGTGATGAAAATTCACATAGTAAAATTCCCTTAATGGATTCAACCGATTTTGTTGTGATGATAAGGCTAAGTAACGCCAAGAAGGAGGAAGTATGTATAGATGATGATCTCAAGAAGATGAAAGACGAAACAAGGAGCTTTGATAGAAAGACTTAAGATATCAACCAAGAGGAACGCGAGCGGATGCTATCTAAGGCTATAAAACGTGGAAAGGTGCGAGTTGTCTATTGATGTGGGTAGATGGGAAGAGTAAACAAGACTATGGGAACATAGAGGATCGACAACAAGAGCTTGAATTATTCGCGGTGGATCAATGTCAGTAGTAAGGAGGTACATCAACGGAAGCGCATTTGTTTTAATCAAATAATGTGGAACGAGTTCAAGCAAGTACTTATGACAAGACCTCATAGGAGGAGATTGTAACAATCTTTCGCGACCTTCTTAGGTCATGGGATTCGCATAGGGAGGAACGGAACGGGTTACAACTTTTAAGGTTTGATCATGGTAAGGGGAGCTAGAGGGTCAAGTGTAAGATGAAGCTTCCTTTGTTGTTATGCGGAAAGGGGTATATATAAGGGGATATATGATATGGTTGTTCAAAGGTTATGGATGTCATGTTTTCCCGAGCCCAGCTAAGTCAAGGTTTTGTGACTCGCATGACGAATGCATAGTGGCTACGACGTGAAACAAAGAATCTAGATCAGGGCAACGCTGCAAGATTAGAGTAATGATGTGAGTGCTTGGTGGAGTTGAGTGAATCTTTCAGTGTTTGTGGTCGGAATTTTCGCCTAAAGGCATACTAGTATGGTTGTGAAGTCTTTCATGGATACCAAGAGATACATAAGGTGGCCAACAAGAGTAAGAGAAGACTGAGGTTTTGAAGTTTGATATCGCTATGAGATGTACAAGAAGTACATGAAAGTTTGAGGTTAAAGCCTCTACTTTTACAATACAAAGAGCTCCTCCCCTATGTTGGGATGTCATAGAAGTAAAGAAGATAAGGTCAATTGTTTTGAAGCACGGTTCAATCTTGTAATTTGGACCCTTATGGTTGCACATAAGTTAGAAACCTTAGAAGATTTTTACAAACATGTCATCAAAGAGGAAAAATGAGATTAAGATAAAGGAATACTTAAATAAGGCTACAAGAGTTAGAAGACTCGATCAAGTCTCTCGACTTCAAGAGATGAAGGATCGTTAAACGAGGACGGTTAACATTGTAGCTAAAGATGGAACAATACACGTGTTTGAAGGACGTCATCCCAACAGATCGGGGTGGATCAGTAATATCATGACCACCTGTCAAGTGTTAATGCAAGGTTGTGCTGGTTATTACGTTATGTGACGAAAGTCGAAAGGACGAATACCGAGATGTCACGGATTCCAATACGTCAGAATGTGGATTTTTCCACTAAGGTAGAGCGTGACTCGATTCTGATATCTAAGGCTCCGTATAGAATGACACTTGTGAAGAGACATGAGTCATGGAGGCAAGTGAATGAGCAATTGCAAGAACCTTTGGAAAAGAGTTCATTAGAAGTAGTGAAATGCTATGTAGAACCCCGAATATATCTTAAACTCTTGATTTGAAGTTGTTATGGAGAACACTAGTTTGTGAAAAGGGAGACGACTATCTCCGTCTGTACATCGATTACCGTGAGACAAACAAGATAACAATGAAGGACAAGTATCCTTTACAATGAATGGATGATCTACTCAATCAGTTGCAAGGGTCGATAGTTTCTTCTAAGAATGATTTAAGGTCAAATTGTCACCAATTGAGAATCCGAGACTGGGATATTGCAAATACGGCATGTCGGACAAACCATGGTCGCAATGAGTTGTAGTGATTCCATATGGGCTTACTAATGCTCCAGATAAGATATTTCGGTCCACTCTCGAAGAAGAGAGAAGTTGTATGACAAGTTGTCTCGGGATGACAACCCCCGAAGGATGTGAGAGAAGTTACCAGTTTTCTAGGATGTGTTGGTCATTACCAGATTCGTGAAGAAATTCTCCAAGGAGTTACTATCTATGGCTAACCTACTACGGATAACCATGAAGTATTGAATGGGACGAAAAAAAAAAAAAATTGACAATAGAGTCGTTGAGAGTTAAAAAGGAGATTCATTGGTCCAACTGCTTTGATTTACCTCGAGGTATGATGGGTTTGAAGTGTACAAGTGATTTTTCAAGACAAGTTTTGATTGAGTATTGAAGAACGATGTAAAAGTAATATCATACGCGTCTCGTTAGTAGAAGCAGTGTGAAGTAAAGTACTTCCTTCATTACTTGGAACTTGCAACAAGAATTGAGGAAATGTAGCATCAAAGCTTAGTTTGAAAGGAACCAAAGCCAACGGTGTAAATTGGAAGTTTGATCTTCTTTGTTAGAGACAATCAAAGAGAAACACAATGGAAATGTTGTAGAGAGAAAGACCCGAGAATAAAGTTGAGTTTCCGATATATCAGACCTTTTTGAGATCTTAGCGTGAGTTGGAGAAGTGTCTTATAAGTTGGTGTTGCCACCAAGAGTAGAGAGTGTTCATCCAGTGTTTCATATGCATCAGTCGAGAGGGTACATGCATGACTTTGAGACATGTAGCCAACCATGATGATCTAGTGACAGACGAGAGACCGATGAGGCTACTAGAAGACGAAGGATAGTATCTTTAGTTGAGTTTTACGTTAAGCTAGCAGCATCGATAGAACTGACGTGTTGACCTAGTTCTTTCCTTGATCGAGTTGTGTGCGTGTGTAGTGTTATATGTAGTTGTACCCCGTGTGAGAATATGTTGTATGATCTATTAGACTTGATGTGATAGTTGAGTAGATTATGGGTATAGATTAGAAAGTTTCCCTTCTTAGTTTGAGAGTGTATACGTCGGCCTTAGGGACCGAGAAGTTCGGCGTGTGGCAAGTTTCGGGACGAAACTTGTTTTTAGGGGGATCTGATGTAACGCCCCAAATTTTAGGCGCGTTTGCGATATTTACTTTTGCGGCTTTTATCGATATTTTTCCAAGATCAAATATATTTTATTTTATTATTTCATTTACTTTATTTTATTTTAAATTATTTTACAGTGTAAAATATAATTTCCGAGTTATTTATATCTTTGATACGTTCCCATACATCCGTGTTATTATTTTTCGGAAGAAGTCGGGAAGGTTTTCGGGTTGAAAATCCCGTTCCGAACACTTTTGGATCGGAGTCATTCTTACTCTCTTCCTCTTATATGTTATTATTGCCTATCTTTCTTTATTTTCTTTTTTTTCCTGCTAGCGTGATGATTCACGCTTTGCAGGCTGACCTTTCGACTTCACTGCTGCCTCACGCTACCTCCCTCCTCACCTCTGCTTTCTGGTTCCCTCTGCTCTTTTGCTCAATCAGTGAGCCTCCTATTTCCTTGTCCCAACAGCTCTCCATCTCTTACAACTCTCTCAGCAGGCCTTAGACTAGAGCTCCTCTCCTCACGAGTTGGATCTATCTTCGACCTCGAACATCTTTTCTCTCCAGGTTCTCGTCGTGCTAGCACCGGCCACCACCTGCAGCCACGCCAGTCACCGGAAACCTCCGGATCCGGGCACGCCTACTGTCTCTGCTATGCCTTGCCTCGCCTGTTGCCGGAGAGCCCGCCTACCTTAACCCGGTTGTCATCGTCTCCTTCGAACATCCAATCTCCTTCTTCCTCTCTATCGAATCAGCAAGCCGGAAGTAGTAGACTCCAGATGCTGGAGTGAGGCCTCGCAGCTGTGTCGCCGGCGTCGCCGGGAAGGGGAGCAACGCCCACTGGAGGGCTACCTTCGCAGTGCACTCCACCTCGCAGCCGCTGCCCTAAAACTCGCACCTCTCCGTCCCCAGGTTCACAGCTCGCAACCTCTGTCGCCGTCCTCCCTCGCTACTGGCCACCACCGAGGCCCCCGACGTTTCCCCTCCCCGTTCTGCCCTCCTCGCGTCTCTATCGAAGCCTCCACCGCCGCAAGGAAGCCAACGGCTGCTGCGATACCTCCTTCCCCGATTAACCCTAACGGGTTTAAAAGATTTTTGTATAAATTGCAATTATTATCCCATATTTCTATTTTGTGTTTTTGACCCAACTTTCTGATTTTTACAATTATAACCTGCTGGATTAATTACGACAAAGGGCCCATGTTTCTATTTATGATTAATAACCTATACTTTCTGGAATTGGAAATTATGCCCCCTTTATGTGAAACTATAGAAAATGGCCCAAGGTTTTAATTTACGGATTATTACCCACATTTTTGAAACGGTATTATTTGCCGGAAAATACGTTAGCGGTTTTTAACTTGGATTTTACTTACGGGAATATTCTTATAATTGTTTATATTGGATAATTTACCCGGAAAGTGGTTTTGAGAATTTGACTCGGTTTTAATAAGGGGTGTATTTTTTTATATACGTTATATATTATGCCCAAATTTAGCGTATAAGCTAAATTTATTTAGCTTCGGTTTTAGGTCCGGAAGCGTCCCGATAAAGACCTAACGAGTCCAAGTCGACATCCATAGACCGTCTTCCGTCTTTTGACATCGTGTGAGTTACCTTTTCCCTCGATCTAGTTATGTTTAATACTAGTATCATGCTAGGATGGATCTAGCATAACTTAGTGGAAATGCCAAGTAGTGGCCTTGAACCGCATATAGATGTTGGATGACTTATGAGTATTGTGATGTTTTGGTACGATCATAGGATGATCTTCGAGATTAGGAGTTGAACCCGGTATGCTAAGGTTGTGACCTCGTATAGGTTTTAGGAGATTAAAAGCCCGAGGGCTTCTAGATTATTGGTTAGTTATTAATTGTGCGCCTTGTCTGATCAGGCGTTGAGTTACATTCCTACGGGAAACTGAGTACGGGATTTAGCCGGTTTATCTTAGGGACAGGTAAGTCTTCGGACTTACTTAGCTCGTATTCTCTGTATTAGTTTCAATGCGTGTTTGGTGGTGTGTGTTTATTGTTTATGTGTGTGTTTATTGCTTATGTTATAACATCTAAACCGGTAATAGGACCACCGACTTTATATGTTTATATTTGGCCCAAGTGTATGATAACGGGCGGTGACCACTATGTCCGGCCCAAAATGGGGATGGTCGGGAGGTGCCTTGCGACCAGTCCAACTGGTGATGCTGATTCGCATCTGGCCCAAACCTGTTTGGTGAAAGGGGACAAGGGCGGGATCCTTGTGATTTCCGTGCCACAACTAAATGGAAATTAGTAATGGAATAACTTAAATTAAAGATAATAAACCGGATTGTGTGTTTTGGAACATGTTGTGTGTTTATGATACCTTATGCGTGTGTGTGTGCCAATACCATGATTCTAATGCCTTGAATGCTAGCTAACGGTTTTATACCGATATTGTTGTAGATTGCATTGCAGGTTAGGAATGCGGCCGAGAGATCCGGAAGAGTGGGCAGCCGGGGTTCCGTACATTTTAGGAGTGAGTTTGGGTTAGAGTCGGGTTGTATTTTATTCTTTGTTTATTATGTTGGTATGCCGCGTGTATGGCGTTTTGGTCTTTGGTGTTGATTATCGGCTGAAGTCTTTTGTTGTTTTCCTTCGGGTTCTTATCATTTGCATTAAAAGGAATTTTGGTTTGCCTTTATTTGTGCCATGTTGAAAGATCCGGTGAAATTGTTGTCAGGCTAAGGGTCGGGACCCATTGTGAGGTCCCAACCCGTAGCATCCCGAGTCCCGCGGATTCGGGGTGTTACAAAAGCTGAGATTTTTGCGTGGGGAAGGTGTTACTAAAGTGGAGTAGATCACCGGGTAAGTCTCACTACACACTAATCCTAAACTGTAACTCCTATTACCGGGTAAGTCTCAAGGAATCAAGATAAAGAACTATAACCTCAAACTAACACACCATCTAAGGGAATAGAATCAACCTTTACCGGGTAAGTCTCAGGCTAACTCACAAAGATGGGATGGAAGCACACTCAAACCCCAATAAAGGATAAACCTTTATTACCTACACTTATGATCGTCGGTACACAAACTAAGGAATTACCGGGTAAGTCTCATCCTAAGCTTGCATTGAACCAGGAAGGTGAAATAAGAATAGGATTTAGCAAACTCTAACGCTTAACTTTCTGTTTTAGGTCGGATAAGCCACCTCGGTCAGAAGAATTCCACCCCGGCCGAGATGTTCATCAACCGAACGAGATGCTTAGGGTTAAGGTTAAAGACTCGAACTTTCAGGATCCTACTGGAATCTAAGATTATTCTATCATTGTTTTTCCCACAACCTTCAGCCAATCACCCTAGAATCACACAAGGAAATTAGCCACTCATCATCATAATGAAAGTATTAAATATATGGGAAGAAGGTGAATATTTGAACAAAGAAGAATTTAATGAAAAGACTTCAATAACTGAATCAAATATCACAACAAAAGCGTTCCTTGGATAGCAATCCAACAAGACAAGACAATCAAGGAAAGGAATTGAAGACAATCTTACAAAACCCTTCAAAAAGCTATAAAAAGCTATGATCTTCAACCTTCCTTCAACCTTCAAAAAGGTTCTTCAACAACTCTCAACTTGGAGTGTACTGCGGCTGCTGCGTGTATGGAGTATTTCCAGCTGTAAGCGGATTGTATGCGGCCTTCCCAAATTGTGGAAAATCAACCCTTTTTATAGGAAAAATAAACCTCCAAAGATAATAGATCTTAAGAAGATATATTCCCATAAAAATAGGTAAAATATATGATTCTGCATATCTCCTTCCTTCCAGAAGCTCAGCCCAAAAATATAAGATCACTTTCCAAAACTAAAAGATCTCTTCCAAGAATAAAATATTCTCGCCGCGTCCTAGGTATTCGCCTCGGTCGAGTCGGTGTCTCTGGATCGCCTCGGTCGAGGTGAACCTCTGGTCAACCGAGGTGACTCAGAATGTGAAATCTCTCGAATTTGCTCCAAAGTAAATCTTCAATCCATGGCTATGCTTCCTGGATGTAGCTCCAAATGACTCTTGACTCCTTTTGCTCCTTTTTGATGCAAAACGTACCATATTACCTGCAATTACAACGAAACTAGGTGTAGACCTCGATTCTTGCAAAGGTAGATGAAATGGTAGTAAAATCACATAATGTACATACAAACATGCAGAATATGAAAGATAAAACGTCCAAACAAACCCCAAAATATAGACTATAATTCATGCTATCAATAAAGAACTATAACCTCAAACTAACACACCATCTAAGGGAATAGAATCAACCTTTACCGGGTAAGTCTCAGGCTAACTCACAAAGATGGGATGGAAGCACACTCAAACCCCAATAAAGGATAAACCTTTATTACCTACACTTATGATCGTTGGTACACAAACTAAGGAATTACCGGGTAAGTCTCATCCTAAGCTTGCTTTGAACCAGAGAGGTGTAATAAGAATAGGATTTAGCAAACTCTAACACTTAACTCTCAGTTTAAGGTCGGATAAGCCACCTCGGTCAGAAGAATTCCACCCCGGCCGAGATGTTCATCAACCGAACTAGATGCTTAGGGTTAAGGTTAAAGACTCGAACTTTCAGGATCCTAGTGGAATCTAAGATTATTCTATCATTGTTTTTCCCACAACCTTCAGCCAATCACCCTAGAATCACACAAGGAAATTAGCCACTCATCATCATAATGAAAGTATTAAAATATATGGGAAGAGGGTGAATATTTGAACAAAGAAGAATTTAATGAAAGACTTCAATAACTGAATCAAATATCACAACAAAGCGTTCCTTGGATAATAATCCAAAAAGACAAGACAACAATTGAGGGAATTGAAGACAATCTTACAAAACCCTTCAAAAAGCTATAAAAGCTATGAACTTCAATCTTCCTTCAACCTTCAAAAAGGTTCTTCGAAAACTCCCAAATTGGAGTATGTTGCGGCTGCTGCGTGTGTAAACCCTGATCGACGGTATAGCGTGATGTTGGATTTGTGGAAATCCAACCCTTTTTATAGGAAAATAACCCTCCAAAGATAAAATATCTTAGAAAGATATATTCCCATAAAAATAGGTAAAATATATGATTCTGCATATCTCCTTCCTTCCAGGAGCCAAGGCCAAAAATATAAGATCACTTTCCAAATTTAAAAGATCTCTTCCAAGAATAAAATATTCTCGCCGCGTCCTAGGTGTTCGCCTCGGTCGAGTCGGCGTCTCTGGATCACCTCGGTCGAGATGAATCAATGGTCAACCGAGGTGACTCACAACTGAATGTGAAATCTCTCAAAACTGGTCCAATGTGAATCTTTAATCCATGGCTATGCTCCCTGGATGTAGCTCCAAAATGACTCATGACTCCTTTTGCTCCTTTTTGATGCAAAACGTACCATATTACCTGTAATTACAACGAAACTAGGTGTAGACCTCGATTCTCGCAAAGGTAGATGAAATGGTAGTATAATGTCACATAACACATACAAACATGCAGATTATGAAGGATAAAACGTCCAAACAAACCCCAAAATATAGACTATAATTCATGCTATCAAAGTGTCTCGTTGAATATCCTATGGGTTAATCTGAAGGCTGAGTGGAAGATGACCTTCTCCCTGGAATCTCCAGGGCGCCATCTGTCTGCATGCTCAGTAATATGGGCAATCTTCCCCCAGAACTCCCTAGCTACAGATCGGGAGGGGAAGTCGGTGGCGGTGGGCTCAGAAAAGCCGAAAATCTCTCTCCAAACCTCTAAGGGAACTATGAAGTTCCGGCTCATCAACCGGTACTTCACAGACTGCTCTGTGGGGAGGTAGGAGAAGGAGCTAACGAACTCTAAGGTCGGCTCCAAGTAGGCTTGGGCTCGGATCTCAGTAAACTGATCCAGCCCAACTGTGGCAATCATCCTCCTAAGGTCTCCATCTAACCCTAGGCAATTGAAAGCTGACACGTCCAGAAAACGTGGTGCAATAACTGGACGGCGAGCTATACGCTCATAATCTACCCGGCATCTCTCGTGGATCACCGGGCGGTAAGGTCGGGAAGAAGAAGAAGGAGGGGAAGGTGAGGATCTATCTTTGAGGGCAAGGCGACGATCGGTACTCATTTTCTCTCAACTACTGTCAGATCACCTCGGTCGCTGACAACCCTCAAGAATCACCTCGGTCGAGATGCAGTTCGACTGAACCGAGGCGCAATAGTTTACGATTCCAATCTCAGAAATCTAGTTCTTTTCCCCCAAAAATCACTATAATTGCTTCCTATGGGGTACTTAAGCCTTTTCTCAGCAGATTCAAGGGCAACCAAAGCCCAAATCGAAACGAACGAACGAGTTAGGGTTTCGACTGTTTTTACCTCGTTTCGGTCGATTCGTTCGATTTCTTCGCAGATCTGTAGTTGCAAGGGGATCCTCTACTCTTCAATCGCAGTTTGGAAGCGGAAATCTTCGAAAACGAGCAAAAACAGAGGAAGCGAGGTGAGGAGCGCCGCGGTCGAGTCGAAGAGAGTAAAAAGGTAAAAAAATAAAATTTTCCCCCTTTTATATTGTTCCTGGATCTGCTGTCACCTCGGTCGAGATGGTCTCGACTGGACCGAGGTGGTACGGACCGAGGTGGTTCTGCAGAAACCCTAGTCGCCTCGGTTGCTCAAGAGTCAACTCGGTCGAGGTGCTCTGACAGTAACCAAAATGCTTCTGTCTTCTCAAAATCTCGAACTTTTGTCCTTCCAGTTATGCTCCTTCCTTAGATGTCTCCTGTTATCTGTCTAGGACGCCAAAAACAAACAAAACAAAGCAAAAGCAAACTATCTAAGCTAGACTAGAAAACGGGAAAAGAAAGCAATACCTTGGGTTGCCTCCCAAGAAGCGCTTGGTTTAAGGTCGCTAGCTGGACCATGATGCTTCTTAAACGTGATGGGAGGTGCCCTCACCCCATACTTCACCTCCATCGTGGGGTGAAGTAAGTAAATCCATCAAACGCTCCAACAAGTGTAAGTGCTCATCGGGGAATGAATCGTCTATGGGTGGGTCATCCGTCTCGCGGGAAGATTCCGGTAGCCGGCTGAGGTGATCCGCAACTGAGTTCTCGGATCCCTTCTTATCGCGGATCTCTAGGTCAAACTCTTGAAGCAAGAGAATCCATTGAATAAGGTGCGGCTTGGCATCTTTCTTAGCTAACAAGTAACGAATGGCTGCATGGTCGGTGTAGACAATGACTTTCGCCCCCACTAGATAGGAACGAAACTTCTCGAAAGCATATACAACCGCCAATAATTCCTTCTCGGTGGTAGCGTAGTTGCGTTGTGCTTCATCTAGCGTCTTTCTAGCATAATAAATGGCGGTGGTTCGTCCATCCTTCTTCTGTCCAAGAACCGCTCCTACGGCTACATCACTAGCGTCACACATGACCTCAAAGGGCAAGGTCCAATCAGGAGGTTGGATAATGGGAGCGGAGATCAACGCTTCCTTAATCCTGTAAACAGCATCAAGACACTCCTGTGAAAACTCAAAAACAACATCTTTATTCAAGAGGTTAGTTAGAGGTTTAGAAATCTTAGAGAAGTCCTTGATGAATCTCCTGTAGAAACCTGCATGCCCGAGAAAACTCCTCACACCTTTAACAGAACAAGGAGGAGGGAGTTTCTCAATAGTCTCGATCTTAGCTCGATCGACCTCAATACCTCGATTAGAAACGAGGTGTCCTAGCACAATGCCTTCATTAACAATAAAATGACACTTCTCCCAATTCAAGACGAGATTAGTGTCTTCACATCTTTTAAGCACTAGTGAAAGGTTAGATAGGCAATCATCAAAAGAGGAACCATATACAGAAAAATCATCCATGAATACCTCCATGATCTCCTCTATGTATTCGGAAAAGATAGCCATCATGCATCGCTGGAAGGTAGCGGGTGCATTGCACAATCCAAATGGCATCCTCCGATAGGCAAACGTCCCCCAAGGACAAGTGAAAGTGGTCTTCTCCTGATCATCCGGATGGATAGGAATCTGGAAGAATCCACTATAACCGTCTAAGTAGCAAAAGTGTGAATGCTGGGCCAACCGCTCGAGCATCTGATCAATGAAGGGAAGTGGAAAATGGTCCTTCCGTGTGGCCGTATTCAACCTCCTGTAATCGATGCAGACTCTCCATCCCGTAACGGTCCTAGTTGGGATCAACTCGTTGTTCTTATTCGTCACAACGGTCATCCCTCCTTTCTTCGGAACTACATGCACCGGGCTAACCCACTTGCTGTCCGAGATAGGATAAATAATACCTGCATCCAACAACTTAAGAATTTCCTTCTTCACAACCTCTTTCATGATCGGATTTAACCGTCTTTGAGGTTCCCGTGAAGTCTTATGATCATCCTCCATTAAAATTCTATGCATGCAGAAAGAAGGCTTAATGTCAATAAGATCATCTATAGTGTAACCCAAAGCCTTTTGATGCTTTCTCAGGACATGCATTAACTTAGATAATTCAGATTCGGAGAGGGAGGCACTAACAATAACGGGATAAGTGGAATCCGCTCCAAGAAAGACATACCTCAAGTGGTTTGGGAGTTGTTTAAGCTCCACTACTGGGGGTGCTTTCTGAGAGGGATCCTTGCTTCCTCTTCCCAGCAGAGTGGTATCAGGAACTGGACTTGATGAAGTCTCAGTTAGAATCGTCCCGCCATCGATCTCGGTCGAGGCGCAGAGGTGTTGACCGAGGTGTTCTTCAGTCGCCTCGCTCAGTCCAGAAAGTGCCTCGGTCGAGGTACTGCTACTGGAACCGAAACTGGAGATCTCCGTCTCCTGGATTAGCTTCTCAGTTTTAGCTCCTGGATCCTCTTCCAGTGCCTTCAAGCTCCGTATATCTGCATCACAAGAAGCATCTATACCTTCTTCCATTAAATTGAAGCTAATAACTCTTTCGAGTGGATCGTTAATAAGGATAGAGCTCACCAATTCTCTTGATTCTTCTTCATCGTAGATGTTGAAGATATCATCAGTTAGCTGCTCCCCTTTCATGGCTGCAAGTAGTGCGAACTCCACCTCATCGTCACCAACGTTGAATTTCAACTTGGCGTTCTTGCAATCCACGTTGCAACCCGAAGTTGCTAGAAATGGTCTCCCGAGAATAATAGGAACAGGATAATCTGCGGGAATGTCAAGTACAACAAAATCTATAGGTAGATAGAAGTTACCTAACTTGACCGGAACGTCCTCCAAGATGCCCACGGGATGGGTAATGGAGCGATCCGCCATATAAAGTCGAATCTTGACCGGCTTGAGCTCTCCAAGACCGATCTTTACGCATAGCTCCAGCGGGATGATGCTCACACTGGCTCCTAGATCACAAAGGGCTTCACAAGTGACATCCCCAACTTGAATGGGAATGCAAAACGAGCCGGGATCTCTCAACTTAGGAGGCATCTTCTCCTTCATGATTTGTATGAGCTCCAAAGATTTAGATGTCATCCTAACTTCACCAACATCCTCCAACTTCCTCTTCCTTGATAAGATTTCTTTTAAGAACTTCCCATAGGCGGGCATACCTAAAATAGCATCAAGGAAAGGAATATTAATATGTAGCTTATTCATCAAGTCAAGGAACTTACCAAAGTGCTTGTCTAGATGTGCTCTGGCTCTGGACTGAGGGAATGGAAGTGGTGGTTTGTATGCAGGAGGTGGAATATAAGTTTCAGTCGTCCCTCTTGCTTTCTGTTGCTCCGCCTCGGTTGGCATCTCGGTCGAGGTGTTCTTCGACTAGATCTGGACCGAGGTGGTCTGCGTCGAACGAGGTACTGGATCTGCAGTTTTAAGTCCACTCCTCGTCGTTATGGCCATGCATTGGCCCTTAGGGTTGCTTTCCGTCTTTGCTGGAAGCTTCCCTGGATCTCTTGGCGCTTCATTCGCCCTACTAGCAAGTTGTTGTTCGAAGGACTTTTGGGCCCTCGAAAATGAAGTCATAGAATTCTCCATAGCGCTAAGCTTGATCAAGATAGCCTCCAGAACTGCGTCTTTCTTTTCCGGCTGAGACGAACTTGATCCTTGCCCTTGGCTCTTTAATGGAGTAGAAGAAGAAGAAGGGGAAGAGAGGAAAGGGTTAGAGGAATTATTAGAGTTGGAGTTAGAATAATTGTTACCAGGATTGTGGTTGCTTTGATTGTTCGTCCTCCAATTGTTGCTATTTGACCCTCTATTGTTGTTGTTGTTGTAGTTGTTGTTTCGGGGACCGTTGTTGTTGTTGCGGTACCCGTTGTTGTTGTTGTTCCTCTGCCCTTGCTCTTCCTTCTTGGTTTGTGCAACCAAAAGTTCCTTCAATTGCTTCACGTCATTCTTCAAAGACGTGAGTTGATTGTTGTTGGATTGAGTCTCTTGAAAGTTGACTCTTTTAACTCCACCTTCAGCTCCTTGGTGGGTGTATTTCTCCATGTGCAAGGCTTGCTTCTCAATGAAGTCCCAAGCCTCATCAATTGCCATGTCCATGAAGGTACCGGCGGAGAGTAGTTGGAGATTGAACTGGGTCTTTCCGTCCAGTCCTTTGAAGTAGATCTCCAATAACTCGATCTTTGGAATCCCATGATGTGGGCAATCCAAAAGGATATCCTTGAACCGCTCCCAAGATTTGGACAAGCTCTCCTTGTCCTTCATAATGAAAGCATTGATATTCCCTCTCATTTCAGCGGTCTTTGAAGGGAGAAAGAATTTGGTCAAGAATTCCGTAGTCATCTCCTCCCATGTGCTAATTTTACCTGGAGGAAGAGATTGATACCAAGTAAGAGCTCTATCTTTTAAAGAAAAGTAAAAAGGTCTTAGCTTGTAATTGTTATTTTCAATTCTGGAAGGTCGCAAGGTTTCCATCAAGATCTCGTAGTTTTGAAGATGTTGATGTGGCGACTCCTTCTCTAGCCCTCCGAATTGGCATTGGCGAATCATGGATAGAACTTGCGGTCGAAGTTCGTAGTCATGATCCACTGGATCTCCTAGGTTCACCCCTGGACGCCTCAGTTGTTGATTAGGGTCCATCCTTTGACCTAGGGTTTGTGGGATTCCTGCAAGAAGAACATCTCGGACTGGCCTCCGAGGTGGAAGTACATCGGCCGGGGCGTCAGGTACTGGAACCTGCCTCGGTCGAGGGTCAACTACTGGATCCTGCATCGGTCGAGGATCAACAGGAGGATCTTCCCTCGGTGGTTGTAGAATCTGGTTTCGTATGACTGCTATCTCTACTTCGATTGCTGCAGTCCTGGTGCGATTCTCTTCTTTCTCTTGCCTTAATTCTTCCTTCCTAAGACGTAGCAGCTCTAGCGCCTCTTTTAATTCGGCCGCAAGATCGCGGTTGTCTTGTTGGGCCATCTTCGCTTCTCTTAAGCGTCGCTTGTATGTCTTTTCTGGTTCGGGATCGTAAGGAACGATTTCCTTCCCAGTGCGGGTTCATCGCATATACCTAAGAAAGAACCTGCAAAAGTCACTCAAGTAGAGTGGTTAGATGACACGGGGGCAAGCGCCCCAAGAGCAAACCGTACCGGCTCGGTCTAGACCAAGTCCCCGGCAACGGTGCCAAAAACTTGTTCGCTCCAAACGGTGTGTGCAAGCTTTAAATTTATAACCCTAGACTTAAGTTTAAAACAAGGATGCGAACCCGCAGTGTACGGGTCAATCGTAGTAAAAGCAAGGAATTCCAAGGGTCGATCACAGGGACTCGGTGAAACAAAGTCAATAACGGTAAGCTTCGTGAATACTAACCACAAGAGCAATTAACACAATCAAAGATGAATAAGAAGTCAATAAAGCAAATATGCAATTCTAGGGATTAAAGCTTCTAGTTGTGGTTCCAACTCAAGATCTAAAGATAAGCGGACAAAGCTGAGATTTTTGCGTGGGGAAGGTGTTACTAAAGTGGAGTAGATAACCGGGTAAGTCTCACTACTCACTTATCCTAAACCGTAACTCCTATTACCGGGTAAGTCTCAAGGAATCAAGATAAAGAACTATAACCTCAAACTAACACACCATCTAAGGGAATAGAATCAACCTTTACCGGGTAAGTCTCGGGCTAACTCACAAAGATGGAATGGAAGCACACTCAAACCCCAATAAAGGATAAACCTTTATTACCTACACTTATGATCGTTGGTACACAAACTAAGGAATTACCGGGTAAGTCTCATCCTAAGCTTGCTTTGAACCAGGAAAGGTGTAATAAGAATAGGATTTGGCAAACTCTAACACTTAACTCTCAGTTTAGGATCGGATAAGTCACCTCGGTTAGACGAATTCCACCCCGGCCGAGATGTTCATCGACCGAACGAGATGCTTAGGGTTAAGGTTAAAGACTCGAACTTTCAGGATCCTACTGGAATCTAAGATTATTCTATCATTGTTTTTCCCACAACCTTCAGCCAATCACCCTAGAATCACACAAGGAAATTAGCCACTCATCATCATTATGAAAGTATTAAAATATATGGGAAGAAGGTGAATATTTGAACAAGAAGAATTTAATGAAAAAGACTTCAATGACTGAATCAAATATCACAACAAAAGCGTTCCTTGGGTATCAATCCAACAAGACAAGACAACAAGTGAGGGAATTAAAGACAATCTTACAAAACCCTCCAAAAAGCTATAAAGCTATAGACTTCAATCTTCCTTCAACCTTCAAAAAAGGTTCTTCGAATCTCCCCTAATTGGAGTATGTTGCTGCTGCTGTGTGCTATAATCGACGGTATAGCGTCTCTCCTTGCGCTGATAGCGGATGCCGGATTTATGGGAAATCCGACCCTTTTTATAGGAAAATAACCCTCCAAAGATAAGATATCTTAGAGAGATCTTTTCCCATAAAAATAGGTAAAATATAAGATCTTCTTCCTTCCAGGAGCCAAGCCCAAAAATATAAGATCACTTTCCAAAGATAAAAGATCTCAGCCAAGAATAAAATATTCTCGCCGCGTCCTAGGTGTTCGCCTCGGTCGAGTCGACATCTCTGGATCACCTCGGTCGAGATGAATCTCTGGTCAACCGAGGTGAGTCATAACTGAATGTGAAATCTCTCAAAACTGGTCCAAAGTGAATCTTTAATCCATGGCTATGCTCCCTAGATGTAGCTCCAAATGACTCATGACTCCTTTTGCTCCTTTTCGATGCAAAACGCGCCATTTTACCTACAATTACAGCAAAACTAGGTGTAGACCTCGATTCTCGCAAAGGTAGATGAAATGGTAATATAATCACATAATATACATGCAAACATGCAGATTATGAAGGATAAAACGTCCAAACAAACCCTGAAATATAGACTATAATTCATGCTATCACACACTTTAAGCCACGATCTTTCAGAAGATTGGGCCGGGCCGATATTTTATCTTGCCCTATAAAAGGACGGACGAAGAGAGATTCCGCCACCTCGCTTTACACCTTGGCTTAGACGTATTTCCACCTCCGCTTAGGGACTTTTGCGACCTTCGTTTAGAGAGTTTTTCCTACGCCGCGACTTAGAGATCTTTGCGACTTTTGCAAAGGACGGATTTTGCGCTCATCTTTGGAGTTGCCCCAATCTCGCACTTTTGGTGGAGATTGTGATTGAGATTTCCGGATTGACGGAAGATCGAAGATTCGGAAGATTGTTCGCAAGAAGATTCCTCTTCTTGTTTAGGTTCGATTTAGAAGACGGATTGACATCTCATTCTTCCTTCTTACCTAAGATTGTGTTTGTTTGTTCTACTCTGAATCTATTGACAATATTTGTTCTTGATTGTGACTTTGAGATTGGTTTGAAGTTTATTGAAAGTTTTCGGAAGTTTTCATCTTTCAATCTTTTAATTCTTGAGTTTAATATCATTATGACTGTTATTGGCTAAAAACCCTTAACAATTCTAAGGTGAAGGGTTGATAGTTGTGGCTTAGATGATGATAGATCGATCGTAAACAGATTAGACCCTGAGAGTTAGAGAGAATCGTCGACGAATCCTAAATCACGGTTTGTTCTTGAGTTCCACGACCGTGGAATCTCAAGATCCACCCGTAATTTCCCTTAAGTCTATGAACTTGCTTTTACTTTAATCCAAAGTTAAAGATTTGCTTTAACTTAGTTTAGGCTTGCCTTTTCTAGGTGGTAGTGAAGCCTCAACAACCTCTACCTCGATTGTGAGTTTCACAACCTTAATCAGTTTAGTTAGTCTTGCTCCTTGGATTATAAGTTTGGGTATTTGACATTAATTCTTGCCTTTAGAACCTTTCTATACTGAAGCCTCAACAACCTGTATAGAGAGTGTCTTGTAGGTGAGTCACATAAGGTTTTTGGAACTTCACCGTACGATTACCTTACATTAGCATACCTTTGCATATCTCAACTCTGTCTTTATATCATTAAGTATATCTTGAATCGATTGCCACAGCTGGATACTTGGATCTTTAGGATTGTTGTTTTCCCAATATTTGCAAAGTCTCTCATATTTACTTGCTTGATAACCTGCAATTGAATTTGTTCCCACCCAAATCCCTGTGTTCGATACTCTGGAATTCTTGCTTAACTACGTCGATCCGTACACTGCGGGTTCACTTGCTTGATTCTAGTTTTATAATTAAAGCTTATTTGCACGCACGTTTAGGGGCGAACAGCTACCACCTCTCTTTGACTTCCACACCTACGCTTGTTTTTGCCACCATCTTCTTTGTTTGTAACATTGCTTTCCACCACACTTGAAAGAACTTATGTGTTGTCTCTCCCAATTTGTATAATTTCTGGTCAGCAACACTTTTCCGGAACTACTCTCATATATTTTCTTCATTTGACCTGTTGAGTTGGCTCAGTATCTCCTTGCTATTGTCGTTGGTGTTGTCTTTTGGTCTTCACTTTTCCCTCTCAACGTTCCTCAACAAGTTCGAAGGAGTTGTCCGGACGTCTGCCTACCCTAAAGCTCATAAACTGAGCGCACTTATCCTTACGCTGAAACCCTTCAAATATACTTTTGTGTGTCAACGAAGTGAGGATCTCATTTAGTTATCTCTATTAAGGGCATAATATAGCTATAACTTCTACTAATCTTCTGCATATACTTATCTATATCACATATCTTTACAATCAAGCTAATAAGTAAACATAACATCTCTAAAAGTATTAACATGCGGAGATCCGCGGAGGTAGTGGTGGTCATCCGTACTTTCTATCCCATCCCGACCTGTGCATGTATTTTGAAAAAAAAAATTCTTTGAAAAGTTCAGACCCCTTTTGGGTTCTGTTTATTTACTTATTCGGTCCTTTAGAAGATTTCAAGTTTCATTGTTGCCAACCTAGAGCTTTGATACCATGTTGTAACACCCCGAATTTTCAAAACTCGGGAAGTCACTAGTTAGGACCTCACAATGGGTCCCGACCTTAATTTGACAACAATTTTACTAGGATCTTACAACAAGACATAAATAAGAAACCGAAATTCATAAAATGGTATTTTAATGTCATGAATGTAACAACAGTGTCTAACAACCAACAACATACTTAAGGTAATAAAAGTATACATAACATCATACTAGAAGGGAACAACAATGTAAAACCCAAACCCCCCTCTAAGGAGTACGGAGACCCGGCTGACCACTACTTCCGGATCACTCAGTTGCTGCTCTAACATGTGGTAAATCTAGACAATAACATAAATCAACCGTTAGCTAGCTATCCAAACGTTAGATAAATGAAAATAGCACACACACACGCAATAGCACAACTAAACACATATCATGCTTTCAAAGAGATCCATGTTTATTATCTTTATTTAGGTCATTCACTCTTACTAATGATACTTATTTTGTGACACGAGGGATTTCCAAACCTCGCCTCCGTCCCCGTGTACCCATCAGGAATGGATCTGATGCATCTCACCTTGTACTTGTATGGTTTGGGTATAGAGAACCTCCCAGTCTCCTGTCAAAGCTGGGTAGTGATGTCACGGCCCATTATACATACACTTGGGCCTTAAAATAATAAAAGTCATCCTAGGCAATGTTATAATTATTAAACAATCAACACACACCACTATCATCATTCAGCTAACATCAAGAAACCAGCTAAGTAAGTCGCAAGGACTAACCTGAATCAAATATCAAATTCCATTATCTCGACTCGACGTGTAACCGTAGAAACTCAATCACCTGTTATACAAGGAAAGTGGATCAATAATGTATCCCACTCTCTTATAAGTATCCAACTTCTAAGATATATAATCGATCATAAAGGAATTACCAAAAATGCCCTTATACGGGTAAATGACCATTTTACCCCTGGTCTCGAAGCTCTATAAAATTCTATAACCAAGTTCTAAACTATTCTTTGGAACTCAAAACTACACTCAAAAGCTCTTCAAGGAAACTTTACCAAAGATTTTAAAAGATTTAGACACATCCTCGACTTTCATATAAAGTCACTAAGGTCCGGTTTTTGCTTAAGATATGAGGCTCGAATAAAAATATAAAAAATCCAAAATAAATCTCTAGGTCATCTATGATATTCATGCTACTCATAGGAGCAAATATCTCTCAAAACTACCCAGCCAAAACTCCTACATAAATCTCCAAAGATGGTTCCAAAATCCAGAAATTTCATACTTTGTCAAATTCTGGGTATTTTCACAAATGTCCAACTTGTAAGAGCCTAGTTGCTGAGAGTTGAGAGAGGGAGCAGAGGGGCCAGGTTTATGCCTGAGACGCCCCTGCGTGACCCAGGGGGCGCCCCTGCGCCTTACCTGGTCCGCCCCTGCGGCTCTGTGTGCTACAACCGTCTTCTTTGACTGCTTTGACGGGTGCTTTACCCTTTTACCGTCCTATTTATACTTCTTCTTCTCCTCTTTGATGAGGGTTTACTTCCATCTCTCTCTCTCTCCTTACGTACTTTCTCATCTCTTCTCCTCCTTTGAATCATCTTGGTTGATCTTGTTAAAGTTGCGAGCTTTTGGTAAGAGATCTTGCTAACTTTGGTTGGTTTGGATGTTGTTGATGATGTTCTAACGCCCCAATTTTAGGCGCGCTTGCGATATTTATTTTTTTCTAAATTTAATCGATATCTTAATAGCTTAAATATATTCGCGAGTCTTTAAAGATCGTAAATTAAAATTTACGAGTATGTTAATATATATTTATACATATATTCCGTATTGCTATTTTCGGAAAAGTCGGAAAAGTTTTCTGATTCGAAAATCTCGTTCCGATTAATTTTTGAACGAATTTATATCGTATTGATTTTATTTCCTTTTTGTTTTTCCTTTACTTCTTTTCCCTCTTTTTTTTTTTGGCCAATCGCTCAGCCTGCATCTGCCTTGCGACCCTGTACCGACCTCTCGTCCTCTGAGCCTGCTGCTTTGAGTTCGTGTAAGCCCTCAGCAAGGCTGTTCGCTCCAAACGGTGTGTGCAAGCTTTAAATTTATAACCCTAGACTTAAGCTTAAAACAAGGATGCGAACCCGCAGTGTACGGGTCAATCGTAGTAAAAGCAAGAAAATTCCAGGGGTCGATCACAGGGACTTGGTGAAACAAAGTCCAGTACAGTATGCTAATGTCAATGCTAACCACAAGAGCAAGTAATACGATCAAAGATGAATAGGATGTCAAATAAAGCAAACATGCAATTCTAGGGATTAAAGCATCTAGTTGTGGTTCCAACTCAAGATCTATAGATAAGCGGACAAAGCTGAGATTTTGCATGGGGAAGGCGTTTCTAAAGTGGAGTAGATCACCGGGTAAGTCTCACTACACACTAATCCTAAACCGCAACTCCTATTACCGGGTAAGTCTCAAGGAATTGAGATAAAGAACTATAACCTCAAACTAACACACCATCTAAGGGAATAGAATCAACCTTTACCGGGTAAGTCTCAGGCTAACTCACAAAGATGGGATGGAAGCACACTCAAACCCCAATAAAGGACAAACCTTTATTACCTACACTTATGATCGTTGGTACACAAACTAAGGAATTACCGGGTAAGTCTCATCCTAAGCTTGCTTTGAACCAGGAAGGTGTAATAAGAATAGGATTTGGCAAACTCTAATACTTAACTCTCAGTTTAGGGTCGGATAAGTCACCTCGGTCAGAAGAATTCCACCCCGGCCGAGATGTTCATCAACCGAACGAGATGCTTAGGGTTAAGGTTAAAGACTCGAACTTTCAGGATCCTACTGGAATCTAAGATTATTCTATCATTGTTTTTCCCACAACCTTCAGCCAATCACCCTAGAATCACACAAGGAAATTTAGCCACTCATCATCATAATGAAAGTATTAAATATATGGGAAGAAGGTGAATATTTGAATAAAGAAGAATTTAATGAAAACACTTCAATAACTGAATCAAATATCACACAAAATCGTTCCTTGGGTAATAATCCAACAAGACAAGACAATCAATGAAGGAATTGAAGACAATCTTACAAAACCCTTCAAAAGCTATAAAAAGCTATAGTCTTCAATCTTCCTTCAACCTTCAAAAAGGTTCTTCAACTCTCTCCCAAATTAGGGTGGAACGCGGCTGCTGCGTATGTCTGCGAGATGCAATCGATGTATGCAGCCTGTATTTCGGTGTAAGCGAGGTTATGGAATTGTGAAAATCCAACCCTTTTTATAGGAAAAATAAACCTCCAAAGATAATAAATCTTAAGAAGATATATTCCCATAAAAATAGGTAAAATATATGATTCTGCATATCTCCTTCCTTCTAGAAGCTCAGCCCAAAAATATAAGATTACTTTCCAATTTTAAAAGATCTCTTCCAAGAATAAAATAATCTCGCCGCGTCCTAGGTATTCGCCTCGGTCGAGTCGGTGTCTCTGGATCACCTCGGTCGAGGCGAACCTCTGGTCAACCGAGGTGACTCATAACTGAATGTAGAATCTCTTAAAACTGGTCCAAAGTAAATCTTTAATCCATGGTTGTGCTTCCTGAATGTAGCTCCAAATGACTCTTGACTCCTTTTGCTCCTTTTTGATGCAATACGTACCATATTACCTGCAATTACAACGAAACTAGGTGTAGACCTCGATTCTCGCAAAGGTAGATGAAATGGTAGTAAAATCACATAATGTACATACAAACATGCAGATTATGAAAGATAAAACGTCCAAACAAACCCCAAAATATAGACTATAATTCATGCTATCAAAATACCCCATACTTAGCCCTTGCTTGTCCCTAAGCAAGTTCCTCATATAGAAATCAAGATAGAATGGATTATAAGTCAAGAAAATCAATGAAATCTTTCAAAAACATTTTATGGTTTGAAACTATCATAGATCACTCTAAGAGAATACTTCCTGGAAATTAAAAACTCAATATGATCAAAACATTTTATAAATATAGAAAAGTTGTTCATCTTTGCATAAAATCATAGAATGCATAATAAATCATAATTATCAAAATTAATCATGTATAATCCGATTTAAACCGCTAAGTCAATCAACAAGCTCAGGGTCTCAAGGGCTTCCCAAAAGAAAGGTCAAGAAACGTGTAGGGTAGGGATGTATGTAAGGTAATGTGGTGCTAGAATCCGGGAAAATGATGTACTTCACTTTCACTTCAACTTGCAATATCTTCCACCAATAAGCTTTGCTTATCTCACACTTTTTCTTTTTTTTTTTTTACTTTACTTTTTGGGATGCATGGACAGAGGTGCACAATAACCGAAGCCTAGGAAATCCGCAATCATCAATTTCTTGAGATGCATCAAACCCTTGATGCACATACCATGACCCGTTAGGAATATCGCTCAATCCGACTTTGGCAAGACACAAACACCCGGCTATGTGAATGGTGCCGAGTTACTCATCTTCATGATTGACTTCCCCAAACCTAGAATTGCATTCTAACACTTTCACTTTCAGCCATCTTCAACTTTAACTTGCTTTCACCACTTCGCTTGCTTCCAAATTCCCGGATAGGTAAAGGGAGGCAAAATGTATATGAGGGGCTAAGCATGATTAAGAAGAAGAAGAAGAAGAGAATGAATTGCCTTGGTCTTTCCAAGATGAATGTGAGAGAACTTATGCTGCGGTGTCAACCTTCAAATTCAACATAATTTGGATAAAAACAAAATATTAAACATGCCAATAATTTCAAACAAAGCATTTAGCAACTTAAACATATTATAAAACCTTTCAAACATATAAAGAATTTAAAACCAGTCAGTAAACAAGATCTTCACTGAGGTCATATCCAGATAAGTAACACAAAAATCGTTTTCGAAAACTCTCAGTTAACCCACCTCGGTCGAGATGTTCTTGGTTCAACCGAGGTGAAACACCTCGTTTTGCCAGAACTGTCCCGGTCGAGGTCGAAAAATTTTTTTTAAAACCATTTTTTTTTTCGGTTTCGACGTTTTTCTCAATCAAATAACCTGTAAGTATGCATGAAATCTCAGATAAACATATAAATGCGGAATGAAGCATAAATATGAAAATATCCGAAATAATAAAATACATCATAAGTCAAATAATACATCGAAGTCAAATAAGTCAAGTAATACATCAACTACCCCATACTTGAGACACACTGTCCCAGTGGGTATAATAAAAGTCTGAATAAAAGAGGACTCACCGGATAAAGAGCCGAACTGCATAAAAATAAATAAATAAAGCCTGCAGCTCCTCAGAAGTCCTGATCCGGTGGTGGTGGTGGAATGTAGGGGAACTGAGCAGGATCATAGGGATAGCCCATGACATGCTGGAACTGTAGCTGAGCCATCATGTGCTGATGATGCTGCCGCTCCTGCATCTCCCGGATATCTAATGAAAGTGCAGCATAAGTGTCGATAACCTGATCTGTCAGGTCGTCGATCCGTCGGTGTGCTGCTCTGTCCCTGACTCTCTGCCTCCTGCGCCTAGCGGGCCTGACTGGAGAAGTCTCAGCTGGCGCCGGCTCAGTATCCTCCTCATCCTCATCAAGATCAATAATGGGAGGCGCGCTCATCCCAGCAGTATCTGTCCCTGTGTCCATCGGGACGCCGCCTCCTCTCTCATCGACAGTCTCGTCGTCGTCATCCTCATCGACCTCCTCAGCCTCCTCAGCAGCCTCAGCAGCAGCAGCTGCTCCCTCTCTGTAATCCTCCATAAGCGGAGCCCATGCTGTCTGCCAAAAATGTGGGTCGTAGACAGAGAACTGTGCAGACCATCTGATGCCCTGAGGTGCAGTCCGCTCCCAAGGCATGGCAACGTATGGAGTGGTCAACCCACGGGGAACCAGAATCCTCCGCGTAATCATCTCCTGTAGACCCAGCGGCTTCGGAGCCGCCGCTAACGTGCAAACACTGAGGTCCATCCCGTGGTATGTGGCGATGTGGGTGACTAGACCTCCACAGCAAATATCCCCCTTCGACTTGGCCTTGATCTTGTGCAGATCCTCTGCCCAGAGCAAGCCAAAGTCGGGGAAACCTCCTGTGACCATGCAGTATAAAGAGAAGAGCTCCCCCTGTCTGATCTTCTGGGGCGTCTCAGTACGCGCCAGAAGCATCTCACTGAATATCCGGTGGGCGAGTCTGAAGGCTGGGTGAAAGATGACTTTCTCCCTGGAATCTCCAGGGCGCCATCTGTCTGCGTGAGTAGTGATGTGGGCTATCTGTCCCCAAAACTCCCTAGCTACTGATCGGGAGGGAAAGTCTACAGCGGTAGGGGCAGGAAAGCTAAAGATCTCTCTCCATATCTCTAATGGAACTATGAAGTTCCGGCTCATCAGCCGGTACTTCACAGATCCCTCTGTGGGTAGGTAGGAGAAGGAGCTGACAAACTCGAGTGTCGGCTCTATGTAGGCTGGGGCTCGGATCTCAGAAAACTGATCCAGCCCGACTGTGGCGATCATCCTCCTAAGGTCAGCCTCTAACCCTAGGCAGTCAAAAGCGGATAC
>BSUD01000008.1:114729939-114847162 GCA_033239045.1 Fagopyrum esculentum
AAGCAAACATGCAATTCTAGGGATTAAAGCATCTAGTTGTGGTTCCAACTCAAGATCTATAGATAAGCGGACAAAGCTGAGATTTTTGCATGGGGAAGGTGTTTCTAAAGTGGAGTAGATCACCGGGTAAGTCTCACTACACACTAATCCCAAACCGTAACTCCTATTACCGGGTAAGTCTCAAGGAATTAAGATAAAGAATTATTGCCTCAAACTAACACACCATCTAAGGGAATAGAATCAACCTTTACCGGGTAAGTCTCAGGCTAACTCACTAAGATGGGATGGAAGCACACTCAAACCCCAATAAAGGACAAGCCTTTATTACCTAAACTTATGATCGTTGGTATACAAACTAAGGAATTACCGGGTAAGTCTCATCCTAAGCTTGCTTTGAACCAGAAAGGTATAATAAGAATAGGATTTGGCAAACTCTAACACATTAACTCTCAGTTAAGGATCGGATAAGCCACCTCGGTCAGCCAGTTTCCACCCCGGCCGAGATGTTCATCGACTGAACGAGATGCTTAGGGTTAAGGTTAAAGACTCGAACTTTCAGGATCCTACTGTGATTAAGATCATTCTATCATTGTTTTCACCACAACCTTCAGCCAATCACCCTAGAATCACACAAGGAAATTAGCCACTCATCATCATAATGAAAGTATTAAATATATGGGAAGAAGGTGAATATTTGAACAAAGAAGAATTTAATGAAAACACTTCAATAACTGAATCAAATAACACACAAAATCGTTCCTTGGATAATAATCCAACAAGACAAGACAACAAGGAAAGGAATTGAAGACAATCTTACAAAACCCTCCAAAAAGCTATAAAGCTATAGTCTTCAATCTTCCTTCAACCTTCAAAAAGGTTCTTCAAATCTCTCCCAAATTGGAGTAGGCTGCTGCGTCGTATGCGGTGTATGCAGCCTCTAAGCATGTAAGCATGATCGGATTTGTGGAAAATCCAACCCTTTTTATAGGAAAAATAACCCTCCAAAGATAAGAAATCTTAAGAAGATATTATCCCATAAATATAGGTAAAATATATGATTCTGCATATCTCCTTCCTTCTAGAAGCTCAGCCCAAAAATATAAGATCACTTTCCAATTTTAAAAGATCTCAGCCAAGAATAAAATATTCTCGCCGCGTCCTAGGTGTTCGCCTCGGTCGAGTCGGTGTCTCTGGATCGCCTCGGTCGAGATGAATCTCTGGGCAACCGAGGTGATCATAACTGAGTGTAGAATCTCTCAAAACTGGTCCAGAGTAAATCTTTAATCCATGGCTATGCTTCCTGAAGGATTCCTTTTTGCTCCTCAATATAGCTCCAAATGACTCTTGACTCCTTTTGCTCCTTTTTGATGCAAAACGTACCATATTACCTGCAATTACAACGAAACTAGGTGTAGACCTCGATTCTCGCAAAGGTAGATGAAATGGTAGTAAAATCACATAATGTACATACAAACATGCAGATTATGAAAGATAAAACGTCCAAACAAACCCCAAAATATAGACTATAATTCATGCTATCAGTCATGATCCGCTGGATCTCCTAGGTTCACTCCTGGACGCCTCAGCTGTTGATTAGGGTCCATCCTTTGACCTAGGGTTTGTGGAATTCCTGCAAGAAGAACATCTCGGACTGGCATCCGAAGCGGATGCACATCGGCCGGGGCGTCAGGTACTGGATTCTGCCTCGGTCGAGGATCAACTACTGGATCCTTCATCGGTCGAGGTTGAATCTGGTTCCGAATTGCTGCAATCTCAGCTTCGATTGCTGCAGCCCTGGCCTGATTCTCCTCTTTCTCTTGCCTTAGCTCTTCTTTACTGAGACGCAGCAGCTCCTGCGTCTCTCTCAACTGGGCCGCAAGATCGTGATCGTCTTGTTGGGCCATCTTCGCTTCTCTCAAGCGTCTCTTGTATGTCTTTTCTGGTTCGGGATCGTAAGGAACGATTTCCTTCCCAGTGCGGGTTCTTCGCATATACCTAAGAAAGAACCTGCGAAAGTCACTCAAGTAGAGTGGTTAGACAAAAAGGGGGCAAATGCCCCAAGAGCAAACCGTACCGGCTTGGTCTAGACCAAGTCCCCGGCAACGGCGCCAAAAACTTGTTCGCTCCAAACGGTGTGTGCAAGCTTTAAATTTATAACCCTAGACTTAAGCTTAAAACAAGGATGCGAACCCGCAGTGTACGGGTCAATCGTAGTAAAAGCAAGAAAATTCCAGGGGTCGATCACAGGGACTTAGTGAAACAAAGTCCAATACGGTATGCTAGTGTTGATGCTAACCACAAGAGCAAGTATACAATCAAAGATGAATAAGATGTCAAATAAGCAAACATGCAATTCTAGGGATTAAAGCATCTAGTTGTGGTTCCAACTCAAGATCTATAGATAAGCGGACAAAGCTGAGATTTTTGCATGGGGAAGGTGTTTCTAAAGTGGAGTAGATCACCGGGTAAGTCTCACTACACACTAATCCTAAACCGCAACTCCTATTACCGGGTAAGTCTCAAGGAATTAAGATAAAGAACTATAACCTCAAACTAACACACCATCTAAGGGAATAGAATCAACCTTTACCGGGTAAGTCTCAGGCTAACTCACTAAGATGGGATGGAAGCACACTCAAACCCCAATAAAGGACAAGCCTTTATTACCTAAACTTATGATCGTTGGTACACAAACTAAGGAATTACCGGGTAAGTCTCATCCTAAGCTTGCTTTGAACCAGGAAGGTGTAATAAGAATAGGATTTGGCAAACTCTAACACATTAACTCTCAGTTAAGGATCGGATAAGTCACCTCGGTCAGCCAGTTTCCACCCCGGCCGAGATGTTCATCGACTGAACGAGATGCTTAGGGTTAAGGTTAAAGACTCGAACTTTCAGGATCCTACTGTGATTAAGATCATTCTATCATTGTTTTCACCACAACCTTCAG
The DNA here is from genome assembly GCA_033239045.1 of Fagopyrum esculentum. NCBI lineage: Eukaryota > Viridiplantae > Streptophyta > Magnoliopsida > Caryophyllales > Polygonaceae > Fagopyrum > Fagopyrum esculentum. Next base: position 114,732,890 of record BSUD01000008.1, read on the forward strand.
CCAATCACCCTAGAATCACACAAGGAAATTAGCCACTCATCATCATAATGAAAGTATTAAATATATGGGAAGAAGGTGAATATTTGAACAAAGAAGAATTTAATGAAAACACTTCAATAACTGAATCAAATAACACACAAAATCGTTCCTTGGATAATAATCCAACAAGACAAGACAACAAGGAAAGGAATTGAAGACAATCTTACAAAACCCTCCAAAAAGCTATAAAGCTATAGTCTTCAATCTTCCTTCAACCTTCAAAAAGGTTCTTCAACTCTCTCCCAAATTGGAGTAGGATGCGGCTGCTGCGCTTGTAAACCCTGATCGGTGGTATATCGTGATCTCTGATTTGTGGAAAATCCAACCCTTTTTATAGGAAAAATAACCCTCCAAAGATAAGAAATCTTAAGAAGATATTATCCCATAAATATAGGTAAAATATATGATTCTGCATATCTCCTTCCTTCTAGAAGCTCAGCCCAAAAATATAAGATCACTTTCCAATTTTAAAAGATCTCAGCCAAGAATAAAATATTCTCGCCGCGTCCTAGGTGTTCGCCTCGGTCGAGTCGGTGTCTCTGGATCGCCTCGGTCGAGATGAATCTCTGGGCAACCGAGGTGATCATAACTGAGTGTAGAATCTCTCAAAACTGGTCCAGAGTAAATCTTTAATCCATGGCTATGCTTCCTGAATGTAGCTCCAAATGACTCTTGACTCCTTTTGCTCCTTTTTGATGCAAAACGTACCATATTACCTGCAATTACAACGAAACTAGGTGTAGACCTCGATTCTCGCAAAGGTAGATGAAATGGTAGTAAAATCACATAATGTACATACAAACATGCAGATTATGAAAGATAAAACGTCCAAACAAACCCCAAAATATAGACTATAATTCATGCTATCAAAATACCCCATACTTAGCCTTTGCTTGTCCCTAAGCAAGTTCCTCATATAGAAGACAAGATAGAATGGATTATAAGTCAAGAAAATCAATGAAAAGTCTTTCAAAAATATTTTTATGGTGTGCAACTATCATAGATCACTCTAAGAGAGTACTTCATGGAATTAAAAACTCAATATGATCAAAACATTTTATAAATATAGGAAAGTTGTTCATCTTTGCATAAAATCATAGAATGCATAATAAATCATAATTATCAAAATTAATCATGTATAATCCGATTTAAACCGCTAAGTCAATCAACAAGCTCAAGGTCTCAAGGGCTTCCCAAAAGAAAGGTCAAGAAACGTGTAGGGTAGGGATGTATGTAAGGTAATGTGGTGCTAGAATCCGGGAAAAGGATGAACTTCACTTTCACTTTGACTTGCAACATCTTCCACCAATAAGCTTTGCTTATTTCACACTTTTTCTTTTTACTTTACTTTTTGGGATGCATGGACAGAGGTGCACAATAACCGAAGCCTAGGAAATCTGCAATCATCAATTTCTCGAGATGCATCAAACCCTTGATGCACATACCATGACCCGATAGGAATATCGCTCAATCCGACTTTGGCAAGACACAAACACCCGGCTATGTGAATGGTGCCGAGTTACTCGTCTTCATGATTGACTTCCCCAAACCTAAAATTACTTTCTAGCACTTTCACTTCCAGCCATCTTCAACTTTAACTTGCTTTCACCACTTCGCTTGCTTCCAAATTCCCGGATAGGTAAAAGGGAGGCAAAATGTATATGAGGGGCTAAGCATGATCAAGAAGAAGAAGAAGAAGAAGAATGAATTGCCTTGGTCTTTCCAAGAAGAACGTGAGAGAACTTATGCTGCGGTGTCAACCTTCAAATTCAACATAATTTGGATAAAAACAAGGTATTAAACATGCCAATAATTTCAAACAAAGCATTTAGCAACTTAAACATATCATAAAACATTTCAAACACATAAAGAATTTAAATCCAGTCTGTAAACAAGATCTTCACTGAGATCATATCCAGATAAGTAACACAAAAATCGTTTTCGAAAACTCTCAGTTAACCCACCTCGGTCGAGATGTTCTTGGGTCAACCGAGGTGAAACACCTCGTTTTGCCAGAACTGTCCCGGTCGAGGTCAAAAAAATTTTTTTAAAAACCAATTTTTTTTTCGGTTTCGACGTTTTTCTCAATCAAATAATCTGTAGGTATGCATGTAGTATCAGATATGGATGCAAAAGTGAAGCATAAATATCCGGTCAAATAGAGTCATGCATCACATAAGTGTCAAATACCTCAATAAACACCCCATACTTAGGACACACTGTCCCAGTGGGTCAAAATAGGTCTAAGGACAGGATACTCACCGAACATAGCTAAACTGCATGAAGAAGTAAGAAACAGCTCCCAGATAAGACCATCTCGGTTGGCGAAGCACATCTCGGTCGAGGTGTTCTGACAGTACCCGAGATGTATTTCAGTAAAGCTCGTTTCCTCAACTTCTCGAAATTTTGTTCTTTCAGTGTAGCTCCTGAACTGTGATCCTTCCTTTTGGAATACCTGGTTGTTGTCTAGAGGAAAACAAAAACAAAGCAACTATCTAAACTAAACTAGAAAAGGGAGAAGAAAACAATACCTTGGGTTGCCTCCCAAGAAGCGCTTGGTTTAAGGTCGCTAGCTGGACCCTTCTCCATAGATTTACTCAATGTACCTTGAACACTTTGGAGTGCTCATCACATCCATCATAAAACTCTTCCAAAAAGGTTCCGGTTCCTAATTTCACCGGCAAATGGTAGGATTTCCTACGTACAAGCTTGTACGATTTGGTTCTCACCGGAATCCTACCGGTCTTCCTCTTTGTCCATGGGACATAACTCAGTCTTTCATCCCATCCTTTCCTTGATCGAGAAAACAGCTTCTCGAGAATTCTAGTAGCTTCCCCTTCTATAGCTTGGGGATGGTACAAGGTCCTTAGCATGCGAGGGACCCCATACTTGAACAAAAGACACTTCATCGCCTTAACGGTGAAGTGCTTGCAAACTCCACTCCTTATAATCCAAGGAGTATCTTCTTCCAACGGTTTCAAGGGAGGTTTCATCTTGATCTTAGGAGGTTCTTTCGGAAGAGACCTCCAACTCTCCGGTGCATTCCTGAAAAATTCAGAAATTTTAATAGGGATTTCAAATAAAGTAGGAGAATGTACCTTGTAAAGTTCTCCAAGGCTTGAGACAAGTTTCATGTTGGATTGATAATCCACACATGAAATCCCTCCCAACTCAGCTGGTCTTTCCTCCACCTTGACCACAGTCTCAGTAATTTGGTCAGGGTTCGCTGCATCTTGCAGTTCTACAAATTCTTCTTCCATCTCGGTCGAGATCTCTGACACCTCGGCCGAGGTCTCGGCAGTTGGATTGAGATCTTCCATATCCTCCGCTTCCACAAAAGCTTCAGGAGAAACTTCCGGTTCAACAAGAGGAATGCTTGGAACGTGCAACACTTCCTTATGCTCCTCTTTCGGCTTAGCATAGGATAGGGTGCTTTCCTTGAGCTCCTCCACCTTCTTCATCAACTTCTCCAATCTTGATTCGAGAGAGTCTTCAAAAGGTTGCTCATAAATGTTTTTAGGAACGTTCTTCTCATCCCATATCGAAAGTTCATGCTGAATGGCCTCTTCTCTTTCCCATTCATTGTTGAACCAATAGAAGGAGTACTTCTCCTCCAAGTATTCATAATGGTCCGCCCTAGCACTTTGCCTTGCTATCCAGGCTGGATCAAATGTAGTCATCGGAAATCCTGAAAACTACAAAACTCATAGAAAGAGTAGTTAGTAGCAACAGGGGCAAATGCCCCAAGAGCAAACCGTACCGGCTTGGTCTAGACCAAGTCCCCGGCAACGGCGCCAAAAACTTGTTCGCTCCAAACGGTGTGTGCAAGCTTTAAATTTATAACCCTAGACTTAAGCTTAAAACAAGGATGCGAACCCGCAGTGTACGGGTCAATCGTAGTAAAAGCAAGAAAATTCCAGGGGTCGATCACAGGGACTTGGTGAAACAAAGTCCAGTACAGTATGCTAATGTCAATGCTAACCACAAGAGCAAGTAATACGATCAAAGATGAATAGGATGTCAAATAAAGCAAACATGCAATTCTAGGGATTAAAGCATCTAGTTGTGGTTCCAACTCAAGATCTATAGATAAGCGGACAAAGCTGAGATTTTTGCATGGGGAAGGCGTTTCTAAAGTGGAGTAGATCACCGGGTAAGTCTCACTACACACTAATCCTAAACCGCAACTCCTATTACCGGGTAAGTCTCAAGGAATTGAGATAAAGAACTATAACCTCAAACTAACACACCATCTAAGGGAATAGAATCAACCTTTACCGGGTAAGTCTCAGGCTAACTCACAAAGATGGGATGGAAGCACACTCAAACCCCAATAAAGGACAAACCTTTATTACCTACACTTATGATCGTTGGTACACAAACTAAGGAATTACCGGGTAAGTCTCATCCTAAGCTTGCTTTGAACCAGGAAGGTGTAATAAGAATAGGATTTGGCAAACTCTAATACTTAACTCTCAGTTTAGGGTCGGATAAGTCACCTCGGTCAGAAGAATTCCACCCCGGCCGAGATGTTCATCAACCGAACGAGATGCTTAGGGTTAAGGTTAAAGACTCGAACTTTCAGGATCCTACTGGAATCTAAGATTATTCTATCATTGTTTTTCCCACAACCTTCAGCCAATCACCCTAGAATCACACAAGGAAATTTAGCCACTCATCATCATAATGAAAGTATTAAATATATGGGAAGAAGGTGAATATTTGAATAAAGAAGAATTTAATGAAAACACTTCAATAACTGAATCAAATATCACACAAAATCGTTCCTTGGGTAATAATCCAACAAGACAAGACAATCAATGAAGGAATTGAAGACAATCTTACAAAACCCTTCAAAAGCTATAAAAAGCTATAGTCTTCAATCTTCCTTCAACCTTCAAAAAGGTTCTTCAACTCTCTCCCAAATTAGGGTGGAACGCGGCTGCTGCGTATGTCTGCGAGATGCAATCGATGTATGCAGCCTGTATTTCGGTGTAAGCGAGGTTATGGAATTGTGAAAATCCAACCCTTTTTATAGGAAAAATAAACCTCCAAAGATAATAAATCTTAAGAAGATATATTCCCATAAAAATAGGTAAAATATATGATTCTGCATATCTCCTTCCTTCTAGAAGCTCAGCCCAAAAATATAAGATTACTTTCCAATTTTAAAAGATCTCTTCCAAGAATAAAATATTCTCGCCGCGTCCTAGGTATTCGCCTCGGTCGAGTCGGTGTCTCTGGATCGCCTCGGTCGAGGCGAACCTCTGGTCAACCGAGGTGACTCATAACTGAATGTAGAATCTCTCAAAACTGGTCCAAAGTAAATCTTTAATCCATGGTTGTGCTTCCTGAATGTAGCTCCAAATGACTCTTGACTCCTTTTGCTCCTTTTTGATGCAATACGTACCATATTACCTGCAATTACAACGAAACTAGGTGTAGACCTCGATTCTCGCAAAGGTAGATGAAATGGTAGTAAAATCACATAATGTACATACAAACATGCAGATTATGAAAGATAAAACGTCCAAACAAACCCCAAAATATAGACTATAATTCATGCTATCAAAGGCTTCTTGCAGGAACCCCCTTCACTCACCTGCTCTATCTCGACCTTCCCTCACCTGCTCTATCTCGACCTTCCCTGTTTTGAGCAGCCACACATCTCAACAACCACCTCCTTGCCCCTTTTCTTGAAAACAAAAATGGCAACAACGCCATTGGACTAGATAGACACCACCGATGTCGTCTTCCACGACCCTAGGGAGGTTTGCCGCCGCCTGTGAACCCACAGCCTCCCACGAGCCCTCTGCGTCTGGAAGCAAGGCAATCGAGCCACCGCCGGAACCGGGAGGGCCAGGGCAGACTTTTTGCACCCTCCCCGAGCCCTTCTTCTCCGGCACTTGCCGCCGCACCGAATCGTCGGGAAAGCCCCTGCAATCCGCCTGAGCCGGCGCCAGGAGAAGCCCTCTCGGAACCGGAGAAGCCGCCCTGTCCGCCTCGCCTGGTTGGTTGCTGCGCCACTGTCCCTTCGCCCTCTTCTTTTGCTCGCCTGCGCAACAGTTGCTCTGGTGTGCGCCACCAGCCGGAAAAGGACCACCTCTAGCCGCCGCCTTTGTTCCTTCTCTGTCCCAGCCTGCGTTTTGTTTCAAAGAAGAAGAAGACCCTTTCAGCTTTTAGGGTATTTCAAACGCCCCCTGGTTGTTGGATATTTACACTTTTTACCCATCTTTTATATTTACATTAATTGCCCATATTTGTGTTTATGCAATATATACCCCTGCGGATTTATTTATGGAATATGGCCCAAGGATTTAAATGCGGATTTATGACCACGTTTATATAAGTGTATTTTGGCCGGAAAATAGATGAGCGGTTTTGTTGTGTCCTTGACTTTGAGAACGAGTTTTACCATTGGGTTTATGATGTTGTTTAGATTGCTCGGAAAATATAATTACGGATTTTAAATTCGGTTTATGGTTCAAGTTGTAATTTCGGGTTTACGACCAAGTGGTTTGATTTCATATTTTCGCTCCGGAAGGGTTTAACGAATTTTAACGTTTGCATTTGAAAACGGGTTTTCCTTAGAATATTTATATTATACATTTCGTTCAAGTTTAGCGTATGAGATAAACTTGCTTAGTTTTGGTGTTAGGTTCGGAAGCGTCCCGATAAAGACCTAACAAGTTCAAGTCGACATCCGTTGATCGATTTCCGTGTTTTGACATCGTGTGAGTATCCTTTCCCTCGATCTAGTTTAGTAGTATCATGCTAGGTTGGTTATAACATAACTTAGAGTGAATACCAAATAGTGGTTATGGACCTTAGGTGAGTGTTTGAGGATTGTGAAAGGTTTTATGACTTGTGGTGCTGATGTAATCTTGTGAGGTTGTTTATGGCTTCAAGTAGTATGGTTAGCTTGTGAGAATTTAGGGGTTGAGGTTGTATGATTGTTGAGGTTGTGGACTAGAAAGAGAGTATCCTAGTGGTGTTGTGAGTTATGATCTTGCGAGATCCGAAAGTTTAGAAGTCTTAGGACTTCTAGCTTCTATTGAGTGTGATGTGAGCACGAGGGATTCTAGGATGCGGTCCTAGAATTGAGAGCCAAATGGTCTTGCGCAGAGCATTTGTATAGAAGTCTAAGACTTCTATTGTGAGTGAGTTGTTGTTGATATAGTTATCTTCTTGTGAGCAGGTTATGGGCTTCCTCCCCTAAGGAAGCGAGAGTGTTGTGAGTTGAGTGTGGTGACGAGGTAAGTCTCCGGACTTACTTAGCTCGTATTCTTTGTATTAGCATTATTGTGTGTTGGGTGGTGTGTGTTTACTATTTTACTATTTATAACAACTAAACCGGAAATAGGATTACCGACCTTTATATTATTTGGCCCAAGTGTATGATAACGGGCGGTGACATCACTGCCTGGCTCCCCGTGAGAGCTAGGGGGATCTCGGCGACTGGCCCGTGCTGGTTAGACGGTCGGAGGCATCCGACCGTTCCATTGCCGGAAGAAGGGACCGAGGCGAGTTTCGGAGGATTCTCGTGTCACAAAAGAAGTTGAACTAGAACGGGATATGACTTAATAAATAAAGATAATAAACCGGATTTGTGTGCTTTGAGTATGTTGTGTGACTATGTTGAATTAATTGTGTTTGTGCCTTTCCCTTTAATTCTAATGCTTTGAATGTGAGCTAACGGTTTTATACCGAATGTTGTAGTTTGCCTTGCAGGTTAGGCATGCTCCGAGAGATCCGGAAGGGTGGACAGCCGGGGTCCGTACATTTTAGGAAGGGTTTTATTTGGGGTTGTCTTGTGTTTTGGTCTTTCGGTTATTACGTTTTGTGTGCCGTTTGTTTGGCGTTTGGTTTAAGTTGTACCTCGGCTGAAGTTGTTGTTGCATTCTTTCGGGTTTCTTATCATTTGCATTAAAATTGATTTACGATTTTGCCTTTATTTGTGCCATGTTGGAAAGGTCCGGTGAAATTGTTGTCAAGCTAAGGGTCGGGACCCATTGTGAGGTCTCGCCCGTAGCATCCCGATATCCCGCGGATTCGGGGTGTTACAATGTTGTGCCTTATGGAGCCAGCTTGAGGGTGTTGTTGCTGCTGTGTGACTTCTGGAGAGCTTGTTTGGTAAGCTCCATGGCTGCTCCTCTTCCTTCCTTCTTTTCTTCATCTTTATAATCTTCTCCTTAGTCTAGCATGGCTTTCCTGAGGTTTTGATCCTATTCCAACCAAGTTTGGCTTATGATGATGTACATATGTGTATGTTATGTTTATATGTTATTGTTGGAGTGAAGAGAAGTAAAGGAACGAGAGTAAAAGTGAAGACGAAGCTGAAGTGGTGTCCTCTGCACACCAGCCGCCCCTGCGCCTGCCTTGTAGTTGCCCCTGCGCCGGCCTGTGCACCGCCCCTGCGTCACTAGAGAGCGGCCCCTGCGCCTGCCTGCACCAGCTTGGTGTTTCCTTTGGTTTTGCAGGTGTGTGTCGCTTCTAGGCTTTCCTTAGGGTGCCTTTGTTCCCTCCTTTCCTAGTATGAGTGCTTAGGATCATGCTAGATGTGTGAGGTTGAGCTTGATGATGTTTATGATCGGTTTATGCCTTGTATGGCTTTTGAGGTTTGTTAGGTTGTGAGTGAGGTTGAGGTTGAGGTTGATCCTTTGGATCCCTTTGGGTCTAGGTGTGACCCTTATATGGTTAGGAGTTTGATATATCTCCTTATGCCTTGTTTATAGGTTGTGCTATCCCTCCAGTGTAGAGGTGATCTTAGTTGAGTTGTGATCGAGGTTGAGGTAAGTCCATAGGACTTACTTAGCTGTCATCCTTATATTGGGTGTTTGCATGAGTGGTATTTATATAGATTTTCCCTTTATTTTGCATGCATAGACATACATTCATGGCATTTATGGTTATATTCACTTACTTTACAAGAATAGAGGTCTACACAGAGTTTTATCGCATTTGTAGGTAATTTGGCAAATTATGGAGCAAAAATGGCACATTTAAGGATTAAGCCTTGAAGCGGGACAAAAAGGAGCATAAAAAGAATTTAGGACGCGCCAAAGTATCTTCTGATACCGTCTGACGCTCCAAAGTATTTTCTGATACCTTCGGACGCGGCCCAAAGTATTCTTCTATACCGTCTGACGCGCCAAAGTATTTTCTGATACCTTATGACGCGGCCAAGAGTATCTTCTGATACCAGCGCACTCGACTTCTTTTCAGCCCAGATTTCTAGGGTTTTACCTTTAAACCCTAGATTGATCCCTACATATATTCGATAGCCTTCAACATTGAAGGAGGACGGTGACAGCCCCAGAACTAGGGGAGCGAAATTCTCCAAAGGGAGACTTGAGGAGGCCGCAGCGGGAAATCTTTACACGTTTGAGAGAATTCGAAGATTCTTGGAGGAAGATTGAAGTATTCTTTGCCGGGAAGTTAATCTTGATTCTAGTTGTGAGATTTCTTTGTTCATTGAAGTACTTGCTGTTTTTGAGCACGAATTTGAGTTACTTAAGAGATACATTGATTTGTTTTGATAATCGTTTACAGATTTTAAGGTTTTTGGATTTTTATTCAAGATTCGGTTTCTTTGCAATATTTCTCTCAATAATTAATTTGATTCGATTTTGAAAATGGTTGGCTAAAAACCTTGTGATTCTGGGGAGAATAGTTGATGATTAAGGCTTAGATGATGATAGACTGAACTCATTCAAACATTAGGACCCTGAGAGTTTAGATTTTAGTTTTGCGACAACAGGAAAATCGGACTGTTCTTGAGGTAAATCGGCCGATTTTCTTATGAACAACCCGATTTATTCCTCTGACGAACCTTAATTGAATCAATCTTTAACCAAAACTAATCCTTGCCTAAATCCCAACCTTGATTAACCTTTTTACCCTCTAATTGAATGTATGAAGACACTTCAAACCTGATTCTACATTTAATAGATTAAGATTTCAAGATTTGGGTAATAAAGAGACTCAACATCCTTTATTAAGATTCTAAGTGTGCTTTCTAATCTTTACTTTGGAGAGTCATATCCTGGAGTTTTAGATAGTTAGTTTGAACATAATTCTTGTCTTTAGATCTTTCTATATTGCAGCCTCAACAACCCTTATAGAGAGAACCTTTAGATTAATCATATAGGTTTCGGAACTTCACCGTACGAATCCTACCTTTGAACATTTAATTTTGGCAATATAAACTTTGTCCTATATCTATAGAAGTGTCTTGAATCGAAAGCCGAAGTCGGATACTTGAATCCTTAGAATCATTTTACCCTTATTTGATCACAAAAGCTTTTCACACTTTTCGCTAGATAATTGAAATCGAAATTATTCTCACCAAATCCCTGAGTTCGACTCTGGAATTCTTACCTTACTACAGTTGATCATTACACTGCGGGTTCGCTTTGCTTTGAGTTCTAGATATAAATTTAAGACTTTGACGCACACACCTTTTGAGCGAACAAGTTTTTGGCGCCGTTGCCGGGGATTTGGTTTAGGCCGAGTTCGGTTATCGGTTGTCAAGCTTGGGAGCTTTGCTCTTGTTATTTGATATCTCTTTTGAGTGTTCTTGCAGGTTTATGTTCTTAGGTACATACGAAGTTCTTGTTCCGGCAACGGAACAGAGTTTCGCTAAAGAACAAGTTTTTGGCACCGTTGCCGGGGATTTGGTCTAGACCAATTTCGGTTTTCGGTTGTCTGGCTTGGGAGCTTTTGTTTTTGCTTTTAATCTTTTTGGTATGAGTTTTTGAGTTTTCAAGTTCACCAATGGCTGCATGGAGCTATGAACCTGCATTTGATCCAGCCTGGTTTGCATGGCAAGGTGCTAGGGCAGCCCATTATGAATATTTGGAGAAGTATGCCTATTATTGTGTTAACGACGAAAGAGAAAGAGAGGAAGCCATTGAGGATGAGCTCGCATATTGGGATGAACTTAATCCCCCTCATACGTTTTATGAGCAACCTCCTCAAGTGCAAACTCCACAACAACCATCCGAGGATGGGACACAGACGATGCTGGAAAAGATGTTAAAAGTGTTGGACAAGATGGAAGACAAAATGAAGGTTATTTCTGAAGCTCAAAAATCCTTGGAAAATCATTTATCCTGCGAGGAAGAATTCCAAGTCTTAAGCCTTCCTCCTATTGAGCTTGAAACCCCTCTTGAAGTCCTCATTAAAGAAGAGGAAGAAGTGGAGAACCTTGGCCAAATTACTAAAATTGTGGACAAGGTTGAAGAGGATCCAGCTGAGTTGGGAGATATTTCATGTGTGGATCATCATCCCAACATGAAACTTGTCCCAAGCCTTGATGAACTTTCCAAGGTACATTCTCTTACTTCTTTTGAAATTCCTATTAAAATTTCTAATTTTTTCAGGAATGCACTGGAGAGTTGGAGGTTTCTTCCAAAAGAACCTCCTAAGGTGAAGATGAAACCTCCATTAAAACTGCTGGAAGTAGATGCTCCTTGGACTACAAGGAGTGGAGTTAGCAAGCACTTTACCGTTAAGGCGATGAAGTATCTTTTGTTCAAGTATGGGGTCATTCACATGACGAACACCATACATCATCCCCAATCTGAAGATGGGGAAGCTAGGAGGATTCTCGAGAAACTGATTTCTCGATCCAGGAAAGGATGGGACGCAAGACTGAATTATGTCCCATTAGAGCATAGGAAAGCAAGGAGAATCCCGGTGAGAATCAAACCGTACAAACTGTAACACCCCGAATCCGCGGGACTCGGGGCGCTACGGGTTGGGACCTCACAATGGGTCCCGACCCTTAGCCTGACAACAATTTCACCGGATCTTGCAACAAGGCACAAATAAAGGCCAAAAACGAAATACATTTTTATGCAATGTAATGAAAAGAAAACCCGAAAGAATACAACAAATGACTTCAGCCGATAAACAACACCAAAGACCAAAACGCCATACACGCAGCATACCAACATAATAAACGCAGAATAAAACACAACCCGACTCCAACCAAAACCCACTCCTAAAATGTACGGAACCCCGGCTGCTCACTCTTCCGGATCTCTCGGCCGCAATCCTAACCTGCAAGGCAATCTACAACAATCGGTATAAAACCGTTAGCTAATATTCGAAGCATTAGAATCAAGGTGAAAGGCACAAACACAAGTAAATCAACATAACACACAATGTACACCAAATCACACAAGTCCGGTTTATTATCTTTTTATTACTAAGTCGTATCCCGTTCTAATTCAACTTCTTTTGTGACACGAGAATCTCCCGAAACTCGCCTCGGTCCCCACTTACCGCATGGAACGGTGGATGCCTCCGACCGTCTAACCACACGGGCTAGTCGCCAAGAACCTCCTAACTCTACGCAAGAGCTAGACAAGTTGTCACCGCCCGTTATCATACACTTGGGCCAAATAATATATAAAGGTCGGTAATCCTAATTCCGGTTTTATAAGTTATAATGAAAGCGATAAAACACACACCACCAAACACGCATCGAATCTAATACATAAAATACGAGCTAAGTAAGTCCGGAGACTTACCTCGTCACCACACTCAACTCACAACACTCTCGCTTCCTTATGGGAGGAAGCCCATAACCTGCTCACAAGAAGATAACTATATCAACAACAACCCACTCACAATAGAAGTCTTAGACTTCTATACAAATGATCTACGCAAGACCATTTGACTCTCAATTCTAGGACCGCATCCTAGAATCCCTCGTGCTCACATCACCCTCAACAGAAGCTAGAAGTCCTAAGATTTCTAAACCTTCAGATCTCGCAAGACCATAACTCACAACACCACTAGGATACTCTCTTTCTACTCCACAACCTCAACCCCTAAATTTTTACAAGCTCAACATACAACTTAAAGTCATAAACAACCTCACAAGATAATATCAACTTCTCAAGCCTTACAACATTTCCCAATCCACAAAACTCACCTAAGGTCCATAACCACTACTTGGTATTCGCTCTAAGTTATGCTAGATCCAATCTTAGCATGATACTACTAAACATAACTAAATCGAGGGGGAAGAATACTCACGCGACGTCACAAGACGGAAATCGATCAACGGATGTCGACTTGGACTTGTTAGGTCTTTATCGGGACGCTTCCAAATCTAACACCAAAACTATACAAATTTAGCTTATACGCTAAATTTGAACGGAAATAATTAACGTATATAAATCTAAGGAAAACCCCACTTTTAAAACCCAAGTTAAAACCGTAAATATATATTCCGGGCAAATTGTATAACTTCATAAACCCAAGGTAAAACTCGTTTTTAAAGTCAATGTTAAAATTCGTTAAACCCTTCCGGGGCGAAAATATAAAATCAAACCACTTGGTCATAAACCCGAAGTTAATCCAACAAGGGCAAATCTGCACATTTCCAAAACATAGGGCCAAAAACTCTAATTATATAATTCAGCAGGGGCATAATTGTTTCAATCAGAAAGTTGGGCCAAAATTACAAATACAAAACATAGGTGACAAATTGCAATTATACCAATATTAGTGGGCCCCGAATTAATTAGGGTTTTTAAACCCAAATCAGCGCTTGTGAGGATGGGGACATCAGTGGCGGCGGAAGGCAGGGCAAGCAACTCAGGCGGCGACCTGCGGCGGGGCTGTGCTGGAGTCCTGACGGCTAGGCTCCTCCGGCTAGCTTCGATGGCGAGGGGAGGGCAGTTCTCCGACGACCTGTTACCAATGTTCGAGACGAAGGAGAGACAGAGGCTCGAAGGTTGCTGAACCCTGATGTTGTTGCGCGAGAGGTTGCAATGGAGGGTGGTAGGCTGCGGCTTTCCGGAGTCATTCCTGGTTGCAGACGAGGTGCCGAAAGGGGGCTTCTCAGGTGTGGCTCAAGCTCCACAGAAGAAGGCGGAAGAGATAGGGGAAGGAGATAGATAAACAAAGCGAGGCAGTGTGGCACCAACAACGATGGCGAGGTAGCTCCGGCAGTGGCGAGGGTTCGACGGCCTGCAATCTGTACCGAGGCGAGGGGAATACGGAGAGGGATGGAGCGAGGACTACATCGAAGAGAGGAGGAGATCTTGTGGGTTGCTTGTTCCAATCCAGAGGGTGATGGGTGGTGGGTTCGATCTAGATGAGGGAAGCAGAGGATGCAAGGGAAACGAGGACAGCACTGGGGCAGCATGTGGCGGTCTCTCGGCGAATGCAGGCTCTCCTCGGCGGCCCGTAGGTGCTACAACAGTGCAAGAGGAAAAAGGGAACAATGGAGAGAGAGGCGGAGCTGCTCGGTTGCTCCTGGGTTTCAAAGAGATGTTGGTGGTTGTAGTTGGCTCCGGTGAGGGGCCAGGAGGGAGAAGAAGGGAGCTGTGAGATGTGAATGAGGTGATACAACAGAGGAGGGAAGGATGAGAGGTGAGGGTAGCGTGAGGGGGGTGGGAAGAAGGTGAAGTCGAGGGGTCGATTCTGCAGAGGTATCATCACGCTTGGACAGAAAGGGGGGACAGAAAAGGAGAATAAAGGAAAATGAATAAAATTAAATTAAAAATAATTAATTAAAACATGATATCGGGAATTAAAATAAACTTGACCAAATTAACCGAACAAGATTTCCGGTTTGGATACTCCCGAACTTTTCGTGAAATAGATTACGGAATATATATATATATATATATATATATATATATATATATATATATAAATATATAAACTCATAAAATTTAATTTACAACGTGAAAATATATTTAAATTATTAAAATATCGATAAAATCCGGATAAAATAAAAATCGAAAACGTGCCTAAAATTTGGGGCGTTACACAAGCTTGTACGTGGGAGATCTTACCATTTGCCGGTGAAATTAGGAACCGGAATCTTTTTTGAGGAATTTTATGATGAGTTCGATGAGCAATCCAAGATGTTCAAGGTGCATTGAATCATCTATGGAGATAGGTCCAGCTAAAGACCTTAAACAAAGCACTTCTTGGGAGGCAACCCAAGGTAATGCATTCATGTTTTTCTTTTTCTTAGGATAGTTTAGTGTAGTTTGCTTTGTTTTTGTTTTTCTCGATGCGCTCTCGGTTTGTTTGTGTCATGGATCGCAGGAACTAGGTATAATCTTGAGGAATTGATGGAAAAAGGCAATACAAAGGTGCCTAAGGACGTTTTCAAGGAACAAAAGGCAAGAAATCGACTACCCAAAAGAAGATCGGTCGATTTAGGCTTCAGAACAAGTCGATTTTTGACAACAGAAAGAAAAATCGACCCAGAGATCGACCCCCTCAGGAAAAATCGGGCCGACGAGAAAATCGGGCCGACGAAAAAATCGGGCAGAAAACTCGGCCGATTTTTTGAAAAATCGGTCGATTTTTTTCAAAAAAAAAAATTTTTTTTTTTTTTTCGGAAAATTTTTGTTCGACCAAAAGACGTTCCCCTTCTTCATTCTTCGACACCGATTGGAATATCCGGAGTTCCCTATTGAGCTTATATAGACTCCCACCATCACCACTCAATGAATGATTCGTCATGCCTGATTCACCATCTTACATTGTGAGTATCCTTTTCTTTTCTTCACATTGGGGACAATGTGAGTTTTAAGTATGGGGTGGAGGTATTTCCAATACCATTTGCATGTTTTATGTCTTGCATCATATGATTTGAAAATTTTGAAAAATTTTAAAAATTTTTGTGCTTCTAGGATGGATATGATCTCTATGATAACATTTGTTTTGTGGAATAGCTATGATGATTTTGATATGCTTGAATTGATTTATGACATATGTGGGCTTTGAATACTTTGTTAGAATTTCATGCATGTTTTATAATTTGCTTTCATTCTAAATCATGTTGAGTATTGAAGGTTGAAACCGCATGATAAGTTCTTACACTTCTTATTGATATGATTAAGGCACCTCGATTTTCCTTGCTTCTTTCCTTATTCATTTAGCCCCTAAATAAAATAATTGCCTTCCCTACCTATCCGGGAACTAGGAAGAGTTGAGTTTTGGCATGTTTGATGTGGGAGGGCCATGAAAGCAAATGCTTGCATTCACAAGTATAGAAAATTGTAGGTTTGGGGAAGTCAATCTTGATGATGAGTAACTCGGCACCATTCACATAGCCGGGTGTTTGTGTCTTGCCAAAGTCGGATTGAGCGATATTCCTAACGGATTATGGTATGTGCATCAAGGGTTGGAGGCATCTCAAAATTTAGAAACGCCGATCTCCTAGGCTTCGGTTTTTGTGCACCGCTGTCCATATTTCCAAAAAGTAAAGTCGAAAAAGAATTTTGTGTTGAAAAGGGAGAGCAAAGCTCTCAATGGTGGTTTGTTCAAATAGTAAAAAGAAAAAGAGTTTGTGTTGTTCCTTTTTCCCGGATTCATATACCACATTCCTTTATAAGTTTCCCACCTATTCACGTTTCTTGACCTTTGCTTGAAAGACCTTAAGATCTTTGAGTATGTTGTTTGGCTTTGTGGTCTAAACTGGATTCCTCATGATTGATTTTGATATATTGCAAGTTATGATGCATGTTATGATTTTCTTTCAAAGTGTGATTTTCCTTTCCATGATATAATTCCTTTTGATCATATGATGATTTTCATTAGCTATGAAGCAACCATTTGAGAGTGATCTATGAATAGAAGCACAACCAAAATATTGTGGTTTTTCTTTATTTTTGCATATTCATAATCCATATCATCTTTTATTTTAAGTTTGAACCTTGCTTGGGGACAAGCAAGAGGCAAGTATGGGGTATTTTGATGACATGAATTATGACCTATTTTTAGGCATGTATTTATATAGATTTTCCTTTTATTTTGCATGCATAGACATACATTCATGGCATTTATGGTTATATTCACTTACTTTACAAGAATAGAGGTCTACACAGAGTTTTATCGCATTTGTAGGTAATTTGGCGAATTATGGAGCAAAAATGGCACATTTAACGATTAAGCCTTGAAGCGGGACAAAAAGGAGCATAAAAGGAATTTAGGACGCGCCAAAGTATCTTCTGATACCGTCTGACGCGCCAAAGTATTTTCTGATACCTTCGGACGCGGCCCAAAGTATTCTTCTATACCGTCTGACGCGCCAAAGTATTTTCTGATACCTTATGACGCGGCCCAGAGTATCTTCTGATACCAGCGCACTCGACTTCTTTTCAGCCCAGATTTCTAGGGTTTTACCTTTAAACCCAAGATTGATCCCTACATATATTCGATAGCCTTCAACATTGAAGGAGGACGGTGACAGCCCCAGAACTAGGGGAGCGAAATTCTCCAAAGGGAGACTTGAGGAGGCCGCAGCGGGAAATCTTTACACGTTTGAGAGAATTCGAAGATTCTTGGAGGAAGATTGAAGTATTCTTTGCCGGGAAGTTAATCTTGATTCTAGTTGTGAGATTTCTTTGTTCATTGAAGTACTTGCTGTTTTTGAGCACGAATTTGAGTTACTTAAGAGATACATTGATTTGTTTTGATAATCGTTTACAGATTTTAAGGTTTTTGGATTTTTATTCAAGATTCGGTTTCTTTGCGATATTTCTCTCAATAATTAATTTGATTCGATTTTGAAAATGGTTGGCTAAAAACCTTGTGATTCTGGGGAGAATAGTTGATGATTAAGGCTTAGATGATGATAGACTGAACTCATTCAAACATTAGGACCCTGAGAGTTTAGATTTTAGTTTTGCGACAACAGGAAAATCGGACTGTTCTTGAGGTAAATCGACCGATTTTCTTATGAACATCCCGATTTATTCCTCTGACGAACCTTAATTGAATCAATCTTTAACCAAAACTAATCCTTGCCTAAATCCCAACCTTGATTAACCTTTTTACCCTCTAATTGAATGTATGAAGACACTTCAAACCTGATTCTACATTTAATAGATTAAGATTTCAAGATTTGGGTAATAAAGAGACTCAACATCCTTTATTAAGATTCTAAGTGTGCTTTCTAATCTTTACTTTGGAGAGTCATATCCTGGAGTTTTAGATAGTTAGTTTGAACATAATTCTTGTCTTTAGATCTTTCTATATTGCAGCCTCAACAACCCTTATAGAGAGAACCTTTAGATTAATCATATAGGTTTCGGAACTTCACCGTACGAATCCTACCTTTGAACATTTAATCTTGGCAATAAAAACTCTGTCCTATATCTATAGAAGTGTCTTGAATCGAAAGCCGAAGTCGGATAATTGAATCCTTAGAATCATTTTACCCTTATTTGATCACAAAAGCTTTTCACACTTTTTGCTAGATAATTGAAATCGAAATTATTCTCACCAAATCCCTGAGTTCGACTCTGGAATTCTTACCTTACTACAGCTGATCCGTACACTGCGGGTTCGCTTTGCTTTGAGTTCTAGATATAAATTTAAGACTTTGACGCACACACCTTTTGAGCGAACAAGTGGTGTGTGCTTTGTATGTTGCTATGATAGCATGTGATGTCGTATTTACCGACCTATGTTTTATTGATTGCCCCACTGCGTGGCTGTGATAACCTTTTCCTTTCATCCCGCCGTGGAGTCTGGGAGGTTCTCTGATGTCAGGCCAAACTGGTTTATAGGAAGGGCGCAAGCCACTCCCAAAGGGTACACGGGTTGTGTGACCGATACTAGTACGGCTGGCTAGCAAGCTCAGAGGCGAGGACGTATCGGTCCTCGTGTCACCTAGTTTCATATATATTATATTTATATTTATACGCTTTGAGTGAATGACCATTATATTAAGATGAATAAATGGGTAAATGAGTGAAAGCATGCTGATGTGTTTATCTTTCCTTATGTGTGTTTGTGCTTATGCATTACTCTATATATGTGTATGGATAGCTAATGGTTTATTACCATGTTGTAGATGCCCTACAGGATAGGCATGCTGCTGGGTGATCTAGCAGAGTGGCAGGCCGAGGACGTCTCGTACATTAGGATGTGTGGGCTTTTGAGTCTGTTATCTTTCCCTCCTGTGTGAGGATGGTCTTTTGTTACCTCCTGTGTGAGGGTCTTATGTTTCTTACTCGGCTATGATGTTTTATCTTTTGGGTTGTACAGCTTTATACAGTTTTATGTATTTGTTTTCATATTTGTCAGTGCCATGTTGTAAGGTCCAGTGAACATTTTGTCAGGTTAGGGTCAGGATCCATTGTGAGATCATAACCCAATGTGGCACTCCGAGTCCCGCGGATTCGGGGTGTTACACAACTAGCCTACTTTGAGCCCTTATAAAACCAGATTCGACCGTTGGATCGACATCAAATTTTGATACATCACAATATACATATCCCTCTTTATCATACTAAAATTTGAACGGTGAAAGATATTTTTTAAGGCATCGAAACATAGGATCAAAGATAGCTATACGACCAAGTTTTTTGGAATTTACAACACAAGATATATACAAGAGGTCCAAGGTTCAATTCCCTCTACCACCACTCTCCTGTTATAAATTAAACTAGAGGTCTCAAGTTCGATCCCTACTGAGGTCATCTTATAAAACACATAATTGTTAAAGAGGGTGTTAAGAATGGATGACCTTCTTCTCACGCTAGGGCTCGACCAAGACTATGGTTGTTGCGTGGATGAGCAGTGTTAGGGTGGCGGTCCTTGGTTGTGTCAACACCACTGATTGTTCTAATCTCCCTGTTGTTGACGGCGGTGACCGGTCTTGACGATTTCAGTCGGTGCCGGTTTTTGGGTTGTCAACCATTGTTTGCAGAAGACGCAAACTCGTGTTTGCACATGGGCTACTCCGATCAGAAGGGTAGGTGGTAAAGGCAAGAAGAGAAGGAGACAAGACTCCCTTGGCGATGGCTCGTTGCTACTGCGTTTGCAGCGGGAGTATGGCATGGCTCTTCCCCCGTCGGTCGATAAGGAGAAGGCCGAGATTTGCTTGCCGCTAATGTCAATGGCTTGGGGCTGCGTCAAGGCTCCATACTTATAGCTTGTGACGGCAGCAGACAGGAAAGAAGGATTCTATAGGGTCGGATCAACGTGTCGGCAGGAGACTGTTGTTACGTCTGGTGCGGATCAAGGCAAGCAGCCCCCCCTCCGCTCAGTCTGATGACTCGGCGCTCCAGATGGCTTGTCGTAAGCACCATGCCCGACTGCTTGTGAGGCGTTGCTACTCCTGAGGTGCGTCTGGGTGATGATGGCGTGTATAGGGAGTGCTCAGTCCGGGTGTTCGTTTGGGTTGATGGTGGCGTGCAGAGGAGTAGAAGATCCGTCCATTGAGATGGAAAGAAGTAATTCGTTGGCATGATTCTCGGTTTAGGGTTGAAGATTGGAAAGTAACGGTTATGGCTCATGGAACACGTTGATCCGTGATTGTAAATCAGTAAATGGGGGATTGTTAGAGATAGGAGAGAGAAGCAAGGGTTGGGGAAGGTTTCATTTGATCAGTTGGGCCGGCTGATAGAGTAATGGGCCTATAAGTTGGTTAGGAAAAGAATTTAAGAAGGTGGGCTGGGATTGGTATGTGATAGGATCTCTTCATGACCTTATCAAAACTCATCGGATATAATCGTCATGGCCTCGTCATGATCTCGTCCAAGGATATGAACTCATGGTTGCAGTTTAGGGTTTAGTGTTATTTTTCTATCATTTTATGTGAGAAAAGGTC
The DNA here is from genome assembly GCA_033239045.1 of Fagopyrum esculentum. NCBI lineage: Eukaryota > Viridiplantae > Streptophyta > Magnoliopsida > Caryophyllales > Polygonaceae > Fagopyrum > Fagopyrum esculentum. Next base: position 114,753,534 of record BSUD01000008.1, read on the forward strand.
TCACATAAATTGATAAAATTTGTGATTAAACCGAAAATTACGTGAAATAAAAAGGTCAATGGATCAAAATCTGGTTTGACTCGGGATTGATTGAGAAAAAAAATAAAAATAAAAATTTTTCAGTTATTACAATGTCATTGACTGTAACATTTGTTAGGTATATGTGTTTCTCTTTCCTCTCTCCAACACATATTTTTCGTTATTGCCCCCCTCCATCTCTATCTATTACAATCATTTTAAAAAAGTTACATTCCGCCTCTTCACCAAATTGGTTTGCTTCAAGACGAACTTGAAATCCTAATTTCTATCTTCTCTTCTCATGCCCACTTTGAAGATAATTTTAACGATTGAACACCATAATGGTAAGGCACGCAACGATCAATTGAAAGTAAAGCACTGCATTTGGTTTCCAACATCACCATCGTTCTCCTTAAATCCCACATCGATAAACCTTATAAACCCTCTTTCATTGTTCAGCTTTACTCGGTAAGTGTTGTTTATCTTGTATGGTTGCTTCAATGGAGTCAATTTTCACCCTACTTTTGACTAATTTCAACTTTATCATTGTTGAATTTATGAAATTTTCCCATACAGTAATCCTAATTTGATTGTATCCATAGGAGGACGATTGTGAAACCGCAAGAAACGACAAACATTCTTAGGTTGATAAAACAAGGGAGAAATCATCATCAGAGACACATGTCGCTCCGCTCATGATGTAAGATCTTGTTTATAGCCTTCACCGCCCCGCGGTGAAGGGAGCCACTCCTGCGGTTTTGCCCCAGATCGCCCCAATCTGTTTTTCGTTTGTTTTATCTTCTTTCCATAGATATAAGATCCGACCTTCTATCTTATGGGCCGACTTTCCTATCTTCTTCCCAACTCTAGAACGCCTTTCCTTCTATCTTTTCACCATTCTCTATAAAATCCCGTCTTCTCCCCATTTTCCCGCCTCTTGCATACGTGTAACACCCCGTTTTTCTGGGTGCGTTTTGATATTTATTTTTACTACTTCTATAGATATTTTATTAGCTCAAGTATTTTATTTAAAAGTATTTTTATGACGGAAATTATCCTTCCCGAGTATATTTATACTTTGGAGTCGTTCACGTATATCCGTATTATTATTTTTGGAAAATTTCAGGAAGTTTTTCCGGTTCGAAAATCCCGTTCGTGTATTCCGATTGAGTTTATTTATTTCTAATTTTTTATTTTCCTTCCTTTTCTTTTATTTTTCCTTTTGCTTCTTTCCCTTATTTTCTTTGCTGGAAACATCACTGTGGGAACCGGCACTCCTGTTGCTGCATCTAGTCATCCTACCTAGCCTCTCTGCACCTAGCCCATGACCCTAGCATGTGACCTCCCGACCCCTAGTTTCTTCAGCTCCTCAACTCAACCTCTCGATCTCCCTAACCCGACACCTCGCTTCCTCTACTGCCTTCAGTCACCCTTATCTGTCTCTTACTCCCACTGTGAGGTCCTAGCCCGAATGAAGGAAGAGGGATGGAGGAACTTGGGGTGTTACAATATGGAGGAATGGCCGCTGACTTAGAGTGAACGTCAACCTAGCATTCACTCTAAGTTATGCTAAATCCAACCTAGCATGATACAACGTAAAAGCCTATGTGTCATTGCTACTCTAAGGGTCGCGACCCATTGTGAGGTCCTAGCCCGTAACGCTTTAAGTTCTCAGAACTTGGGGTGTTACAATATGGTATCAGAGCCAGGTTGGCAACAATGGGACTCGAAATCTTTTAAAGGTCGGATGGATAAATAAATAGAACCCGCAAGGAGTCTACATTTTAAGAAGGGGTTTTTGTTTTTAACCTGTCGATTTGGGATAGATGTACGGGCGACCACCACTACCTCCTCGGATCTCAGCATTTAGAGTTTCTTTGTTGTTGGCCTTTATATGTTTTTCCTGGATTTTTGTTTTAGCTCTAGCGTGGCCTTATATATATATATATATATATATATATATATATATATATATATATATATAGGGTGTGGTTCCCATGAGAACACTCCCTAACATGAGAACATGAGAACAATCGTACACCGTTGGATGTGAGTATTAAGGGTTGAGATTTAGAGTAGATATAAAAAATAATAATAATTACGAATAATAATATTTAGGAATCCAACAATAACTACGAATAATCCACTCAACCAACAATAACTACGAATAATATATTAAACGATATGGCACATTCGTAACAAAACTGATAATAATTACGAATCTGTTCTCATGTTCTCACGTTAGGGGGTGTTCTCATAGGATCTATAGTCTATATATATATATATATATATATATATATATATATCCTTATAGCCGATGACACATACTAGAGCTACATCTGCTATGGGGTAAGGATGGGGTCGACCACCACTTCCACCTGCCGTGTGTGGACGAGGACGTGTAGGAAGACCTCCACTAGCTAGAGGTCGGGGCCAAGCCTCAGTTGTTGATCCGCCTATCACTGAGGCATTCTCTGAATAAGTTGCTAAGAGCATTGTTCATGAGGTTGGAAACAACACCGCTGCTAGGTCGGAGCACAGAGAGCGCCATCGACAGAGTCCGATCGAGTGTCTATCGGAGCTTCTGCATATCGCGACTACGTGTAGAGAGTTGATGAGGCTATCAGGACTAGAGGACCCGCACAAGCACCGCCAGTCCTTGCGAGATAAGTTGACATTTCGTAGAGAGTTACACAAATCGTTGCCCCGCCTGCTAGAGTTGCTAAGGTTGTCAGAGCACCGGCTAAGGCGAGAGAGCTGAAGCCCGACAGTTGGTTGAAGGCTTTTGACCAACTGAAGGTTCCCACTTTAATGGGGAAGACAGAATTGGAGGTAGAGTTGTGGCTAGGACAGCTGGATTCTGCTATGGAGGCGATCAGTTGCCTAGAGGGACGTCGGGACAACATAGCACAGACGTTGATGAAGTATCAGGCTCATTCCTGGTGGAGAACCATGCGCAGTAAGGTCACCAGCTATGAGCAGATGAAGATAGTGATCAGGGATCACTACTGCCCTGCAGCTATGAGGAGGGATCGTCTTCAGGATTTCTTCGAGGCTAGATTCGAGGATTTGCTTATTGGTGAGATCATCAAGCAAGTTTCAGGAAGAGCTATATTTGTTGGGTCCATCTGCACCACTTGAGGATCAACATGTTTAACTTTTCTCTCGGAGGTTGAGGGAGTCTACCCGCTCTTATCTTGTTGCTTTCCGTTGTGATTATTTGACGGACTATCAGGATAGAGCATCTGCTTATGAGAGAGACCGACCGGGTCAAAGGAGAGCTTCTCAGACAGGAGGTCCTGAGAAGAGGTAGAGGACTGGACCAACCATTACTAGAGATGGAGCTTCTGGTTTTGGGCGCAGTCAAGCGTCGGGACATTTTGGTTTCCAACAGTTTGTACAAAGTTCTGACAGAGGACGGTAGTGCTTTAATTGCGCAGGTGTCGGACATATGAGAGTTGATTGCATAAAGGCTTATGTGACTTGCTACTCTTGTGACAAGCCCGGACATAGAGCTCCATTCTGCCATCAGGTTAAGGCACCATCGCAACAGGGTTCTTCACTTGCTAGTGTTGCAGGAGGAGGACAAAGACCCAATATCAGTAGCAGAGAGTTCCAAGATCTACCGCTCCTCAGGGTTTCACTCTAGGTCAGGGCAGAGGACAAGGAGGTGGTACTTTTGACACTAGAGGTGCTTCAACTAGAGTTATGAGCTGAGGAGTGCAGTGGAGCCGACCGCTCCAACGACCACATGTACCATTCATATTAATGGTTTTCCGGTCAGAGTTCTTTTCGATACCGCTGCTATGCATTCTTTTATATTTGATGCATGTGTATAGATTGGCCTTAGCTACCGTAGAAGGTAGACCCTTCTTTATAGGATTACATGATGGGGGTAAGATTGGAGGTACATGAGAGGTTCACGATTTCCCTATTAGATTGGGAGGTCGTGATTGGTCAGCTGACTCCTTCGTCGTGTACTTAGTACATGAAGAAGTTATCCTTGGCATGGATTGGATGGATCGACATCGAGCAGTTCTGGACATCAGCAAGAGGACAGTGACGGTAACTACAGTTGCAGGCCATGTTGAGATCTTTAGAGGATGGGATCTAAGGAAGACTGGTATAGTCATCAACGCAGTCCGAGTTGCGAGACTTATCGGACAGGATTGCGAGACTTTCTGGTGCTACGCCATGAAGGATAGTACTAGTCCAGCTTTGGAGGAAATCCCGGTAGCTTGCGAGTTTACCGACGTCTTTGGAGAGCCATCAGGTTTACCTCCACAGAGAAGTGTAGACTTTGGCATTGACTTAGATCCCGGTACGAGACCGATCTCTAAGGCTCCTTACCGTATGACATCTATCGAGATGCTTGAGTTGAAGAAGCAACTCGAGGAGTTAGCAGAGAAGGGCTTCATCCACCCTAGTGTATCTCCTTGGGGCGCACCAATTCTCTTCGTCAGGAAGAAAGACGGGTCAATGAAGTTATGTATTGACTACCGTGAGCTTAACAAGGTGACGATAAAAAATAAGTACCCATTGCCCTGTATCGACGACCTTTTGGATCAGCTGCATGGAGCGTCAGTGTTTTTAAGGATCGACATGAGATCTGGATATCACCAATTGAGGGTGAGAGAGCGGGACATAGCCAAGACGGCATTTCGGACTAGATATGGACACTGTGAGTTTGTAGTGATGCCATTTGGGCTCACGAATGCGCCCGCAATGTTCATGGAGTTAATGAACAACATCTTCATCGACTTTCTAAACCAGTTTGTAGTTGTCTTCATAAATGACATTCTAGTTTACTCTCACAACAAAGAGGAGCATGCAGTACACTTAAAGATTGTACTTCAAGTCCTCCAGGATAGAGAGTTATACGCTAAACACTCTAAGTGTGAGTTTGGGATGTCCGAGGTAGCATTCCTTAGTGATATCGTTTCAGCTAAAGGGATCAAGGTAGATCCGGCAAAGATCGAGTTTGTAGCATCTTGGCCGCCTCCTAAGAACGTCAAGGAGGTACGCAGCTTCTTAGGATTGGTGGGCTACTACCGGCGTTTTGTTGAGGGCTTTTCAGTTATCACCCGACCGCTCACTTCCTTGCTAAGGAAGTCTACGAGGTTTGTATGGTCTGAGTCGTGCCTACAGAGCTTTGAGAAGCTGAAGAAGAGGTTGACCTCTACTCCTATCCTAGCTCAGCCAAAGGGCATTGAGGATTTCGTGGTTTACATCGATGCATCCAAACTTGGCTTGGGATGTGTTCTGATGTAGAGGGCTAAGTTGATTGCTTACGCGTCAAGAAAACTGAAGACGTATGAGGAGAATTACCCTACCCATGATCTGGAGTTAGCTGTTGTGGTTCATGCTTTGAAGATCTGACGGCATTATTTATACGGAGTCACGCGTCAGATATTCACAAATCACAAGAGTTTGAAGTATATATTCACTCAGCGGGAGTTGAATAACCGCCAGAGAAGATGGTTGGAGTTGATCAAGGACTTCGACCTTGAGATCTTATACCACCCGGGAAGGATAATGTGGTAGTTGATGCGCTTACTAGGAAGACTCCCCGGGAGATGGCGATCGCTAGGCTGATAGCTCAGCCACAATTATAGTGAGACCTTGCATGGCTAGAGATGGATATCCACTTTCCGGATTCCGACAGCCAATTGTCCACCTTGAAGATAGTGTCTGATCTGTTGGACGAAATCCGACAAAAGCATGAGAGATGTCCAGCTTTGACACAGATCCGAGACCGGATGTGATGCGGGGATAAGCCGTAGTTCCCTATCTAGATTTAAATTCCTTAATTGGAACAAAAATCGGTCTATTCTATAGAAAAATGCAAACCCCGTGAGCGAAGTCACAAGTATCTCACAATAATGTGGAAGATATAAAAAACTCAGCTATCTAATAATCTTCCCTTCTAAGGATATTTATAAGGGAGATTAATCCTACAAAAACTAAGAAAATATATTTAAAGATAATCTTGTTAAGAAAGATAAAATCTAAACTAAATAATTCCCCAAGATAATCTGAGAGTTTTATGAAATTATAAAAATAAAAGATAATTGCCAAAAGATAGATCTTGGCCGGATCTTTTGCAACTCGTTCTAGTGAAGAAAATCGGATACGAAAATCGATCGAGTTTTCGCTAAAGGAAAATCGGTCGAGTTTTTGGGAACTCGGTCGATTTTTCCTCTTTGGAACTCTTATTTGCTCTTATCCTTCTTCCTTGATGATGTCTTCTCTTGAATCCTTCTAACCCTTGACCTAGTGATGGGTCCTTGTATGAAAAGTGTCGAAGATGGTCCCACATCAGACTCCCCTTCTTGAAAAGGATTTGTCCTCAAATCTTCGTCTTGCTCATCACTAGTCACCTCGGAATTGAAGTTCTGCAATAATAAGGACTGTAGTATCCCTTCTCCTGGAGGATCTCTGGAGGTTTGTATAACTCGTAGCTGGAAGACGAGCCGTGCAACACTCAACATCAATGAATCTTGGTCATCAAACATGCATCTCGAATGAGAGTTTGCTTCAGGAATGGCCGCAATATTTACTAAGTATTCACATGTCGATGTTGATGATGCTAATTGAGAATGAACTGTAATTCCATCCTCTACCGGTGGTGGTTTCTTAAGATCTCCGGGATCCAGCAATGTCATATCCATTTGATGTCTTTAGTTCTCTCCTAAACTTCCTACAAAGACACTTACTCGCTTCCCGAAAGACAACGGTATAAGATCAAAAGAGGATAAGGAAAATAGTTTAATCGAATAGTCATGACAACGGAAAGATAGTAATTCGTAACTTTCTTAAGCACACATCTTTCATTGAATTCATCCAAATACATGAATGATATAACCTGAAAATCCATGGGATTGCGCTCAATCTGCAGTGGCTCTAGATCCACCAGAGGAGCCCTTGAAGGTGTTGCATTGGTGGTTGTAGTGGATCGATTTTGAGGAAAAATTGGATGACTTCCAGGAAAAATTGACCGATCTAGTGCTAAGAACAATTCGATTTTCTTCACTGGATGGTTCTTTGACCACTTCTTTGTCCAATGTTCGTTCCTTGCCTCCTTTATTCTGCTTCTCATAGGTCTCAATGATCTGTAAATGGGTCATATGCTTCAGTTTCACCCCTTTCCCATTGAAAGTGAACATGTATTTGTTGGCATGACCATCATGTTCTAATTTCCGATCATATTGCCATGGTCGACCTAATAAAATGTGACAAGCCTGCATAGGTACCACATCACATAAGATTTCATCAATATAATGTCCTATTGTGATAGTAACCTTAACTTGCTTGTTGACTTTCAAAGTTCCACAATCATTCTTCCATGTAAGTTTATAGGGTTTAGGGTGATAAAACGTAGGAAGTTGCAACTTACTAACCATTTCAATGCTACCGATATTATAGCAATTACCTCCATCAATGATCATATTACACACATTTCCCTTGACAAGACATCCTAGTATGAAAGAGATTTTCTCATTGGGTATTTTCACTAAGAGAAAAATTAACATGCAAAATTCTTCTAGCAATTAAAGATTCTCCATGTTCAAATTTACAACTCTCATCACTTTCACTAGCACTTTTAGGATATTCTTCACTTTCATATTCCACATGTTGATTAATGAATAAAACCTTTTATTGTTAGGACAATCCTTCTTATAATGACCTCTACCTTGGCCTTTAAAACATACAATGTCTCTAGAATGTAAAGTAGAGTTAGAAATACTCCCTTTAGGCTCCTTTGAAGGCTCATTCAAAGGTTTAGACGTTTGGGGATTGGATAATGAAGCTTTCAAGACTTCTTGGCTATGGCTTCCACTCCAAGACTCTTCGTGGGAATAAAATCGGTCCAGAGATCGGCCGATTTTCTCTTGACTGGGTCGATTTATGTTCTGGTTCCAATAGTTCGTCTCTTGGCTCCTTCCTTGGAGCTTATTTTCCACCCTAATAGCCAAGTGCAGTAAGTTAATCATATTATCATAAGGATATAGATCAATTTCATTAGCTAATGATGGATGCAAAATTCTTAAAAATCGAGCCATAGTAGACTCCTCATCCTCATGAACATTAGCCTTGATCATCGCCATTTGCATGAAGGTGTAAGCTTCCTCTACGCTACGGGAATCTTGCTTGAAGTTCTTCAACCTTTGCCTTGCTTCCCTAGCGTAATATGGAGGTATGAATCTTGCTCTCATCAATTCCTTCATGTGTTCCCAAGTGTGGATCTCCGGTTTTAAAGTTCATATCCGTTCTTTGAGGAGGTGATCCCACCAAATTAGGGCATATCCTTGGAATTCCAACGCAGCAAGTTGGACCTTCCTTTGCTCATTAAAAGTATGGCAAGACCAAATTTGTTCAATTTTAGTCTCCCATTCCATGTAAACGTCCGGATCTACTTTGCCCTCAAAACTCGGATTCTTGACCTTTACCCTTCTCATTCCATCGTTGTCTTGGTAAGGTCTATAAAGTTCCAAGTCTTGTCTTCTCCTAGGTTGCGGATTGCGCCCAAGGTAACCTCTCCACCTCTCGTCATCAACCTCCTCTTCTAGTTCCTGAAATTCATAAACAACATTGGTTGTGTTAGGAACATGGAAATTTGGATTATGATGAAGTGTACTTGATCCTCGATGACGTCTTGGATCCGGGGTTGGAGGTAGGGGAGGATTTTTTGAGATTTCGCCCATTCCAGAGGATAAAATCGGGTGAAATTTCGGGTGAGGGTCGGTTTTCTGGCCGATTTTTCTTCTTTGGGACGAGTTTCTAGTTGTTCCATCCATTCAGTTAATCCCGATACCATCTTTATGAGTTGGGATAGTTGGTCATTGGTTCTGGGATGATTTAGGTCACCTCGTGGACTTTTAGACATCCTGCACAAACACACAAAGTAACAACAAATGTGTGATATTAGCGTCCACTAGAACTTCCTTGGATGTCTCAAGTAGTTAACTTGTGTTCGTAAGAAAGGTTCTTGTGTTGGAAGTTAGCACAAGGGTTACTGTTGTAGGTCTCTTCACGCAAAGATTCAAGATAGAAAGAAATATTGCAAGTATGACAAAACTAGTATATTAGAAAGTATAGATACTAACTAACACACCCAAAGAAAAGACTCATTGTGTTTAGAGTAGAAATGGTTAAGAAAAGCACAAGAGATTAAGAAGAGCGAAGAACTTACCTTGAATTGCGAAGTTAAGAAAGAGAGATAGCCGGATATGGGTTTAGGTATGGCTAGATCTCTTTGATTGTTTCAAGGTATATACTTGAACTCTTCTGTTGTAATACTCTTGCACAGGGTGTACATCAATTTTGCAAAGTATTCCTCAAAGATTTGTTCGAATTTTGGCAACAGCAGCAAAAATCGGGTGAAAAATCGGTCAATCTACTGAAGAACATGTCGATTTTCTTTGTAAAAAATTCGACTCTTGGATTCGACGTTTGTTCGCTCCAAAGGTGTGTGCAAGCTTTAATATTTATAACCCAAGAAGTATGCTTGAACAATATGCAAACCCGTAGTGTACGGATCAATTGTAATAAAAGCAAGAATTCCAAGAGTCGAACACAAGGACTATGGTGAAACAAAGTACGGTAATCAGGTTGTCAAATAACCACAAGCAGCAAATTAAAGCAATCAAAGATGATATAAAAGTCAGATAAAGGGAATGCAGATTCTAGGGATTAAAGCATCCAGTTGTGGTTCCGACTCAAGATCTCAAAAGATAACGTGGACAAAGTTGAGGTTTGCAAAGGGAAGGTGTTTCTAAGGTGGGAATAGATCACCGGGTAAGTCTCACTACTCACTATCCCGAACCAAAGCTCCTTTTACCAGGTAAGTCTCAAGGTACTAAGAAAAGGAACTATAATCTCAAACCAACACACCACCCAAGGGAATAGAACTAACCTTTACCGGGTAAGTCTCAGGCTAACTCACAAAGATGGGATGAAGGCACACTCAAATCCCAATAAAGGATACACCTTTATTACCTACACTCACGATCTTGGGTAAACAAACAAAGGAATCATCGGGTAAGTCTCATCCTAGGCTTGCATTGAACCAGGAAAGATATAACAAGGATAGGATTTGGCAAAATTAAACTCTTAAATCAGATAAGATTCAGGAAAGGTCTCACCTTGTTCAGTTATATCCCATCCCGGCCGAGATGTTCAATGACTGACCGAGGTGTTCTACGGTAAAGGTAAACACTCGAGTTTTCAGGGTCCACTGGGGTAAAGGCTCATTCTTTCATCGTCTTTCCCACAAATTTCAGCCAATCACCCTAGAATCGCATAAAGAACTTAGCCAACAATCATCATGATAACAATAATCAAATATGTAAGAAAGGAATCAATATTCAAACAAGAAAACCTTAACACAAAGGTCTCAATAACTGAATGAATCAAAGAACAAATCAGCGTTCCTCAAATCACAATTCAGAAAAGACAACAAAACCAAAAGCAATCTAAGAAGATCTTACAAACTCCTTCAAAAGCCAACTTCAACTATGATTCCTTCCTTCCTTGAACTTTAAACTTCAACTCTTCCTTCAAACTTCCTTCAAACTCCAGAAAATTTCAGGATGCTCCAAGCATGGCTGAATTGTAGAAAATTCAACCCTTTATATAGGAGATTTATCTTCCAAAGATAAGATATCTTAAAAGGATAATTTCCTAGAAAATATATCCATATCTCTCAAAATAAATCAGCCAAATAGAATATCTTCCTTCCAGAAATCCAGCCAAAAATATATGATATTCTCCTTCCAAAAATAGAAGATCTCAGCCAAAAATAAAGATCTCGCTGGCAGCAGGGTGTTCGCCTCGGTCCTGACGCTCCTGAATATCACCTCGGTCGAGGTGGTATTGTAGCTGACTGAGGTGGATCTCAACTGAATGTAAGACTCTCGAATCTGGTCAAAAATCAATCCTCTAAATCATTTTCATGCTTCCTGAGATCTTCTTATAACTCCTCAATGCTCCAGAATGTAGCTCAAATGACTCCTTAGCTTCCTTAGCTCCATTTCGGTCCAAAACGTGCCATTTTCCCTACAATTACAACGAAACTAGGTGTAGACCTCGATTCCCGCAAAGGTAGACAAAACAATAATATAATCAAAGAATATACATCCATACATGCAGATTTATGAAGATAAAACGTCTAAACCAATCCCAAAATATAGACTATAACACATGCTATCAACGTTCAGGAACTTTCTTTTCTTCTTTTTTTTTGTATTGGCAAGGTTTCAAAGGTCAACGGCTGGCTTGTGTTTGGTTGATGGCGTTTCTCCCTTCCAAGACTTACACAAATCAACGCACGTTCAACTCAAATAATCTCGCAAAGAAAGGCGAACAAGAAAATATTCGACTTTTAAAGACTCAAAGAAGACTCAAAAAAATCAAACCTTTTTATGAACGTTTGGACTTCAATCGCTTAGCTCTGATACCACTTTGATGTGGGGATAAGCCACAGTTCCCGATCTAGATTGAAATTCCTTAAGTGGAACAAAAATCGATCTGTTTTATAGAAAAATCGGCCGATTTATCTCAAGAACAAGTCGATTTTTCGACAAACTCAGAATACGGATTATTGAATGATATGAAAAGAAAAGAAGATGAATACGGAATGATAAATTATTAATATAGGAAGATAGAACTATTATAAGACTTGCAAAGAACCTTGAACTCGATGGATCAAAACCCTTAACAAAGAATTACCTTTCACCCTTCCTTCTTTAACCTTACACAAACTTTCTAGATAAGACAAGCACAAGGAGGGACTAGTTTGACTTGTAGAACCAACCTTCAAAAAGATTAACACACACAAGTGTAATAGCTAGGATTCCCGAATTCTAATTAATGTTGATTAACTTAATCGTTGATAGTAATTGACATATAACTTGCGAAGATTTCCCAAGTGATGAGTATGAGTCTCACCGTTATATTCCTCGCGTAATTTTGAACGTTTGGGGAAATTTTTACTTTTTCCCCCGGTAATTATTTTTACCCTCCGGTGTTATTTGGAGCATTTGGGAGCTCCAATTAATAAAAATGCAGTTGAGAGAAATGATCAGGAAATCGGATATGTCTTAGATATGAAATAACATGGAGAGGCAAAACGGCCAAAAGAGTCGCTATTTCGTTTCTTAATGGCTAAGAAAGACGGCTTAGGAATACACGTTTTCCGATGCAGTTGTGTAATAATTATCCCTACAATATTCTAGATTTAATGTTCCAATCTCGAGAAGTTTGGAGAAAGAGGTTCGACCCGTCTTTGGATCGGTTAAAGGATAATTATCGACTTTACTAAAGGATAATTATCGACTTTACTAAAGGATAATTATCGTCTTCACTATAAATAGCGGAAAATCCTTTATTAATTCATTTCTTTTCACGTTTTCTCGTAAAAGCTCTGATTTCTCTCAACCTTCAAACTCAGATCTACTCTCCGTTTCTAATCCGATTTCAATTCCGTTTGAATTTCTGGATTCCTCTCTTCATTCTCTTCATAACGGTACCGAGTTTCTGCATTTCCGAGTATATGGAGGGCTGGTCGAGCATATATGTCACCAGGACGGTTCCGTCGCTCAGATTCCGATGAATTTGATGTTGTCCATGCGTAGCCTGCGTCGTTGTGATTCCAAATCTTCTTTCAGATCGTCAATCGGGTTGGTAACGAATAAGTTATGAATTTATTCGTTTTCCGTACTGCGATTTGGCCTAAATTGAGTTTAGACTTGTCAAATAGGACAATTAGAAATTCCATTATGGTCGTTATATTATTCTGGTGATTATGGGTTCTTGTTTGATGAAATCTGATGACAGGGGATTTAGAAATTGCCTGCGGGCAAAACGTTATTCTGGCGAAATCTAATTAATTAATTAAAGATTAATTAATTATATTAGGATTAAAATTGAGATTGAGGAATGTCGATTAGATACTACCTTGAGATTTGAGGAATTGTGAGTTATGTTGAGATATTGAGGTTTAGTTGGTTGTGAGGCTTATAGATCGAGTATCATCCTTATGAATCCCTTTGGGTCTAGGTGTGACCCCTTTGATGAATAGAGGTTGATATATCTGTTTATGCCTTGTTTATAGGCCGTGTTGTCCCTCCAGTGTAGAGGTGATCGTGGTTGAGTTTGTACGAGGTTGAGGTAAGTCCGTAGGACTTACTTAGCTACCATCCCTATATTGGGTGTTTGCATGAGTGGTGTATGCTTTATATGTTTGCTATGATAGCATGAGTTGTCGTTTTTATCGACCTATGTTCTATTGACTGCCCCACTGCGTGGCTGTGATAACCTTTCCCTTTCATCCCGCCGTGGAGTCTGGGAGGTTCTCTGATGTCGGGCCAGACTGGTTTATAGGAAGGGCGCAATTCACTCCTATAGGGTACACGGATTGTGTGACCGATACTCGTACAGCTGGACATTGTACTCAGAGGCGGGGATGTATCGGTCCTCGTGTCACATACTTTCATCTATCTATATATATACGGTTTTTGAGTGAATGGTTATTATATAAAGATAATAAATGGGTAAATGTGTGATAGAATGCTGATGTGTTTATCTTTCATGATTGTGCTTGTGCTTATGCATTACCTCATATATGTATGGTTAGCTAACGGTTTCATACCGTGTTGTAGATGTTTACAGGTTAGGCGCTACTGGGTGATCTGGCAGGGTGACAAGCCGAGGACTCTCGTACATTAGGTGGTTGGTTTGGGGTTGTTGTGTTTCCCCTCCTGCGTGAGGATGATCTTTTGTACCTCCTATGTAAGGATGTCATTTTATATACTCGGCTATGTTGTTGTTTACTTTGGGTCATACAGTTTATACTATTTTATGTATTTGTTTTATATCTGTCAGTGTCATGTTGTAAGGTTCAGTGAACTTGTTGTCAGGCTAGGGTCAGGATCCATTGTGAGATCCTAGCCCAATGTGACATCCTGAGTCCCGCGGATTTGGGGTGTTACAGAGTTGGTATCAGAGCCCAGGTTGACAACAATGGCACTTGCTACCTTCAATGAGGTTTGATAGGTAAAATAAACAGAGCCCACATGGGATCTGACGTTTTCAAAGGTTTTGGTTTTAAGTGTGGTTTTGGGATAGAATGTACGAGAAGTCGTCACCTCTGTCATGGATCTCTGCAGCGTAGATATGTATATATATCTGTGTGTACTATGGGTTATGTGGATGTATTATATACATATCGATACATATGGCATATATATAGCCTTATAAGATTAGGTGCGTATATCCTACAGATGACTCAGACTAGAGTAATATCTGTAGTGGGATGAGGTAGGGGCACACCCCTCTTCCTCCAGTGGTGATAAGTCAGGGACCAGTTTTCGCTGTTGTTTCGCCTATGGCAGAGAACGAGTTTGAAGAGGTTGATCGTGTCTCCACGAGTAGATCCGAATTTCAAGAATATATGTAACAAGTATATGAAGCGGTGATAGTGGGTAGATCGACACCGGATTTACCAACAATTGTGAGATCAACTGAAGCTTCTGGATCCGGAAAGAAGCAATGGACTGAATCAGTTATTGGAGAAGCAAAGATGATGAATGGGGAACCAAGTCCGATATCAGGACAATCTAGTGATCCTTTGGCCATGAAGATGACTGGCAAGGGACTATAGTGTTTTAATTGCGTGGAAGTTGGGACACTGGCGAGTTGTGTGCCCCAAAGGCGCCCATCATATGCTTTACGTGTGGTAAAGCAGGGCATAGAGCAAAGTTTTGTCGACAGGGCAAGGCATTTCCTTTACAGGTTCCCGTCAAGAGTGATATCATTCCAGGTGGACGACGAAGGTCGGGTTACCCTTCAGTTGCACAGGTTGCAAGGATGGGATGATTATATTTCAGTTGTGGCTATCAAGATCATTTGCGTTCTGTGTGCCCTTTGGCACTGATAGCTTGTTTCACTTGTGGTGAGTTAGGTCATCTGGCCCTTTCTGTTAGCACGGGGTGTTTCTTCCCAACAAGACCTTCCTCTTTCCGGTGCAGAAAGAGTGGAAGTGGAGGCTATAGTAATGACCTCAGTGATACCTGAGGAGCATGGATCTGACATTGAGTGATGATATGTAGTGGAGCTACGAGTGTTAGCTGTTATAGGTACCATTCTCGTTAATGGTTTACCTGGTGGAGTTTTGCTTGTTGTGAGTGTTATGCACTTCATGTCTTTCGATGCATGCGTTAATGATTGACTTTTTGTATATAGTAGAAGGTGGATTTTCCTTTACAAGATTACCTTTTTGGGTCTGAGATACCCGTGAGATGCGTGTTTGTTCCCTTATTTCAGGGACCCGTGTATGGTTGTAGACTTTTGTGTCATGTCGTAGGTGCATGAGGAAGTCATTATGTGTATGGTTTGGATGAATAGATATCATGTGGTGTTAGCTTTTAATAGTAAGACTATTATAGTCTTTACTGAGTTGAGTTAAATAGAGGTCTTCTGAGGTTAAGACCTTTGAAGAGACGGGTTTGTCATCAGGACTGTACGAGCAGCGAGCTGATAGCACAGGGATGTGACGCCTTCTAGTTTTATACCATAAAGGAGCGAGATAATCCAACAATTGAAGGTATTCCAGTTGTTTATGAGTTTATAGACGTGTTACTGAACCGTCTAGTTGTCACCTCAGCGGAGTGTGGACATTGTTATCGAGTTGAAGTATGATACAAGATTGAATGGAAAGCCACACTATATGGTGCTTGTTGAGATATTGTACTGATAACTTGAAAAGTTTACTGAAACGGGTTTACCCTAGTGGGTTCCATGTTCCGTATTGACGACCTGACGAGTTAACTTCAAGAAGCAATTGTGTTTTCGGGATTCCTTTATGCTCAAGATATCCCTAGTCATGGATGAGAGAGCAACATGTGTATGAGATAGCATCCCATACCCGTTATGGACACTACGAGTTTGTAGTGATGTCATTTGGGTTGACAAATATTTTAGTAGTTTTTATGGAGTTGATGAATAGTATCTTCATCAACTTCCTTGATTAGTTGGTGGTGGACTCCATGGATGACATGTCGGTATACTCTCATAGCAGAGAATAGTAGACCGATCGTCTGAGGACCGTTCTACAGATTTCGAGAGATAGAGGGTTGTATGCTACGCTCTCTAAGTGTAAGTTGAGATGCCAGTGGTAGCCTTTTTAGGCCATGTTGTCTCCACCAGTGGGATCATGGTTGACCTGGCAAGAATTAAGTATGTTGTAACATGAGAGATACTAATGAACATTAAGGAATACGTAGTTTTCTCGGCTCAGCCGATTGCTACCAATGCTTTGACGAAGGATTTTATATGATTATGTATTCATTTGCGAGTCTTTTGAGAAGACCACCATAACTACGTGATGAAAGCAGTGTGTCTATGTTCTGAAGAGTTGAGGAGGCATTTGACCTCTGCTTCCATTCTGTTGTAGTTAGAAGATTTTTGGGATCCCGTGATTTACGGTGATACATCCCAGCTAAGTTTGAGATGTGTATTACTACAAAGGAGTAGGGTTATTGATATGTGTGTTTACAACTGAGAATGTATGATGAGAACTACTCGACTCATGATGTAGAGTTAGTAGTGGTAGTTCAAGCCTTTAAATTTTGAAGACCGTACTAGTGTGATCTTCGTGTCAGATTTTCATAGATCATAGAAATCTGAAGTTTATTTTATGCTGCAGGGGTTGAATAACCGCCAGTTTTAAGAGCTTAAGTTGATCAAGACTTTGACTTGAAGATTTCATATCATTCAGAGAAGTTGAATGTTGTCGCCGATAACTTGAATGGAAAGACGCTCCAAGAGAAGATGATTGTGAGACTGATAGTTCAACCTCAGCTTCAAAGAGATCTAGCTTGGCTAGAGTTGGACAATCAGTTCCTTGATAAGGATACCCATTTATACCTCAGAGATTCTACCTGGTCTGTTGGATGAGGTCCAACAGAAGTAGGAGACCTGCCGGGCCTTGACAAGGTTTAGAGAAAGGATGTCTCGTACTGAGGCACCATAGTTCTCCATAGGAGTAGATGGACTGATGAAGAGTCATGACCGCTTTTGTGTTCCTGCTGATGCAGATGAAGACAGAATATTACGTATACCCACTGTACGCCTTATTCAGTACATTCAGGTACGAGTAAGATGTACCACGAGATGAGACGATTATATTGTATGAAGCCGATATAACCTGATTTGTGATACAGTGTGCGACCTGTCAGCAGGTCCAGATAGAGTATTTCCGATCTAGAGATAAGCCCCACCCACTACCAGTGCAGTAGTAGAATTTGGGAGGACATCTCTATGGACTTTTTTTATGGGATTGTGACCCAATAGAATATTTATGTTATCTAGATTGTTGGTAACAAATTAATGAAACCGGCACGTTTCATTTCTATCAGAAGGACGTGGCTAGTGAATGAATTGGCTGAGGAGTACACTAGACAGATAGTGAGACTCCATGGTATACCGAGAACGATCATTTCTGATCGAGATGGATGTTTTTACTTTGAGTTTTTAGGCAGCAGATTCAGACTTCTTTGGGGACGAGTATGTACCTCATGACTACACTTCACCCCCTAACAGATGGTCAGTTAGAGAGGATCATCTAGATCTTAAAGATCTATTATAAGTTGTAAGTCGAATGGGAAACGGGGATGGTTATATTACCTTCCATTAATGAGTTTATTATATAATAATGAAGGACGTGCATCTTTCTGGGATGGCCCTATGAGGCAATATATATAGACATAGATGTCGTATATCCTTATGCGAGAAGTAATCTAGCAGTAGTAGTGGAATAACACCTGACCAGATTAAGGATTTTATAGTTCAAGTAACGTTGATTGAAGGAAGAATGCTGGTTGTACAGAGTCGCCAGATATTATATGTAGACAAGAGGCGTTAACCTCTAAAGTTCAAGCGAGAGTTCATGTCCGGCTGTAAGTATCTTAGCTGCGAGACGTTAGACGTGTTAATATGGAAAGGGAACTGAGTTTCCAATATGAAGGTTTATTTGAGATCGACCAGTACGGAGAAGGTAGCATGATGTTTAGCTTTGCCTCTGAGATTAGAGGATATCCACCCAATGTTTCATATATTTTTCAACTGAGGAAATATATACCAGACTCGAGACACCTTGTGAATTACGATGATTTGATGGTTAAGTCTAACCACACGTTTGTTGAGCATTCGATTGCATTCTTGGAATGAGATATGAAACGCTTGCATTCAAAAGACATTCCCATATTGAGGATATGATGGTAAAGATGAAGACTTGAAGAGGCTATGTGAGAGACTGAGGATAGTGTCCTGAGGAACTCTGTAGAGTATATGTTGGGACAGACCCATTTGTGGGAGCACGAGTAGATCTTAGTGCTATCTTGATGAATGTTGTGCTTATGTGCTTATATGCCTTGATGTGTTATTCTATGCTAGTTGTGATGTGATTTATGATCTTAGTAGATCTTGATGTGCTAGCGTGATGTATGCTATAGCTGGAGATGATTACTTCCTCCACGTTATGATTATATATATAGCTGGAGATGGTTCTTTCCTCCATGCTATTTGAGTGGGATTAGGATTTAGCTGGAGATGATTCTTTCCTCCATGCTACCTTGATGGACATAGTTCAGTGGAGATGTGACTCCTCAATGCGATATATATGTTTATGGGTTGGCTAGAGACGTATTTCCTCTATGCATGTGATATGTTTTGGCTAGAGATGTGCTTCCTCTATGCCTTGTGATGTGGTATGGCGAGAGACGTGATTCCTCTACGCCTGTGGGTAGCGTTATGGCCCTGTTTCCTGGAGTGATGATTCCTCCATGTTTATACTTGAGGTTATAGATTGTTATAGGTTGTGATCTTTTGAACGGAGATGTGATACCTCCGATAGAAAGAGTGAGAGTTATACCTCGGCGTATGGGTCCGAGAGGATTTGGGAATTGTTCAAGTTTCGGGACAAAACTTTTTTTTAGGGGTGTGTGATGTAATAGCTAGGATTTCCAAATTCTAATTAATGTTGATTAACTTAATCGTTGATAGTAATTGACATATAACTTGCGAAGATTTCCCAAGTGATGAGTATGAGTCTCATCGTTATGTTCCTCGCGTAATTTTGAATGTTTGGGGAAATTTTTACTTTTTCCCCCGGTAATTATTTTTACCCTCCGGTGTTATTTGGAGCATTTGGGAGCTCCAATTAATAAAAATGCAGTTGAAAGAAATGATCAGGACATCGGATATGTCTTAGATATGAAATAACATGGAGAGGCAAAACGGCCAAAAGAGTCGTTATTTCGTTTCTTAATGGCTAAGAAAGACGGCTTAGGAATACACGTTTTCCGATGCAGTTGTGTAATAATTATCCCTACAATATTCTAGATTTAATGTTCCAATCTCGAGAAGTTTGGAGAAAGAGGTTCGACCCGCCTTTGGATCGGTTAAAGGATAATTATCGATTTTACTAAAGGATAATTATCGTCTTCACTATAAATAGCGGAAAATACTTTATTAATTCATTTCTTTTCACGTTTTCTCGTAAAAGCTCTGATTTCTCTCAACCTTCAAACTCAGATCTACTCTCCGTTTCTAATCCGATTTCAATTCCGTTTGAATTTCTGGATTCCTCTCTTCATTCTCTTCATAACGGTACCGAGTTTCTGCATTTCCGAGTATATGGAGGGCTGGTCGAGCATATATGTCACCAGGACCGTTCCGTCGCTCAGATTCCGATGAATTTGATGCTGTCCATGCGTAGCCTGCGTCGTTGTGATTCTGAATCTTCTTTCAGATCGTCAATCGGGTTAGTAACGAATAAGTTATGAATTTATTCGTTTTCCGTACTGCGATTTGGCCTAAATTGAGTTTAGACTTGTCAAATAGGACAATTAGAAATTCCATTATGGTCGTTATATTATTCTGGTGATTATGGGTTCTTGTTTGATGAAATCTGATGACAGGGGGTTTAGAAATTGCCTGCGGGCAAAACGTTATTCTGGCGAAATCTAATTAATTAATTAAAGATTAATTAATTAAATTAGGATTAAAACTGAGATTGAGGAATGTCGATTAGATACTACCTTGAGATTTGAGGAATTGTGAGTTATGTTGAGATATTGAGGTTTAGTTGGTTGTGAGGCTTATAGATCGAGTATCATCCTTATGAATCCCTTTGGGTCTAGGTGTGACCCCTTTGATGAATAGAGGTTGATATATCTCTTTATGCCTTGTTTATAGGTCGTGTTGTCCCTCCAGTGTAGAGGTGATCGTGGTTGAGTTTGTACGAGGTTGAGGTAAGTTCGTAGGACTTACTTAGCTACCATCCCTATATTGGGTGTTTGCATGAGTGGTGTGTGCTTTATATGTTTGCTATGATAGCATGAGTTGTCGTTTTTATCGACCTATGTTCTATTGACTGCCCCACTGCGTGGCTGTGATAACCTTTCCCTTTCATCCCGCCGTGGAGTCTGGTAGGTTCTCTGATGTCGGGCCAGACTGGTTTACAGGAAGGGCGCAATCCACTCCCATAGGGTACACGGATTGTGTGACCGATACTCGTACAGCTGGACATTGTACTCAAAGGCGGGGATGTATCGGTCCTCGTGTCACATACTTTCATCTATCTATATATATACGGTTTTTGAGTGAATGGTTATTATATAAAGATAATAAATGGGTAAATGTGTGATAGCATGTTGATGTGTTTATCTTTCATGATTGTGCTTGTGCTTATGCATTACCTCATATATGTATGGTTAGCTAACGGTTTCATACCGTGTTGTAGATGTTTACATGTTAGGCGCTACTGGGTGATCTGGCAGGGTGACAAGCCGAGGACTCTCGTACATTAGGTGGTTGGTTTGGGGTTGTTGTGTTTCCCCTCCTACGTGAGGATGATCTTTTGTACCTCCTATGTGAGGATGTCGTTTTATATACTCGGCTATGTTGTTGTTTACTTTGGGTCATACAGTTTATACTGTTTTATGTATTTGTTTTATATCTGTCAGTGCCATGTTGTAAGGTCCAGTGAACTTGTTGTCAGGCTAGGGTCAGGATCCATTGTGAGATCCTAGCCCAATGTGACATCCTGAGTCCCGCGGATTCGGGGTGTTACAACAAGAACAACCTAGCAAAGATTCATAACTCTTCAACAAAAAACTCTCCTTTTGATTGAATAGAAATGAAAAAATGCAAACCCCGTGAGCGAAGTCACAAGTATCTCACAATAATGTGGAAAATATAATCACAACTCAGCTATCTAATAATCTCCCCTTCTAAAGCTATTTATAAGGGAGATTAATCCTACAAAAACTAGGAAAATATATTTAAAGATAATTTTGCAAAGATATCTTTAAGATATATAAAATCTAAACTGGAAAGATAAAATCTAAACTAAATAATTTCCTAAGATAATCTGAGAGTTTTAAGGAATTATAACAATAAAAGATAATTGCCAAAAGATAGATCTTGGCCGGATCTTTGCAACTCGTTCTAGCAAAGGAAATCGGATACAAAAACGATCGAGTTTTCGCTACAGGAAAATCGGTCGAGTTTTTGGGAACTCGGTCGATTTTTCCTCTCTGGAACTCTTCTTTGCTCTTATCCTTGTTCCTTGATGATGTCTTCTCTTGGATCCTTCTAGACCTTGACCTAGTAATGGGTCCTTGTATGGAAAATGTCGAAGATGGTCCCACATCAGGATGTCTCGAGGAGAGGCACCACAGTTTGCAGTCGGTGCTGATGGAGTTTTGAGACGCCAGGAGCGCGTATGTGTACCCTCAGATCGAGAGTTGAGACAAAGGATCCTTCAAGAGGCTCATTCTTCACCTTACTCAGTGCACCCCGGTACGAGTAAGATGTATCAGGACATCAAACGCTCCTATTGGTGGGGAGGTCTAAAGTCAGACGTCACGAGATATGTAGCTCAGTATGCGACCTGTCAACAGGTCAAGATCGAGCATCATCGACCCGGAGGCGAGCTTCACCCACTTCCCGTCCCCTAGTGGAAGCGGGAAGACATCTCGATGGACTTTGTTACCGGCATGAGACCGAGTCGAGGTTTTGATCCTATCTAGGTGATAGTAGATCGACTAACGAAGACCGCACGTTTCATCCCTATCAAGGAAACGTGGCCGGTAAGTCGATTGGAAGAAGAGTTCACTAGGCAGATAGTGAGACTTCATGGAGTACCTAGGACTATAGTCTCTGATAGAGACGGACGGTTGACATCGAGGTTTTGGCAGCAAGTGCATGCCGCCCTAGGTACGAGTCTGCAATTCACGACTTCTTATCATCCTCAGACCGATGGTCAGTCCAAGCGGACCATCCAGACTCTGGAGGACATGTTGAGAGTCTGCGTGTTAGACTGGGGACATGTTTGGCCAGAT
Organism: Fagopyrum esculentum; assembly: GCA_033239045.1. NCBI lineage: Eukaryota > Viridiplantae > Streptophyta > Magnoliopsida > Caryophyllales > Polygonaceae > Fagopyrum > Fagopyrum esculentum. The sequence goes on from BSUD01000008.1 coordinate 114,775,958, forward strand.
CACTTTCCCTTAGTCGAGTTTTCGTTTAACAATAGTTGGCACGCTTCGATCAGGATGACCCCCTATGAGGCTTTATACGGACAGAGATGCCGTACACCGTTGTGTTGGGACGAGCCGAGTAGTTCTAGCGGGATAACACCTGAGCAGATTCAGGATGACATGGCTCGAGTAGCAGTGATCCGTGAACGGATGTTAGTAGCAAAGAGTCGACAAAAGTCTTATATAGATAAGAGGCGCAGACCTCTGGAGTTCAGAGTTGGAGCTCAAGTTTGGTTGAGGGTATCCCCGACACGAGGAGTCAGACGTTTCGGTGTCAAATGGAAGTTGAGCCCTAGATACGTCGGACATTTTGAGATTCTGGAGCGAGTTGGAGAGGCAGCATACAAACTTTCTTTGCCACCGAGGCTGGAGGGTGTCCACCCAATCTTTTATGTGTCTCAGTTAAGGGAGTACATACTGGACTCGAGACACATCATCAATCATGATGATCTAGTGGTTGAGCCAGACCATACGTTCGTTGACCATCCGGTAGTTGTCTTAGAGCATAGTACGAGGCGCTTGCGTTCGAAGGACATACCGCTGATGAAGATTCAGTGGTCAATGCGAGGAGCTGACGAGGCGACTTGGGAGACAAAGGATACTGTCCAGAGGAACTATCCGGAGTTTTACGCTGAGCTTGATGCACCTTTAGCGTAGTTGTTGTGTTTCGGTTTTTCCTTTTGTTGAGTTGCGTACGCTTTTGTTACATTTTGAGTTACGTTCCCCGAGTAGGAATATATGAGTTGCATTCAACGTTCTGTGTTGTTATGTGATCGTTCGGGTTGTTGCAAGTTTCGGGATGAAACTTCTTTTTAGGGGGATCTGATGTAAGATCCTAGTTTTTACCTTCACCGCCCCACTCGGGGCAATACTTCTCAAATACTTAATCAAATTGAACATGTTTTACAAATGAGTCAAGCATCCCTTTATATAGTGGATGTAGCCATACAAAGAGTCGGGAAAGTAAATGACGGAAATAAAATCGGAATTAAAGTTTCGAAAATGAAAAGCCTTAAATATGAAAGGTCGGAATTTAAGTCACGGAATCAAGTTCCAGAATTAAAGTTCCGAATATAAAAGTCAATTATTAAATAGCCTAAATATTTAAATGTCTTCATAATGGTGTCGGGTCGTTCTATCCGGAAACACGGATGGCATCGCCATCCGGGGGCGTATCACTCCTTGCCTCTCGTAGTTGTACATGATGCAATTGAAATCTCCACCAATGATAAGGGGTTCTTTGATCAACGACTCCATTTTTTGTTGATATCTTTCCATAATTGTATTCACCAGTTAGCCTTAGGCGGACGTAGACTACTATCAAGTGATAACTTTTTTTTTATTGTTGAGCACTTTAGGATGTATAAACCCACCGTTCATAGTGATAATGCTCAGTTTAGTGTTTTCAGCATACCACATCAACCATATTCCACCCTTGAAACCGTGTGCTTCCACCCTAACACATCCAAAGAAATTGAGTTTATCATAGATTTTTTGAGCACGGTCTCCCGAGATGTGAGGCTCAAAATAGCTAAAATATCGATTTTATAATACTTGCAAAGATACTTGATGGCACGTTGAAACCCGTTCTTCTAGGCCCCAAACACATTCTAGAAGAGTCATATCATAATCAAATAGTAAGAGTAGAGTACCTCGATTATGGGGAGGATAATTTTTATTATACCACATAAATAGGCACAACAAAATAGCCCCTTGGAATCACCTCCTTGTTTTCGTCACTCATATCAGTGTCTATCTTTTCCTAAATAATATTCCCAACCGAAATATTGCTATTTGCATGATCTTTAGTATCGGATGCGTCCATTACCTATCCCAGTGCATCCGGTGGATCCTCTTGTAGAGACCATTTGTTACCATCTGAAGCGGCATTCGGGGCCAGTGAGGACTCTTTGTCATGATCTCCCACACGGTTTTCAATATCTTTGTGTTTTCAGCATACCACATCAACCATATTTCACCCTTGAAACCGTGTGCTTCTACCCTAACACATCCAAAGAAATTGAGTTTATCGAAGATTTTTTTAGCACGGTCTCCCGAGATGTGAGGCTCAAAATAGCTAAAATATCGATTTTATAATACTTGCAAAGATACTCGATGGCACGTTGAAACCCGTTCTTGCAGGCCTCAATCACATTCTAGAAGAGTCAATTCATAATCAAATAGTTAGAGTAGAGTACCTCGATTATGGGGAGGATAATTTTTATTATACCACATAAATAGGCACAAAAAAAAATCCCCTTGGAATCACCTTCTTGTTTTCATCACTCATATCAGTGTCTATCTTTTCCTAAATAATATTCGCAACCGAAATATTGCTATTTGCATGATCTTTAGTATCGGATGCGTCCATTACCTATCCCAGTGCATCCGGTGGATCCTCTTGTAGAGACCATTTGTTACCATCTGAAGCGGCATTCGGGGCTAGTGAGGACTCTTTGTCATGATCTCCCACACGGTTTTCAATATCTTTGTGCAGCTCAACTGAACTTCCCTCTCATGGTCTAGCTCTTTTCAAGGCTTTTTTGCTTTTCGAGTTTCTCCTCTAATTGTGGTGGGATAACTATTTCTTTTCGCACATCATTAACTATCTCTGCCACAATATCATCATGTCCCTTAATGGTCACCGCTTTGACAATTTGTTGCTTATGAACCTGCATGTTACTATTCTGAAAATTCGTCATCGTTTCCTGATAAAACATCGTATTGATTTACCTTCGTAATTTTTTTCTGGTTCACATTTGTGTGATTTGCTTTATTTTTGGACGTCAATATTGTTTCCTTCCCTTCTAAATATTTCCTTTTGTGAGCTTCTGAATTTCCCGTATAAGGGGCGGATTTATCCTTTCGGACCTTTCCTTTTGAGTTCCCTTGAATTTCTATAATTCTCTATCATCCACGGGTTGTATCATCCTCAGTTCCGGAGGTAGCTTTGTCTCCGATATTAGTCACTGGTATGTTTGTCATCTCATTTGCATCCTTGGAGGCAACAATTTTGCTTCCACCTTTGTGTTTCCATGGCTTTGTGATGTGTTGAAAATGCACAATTGGAGATTAAATGTTTGAACCTCCCACACTTAAAGCATATTGTGTTCAAGCCTTTATATTCAATAGGGCACTTAATCCCCTCAATGATGATTGCTCGGTTTAAAATTTTTCCTAGCTCAACCTCGACATAAACACGGGCGAATTTACCCCGGTTGGTATAGAGGGTCTTAGTGTAAGAGCCTTAGTTGTTGAATTGTTGAGAGTGTGTGCTAAGGGCACAGATTGTGCCTGAACCGCCCCTTCGTGACCCAGAGGCCGTCCCTGCGGTTTGCCTGGGCCGCACCTGCGCCTCCCTGAGCCGCCCCTGCGGTTTAGGGTGTGCTGCAGCCGTCTTTGTTGACTCTTGACCCGTGCTTTACTCTTTCCTTCCTCTATAAGTTTCTTCTCTTTCCTCCCTGATGAGGGTTACCTCATTTGCAGCTCCATCTTCTTCCTCACGTTCACCTTCCTCTCCTTCCTTCCTTTGATCTCTTTCTTGATCTTCTTGGGTTCTTTGTTAATTTGTGAGAGTTTGGTGTGGCTTTGTTTTTGGTTGATGTTGGTTGATGTTGTTGTGCTTGTTGATAGCCAACCTTGAGCTTGTGGAGTGTGATTTCCCTCTGCATAGGTTCAGCTTGGTGAGTTCATCTCCCATCTCTTCTTATCTTTCTTCTTTCCTTCGTTCCTTCTTTTCTTCATTCATAGATTAGGTTCCATAAGTTTGATCTTGTGGCAGCCTTGATTAGCTTCATTTGATGTATATATGTATGTATATGTGTATGTATGGGTGTTGGCTGAAGAAGGAGTGAAGAGGTCGAGTGAAGAAGCAAGGAGAAGCTGAAGGTGTGCCCTTTACACACCAGCCGCCCTTGTGCCACCTTGGACTGCCCCAGTGCCGGCTGACAGCCGCCCCTGCACCACCTCCTAGCTGCCCCTGCGGCCACCTGCACCAGCCTTGCCTTGCTCTAGGTTCTGCAGGTGTGTCTTGCTTCTAGGATTGTCTATGGATGGCATTGCCTCTTCCTTTCCTAGTATAAGAGTGTAGTATATTGCTAGGTATAGATGAGAGTGTTTGGATGATGTATGATCATGTTATGCCTTATACGGATTTTGAGGATTACTAGGTTTTGAAGCTTAGGTTGAGGATGATCCTATGGATCCCTTGGGTCTATGTGTGACCCCTTTGATTGATAGGAGATTTACATATCTCTATGCCTTGTTATTGGGCAGTGTACCTTTCAGGATTGGAGGTTGATCATGGTTGAGTGTTATACGAGGTTGAAGTAAGTCCGTAAGACTTACTGAGCTACCATCCTTATATTGGGTGTTTGTATGAGTGGTGCGTGTGTTATATGTTTCATATGATAGCATGTGATGTCGTTTCTTACCAACCTATCTTTTATTTATTGCCCCGTATGCGTGGTTATAATAGTCTTTCCCTTTCATCCCACCGTGGAGTGTGGGAGGTTCTCTGACGTCAAGCCACCTAGTATACAGGAAGGGCGCAATCCACTCTCATAGGGTACACGGGTTGTGTGACCGACACTACTTCCAGATGGCTAGCAGGCCCAGAGGCGAGGATGATATGTTCCTCGTGTCACATAGTTTCATCTATCTATATATATATACGATTTGAGTGAATGCCTATTATATAAAGATAATAAATTGGGTGAATGTGTGATAGCATGTTAATGTGTTTATCTTTCATGATTGTGTTTGTGCTTATGCATTACCTTGTATATGTATGGTTAGCTAATGGTTTTATACCATGTTGTAGATGCCTTGCAGGATAGGCGTGCTGCTGAGTGATCTGGCAGGGTGGCAGGCCAAGGGCCTCTCGTACATAGGATGGTTATGGCTTTTGGGGTTGTTTATGTTTCACTCCTACGTGAGGATGATGTTTTGTTTACCTCATGTGTGAGGATGTTGTTTTATACTCGAATATGATCTTGTTTGCCCCTTTTCGGTTGTACAGTATATACAGCTTTATGTATTTGTTTTATATCTGTCAGTGCCATGTTGTAAGGTCAAGTAAACATGTTGTCAGGTTAGGGTCAGGATCCACTATGAGATTCTAGCCTAATGTGGCATCCCGAGTCCCGCGGATTTGGGATGTTACACTTAGGGTCCATAACAATTGGCTTTCCGACTCTAATAGCCATGTTTCACAACACTGACTCTTTGTAAAAATGTATGGGGACATTAGTGAACCTAATCCACACCGGGGCAGACATGATGTCACAAGTTGGCCGGAATTCTAGTGTCCATCTCTTCATAACAATGCAACATCCGAAAATATGTCATGGACCACCAGTAAGAGTCATCATCAACTCATTACCGTTATCAAAGATAACCATAAAGAACCTATTTGACTAATTGATGATATGCATTCAATTCCCGAATTTCCAGATAGCCCGAAGATTATGCTCCATCACCGAGAAGGCGATGGGGTATCTGATGTGATCGAACTCGATTCGAACACGAGGATCCACCGGCACAAGTTCATACTCGGATTGGAATTAGTGAAATAAAACTCTTTTTTTTTGGAGTTTGTGTTTTTGGATATGAAGAGCAAATTCCCTCGGTCTCTCACTTTGGGAATCCCTCAACTCGAATGAACTACCCTCGGAATCTCACTTTGGGGTTCAAACCTTCGTTCCTCGGCCTCTCACCTTAGAACCACCTAAGCATCTCACCTAGATGTTTGAAAACTAAGCATCTCACCTAGAATTCGGGTTTTGTTTTAAAGCAAACAACAACTTTGATAGCACAAATGTTAACTTACTTCATTTAACTTGACTTCTTACAATGGGAGGATACAAGGCTTTATATAGCAAAAAAAAACTCAACCTAGAAACTCCCTAATTAAGTGCTAGAAATATCAAAGATTTATCAAAAGGAAATGCAAGAAATTCAAGAGTTTTTCTAGGAAATTCAAACACATAAATGGCCACATTTGGCCTTTATTCAAAGATGACTCTTGGATCTTATTCTCTTCACTTGGACAACACATCAAGGAGGGTTTAATCATGTCTTGGACGTCCATATCAAAGGAGGAGAAGACCATTGAACTAACTTGGCCGTCATTCACTGTATGTGTGTGAAGATGCCTTCAATGTTTGATTGAATGTTGACTTGTTGACCTTCACACGATTAATACGTAAATTCATGCATACTATATGAATAATATGAGCATGTTATGCTGCATGAAATATGTATTGATTGGACTTGCATATGTTTTGTATAACCATCTTTCATGCCTCCATGCATGATCTTGCCCAACAATCCATACAAGTACCGTAGTTGCTGCAATGTAGGGTCATTTTCACCCTCTTCCTCTTAGAATCTCGACTTTGTGTAAACTAGAAAGTTGTAGATATTGAAAATAGCTTTCAAAGTAGTACTCATGGGTATTTTAATTCCAAGCATTGCCTCAGTTATAGGCGTTTTACTGAGAGTGCGCAAACCTGACAGCTTAGTCGGAGAGAGTGAAAATTGGCTTGCATTGGGCATGCTCGGAGCAAGCATTTTCGGTTTGATTTCAATAGGTTTTGGCTCAGTTTTAGGCATGACCTCTAACACATAAGTATTGATTTTGATAGGTTCCGGCTGAGTTTTGACTTGTACGGTTGGTGGCAAAACGATTGGTTCCGGCATATTGACGATGATTTCTTCTCCGGTGGGGATCACATCAGTATCCCACCACTTTGATCACTAAAGACTTGCTCCATACTTGTGTCAAATCCAACGTCACCTCTATATTTATGCTAACAACAAGGTCTCTATTTTCTCCATGCGTGAAAGTCATTGATATTTTTCTCCACAAAACTCTAATCAAGTATTGTACGGAGTTTCCCCGTACTTAATCCTCCATTTACAATCTCCTTCCATGAAGCTTTTGGTGGTGGTAGATCCGGAGGATCCAAATTCTCAATCACTTTAGGCACTAGGGTAGTAATATCGTGATTCGTAGTACCAAGCACTATTAGTGACGGAGTAGGGGTAACGTTTTGGGAGGCAAAGCCACAGGGAGAGGGTGGAAGTTTTCGCCATCGTTAAGGTTTTTGGTGTTTTCACAGAGAGCTTTTTTGGTGGCTATAGTATAAGCATGCACGAGAAAGTCTCTAACATTTTAAATCAGAATATTATCTTATCTTAAGACCATATAAGTCTATATGTACTCGGATTAACCATTCATTAATGTTAATGTTTCAAATCAATAGTTCACATATTCAAAGCCGAGAGAAGGAGGAGGAACTTGAGAACAAGAAGCGTTCAAGGAAATTGCTCGGAGAAGGAAGATGAAATTTTGCGGGAGTTGGTGTGCATGGACTTATTGAAGTTGTATTAGGTTAGATTATTTAGGTTCAAAGGAGTGTAGTTGGGAGTAATATCGTGTAACCAAGTTAAGTAAACAATACACGTCTTTGAAGTCTGATCTAACATAGTTAGGAAAAGAGGGGTTTTGTCTCAAATTACTAGTTGGTAATTTAAGGTTTTCACTATACATATTTGTGTTATTCTGTTTAAGTATTTAAATTTTTCCGTTGTAGGTAATTCTCATTATGACGTCCCTGCGGTACTTCTAACAATCTAAATGTTCAAACACCTTTAATTATCAACATACTACCGTTGTTAATTACTTGCATTCTATGATTTTAGATCGCATGATAAAAACCATGTTGTCTCCCTTATTGTTATTGATCGAGTCAATTGGTGCCTTATGTCAACTCGATCTTGTGCGCTTTTATTCTATTTTGAATCTACTCGATCCACATACTTTATGGTCTTCATCGAGCCAATTAATCCACTATCTCAACCGAGTCAATCTCTAACCTTATGATATGTTATAGTATTTTTTTACAAACTATATTTTAATCATTCTAATCATTACACCATTTGTACATTTTAGATTTTGATCCTATCTAAGATTGAGCCTCGTAAGTATTTGCGAGATAAGAGACTTTCAGCACTCAACAAATATCGTTGCCGGAGAACTAAACGAGTTTCACGCGCTTTTACATAATTGACTTGGAAAACTTTTCGTTTTTTCCCGGCACAATTTCACAATCTACATTGAATGGTAGATAAAAAAAATTGTTGATATTATACGGTAAGAAATCGATCATCTTCTAGAGACTCTCCATCCTAGGGCATCCTTTCGGATGAGATCTTCAACCCGGAGAGTGGTCGATGACGAAACCTACAGGTAGTTGTATCCCAATTTTGTGAGCTTATCGGCAACACAATTGATTTTCCTAGAGACGTGATGAATTATGACCTGACGGAAACTAGCCATATTGTTAGAAATATCCGAAATAATAAAGTCAACTTCTCATGGGGTTTCCAAATTTGTTTATTAGAATCGATAATTGTAAGGTTATCCCCTTCAATTTCAATTTTGTTGATTTTACTAGTACATAAATAAGCTCTCTCATTGGGTATTGTTTAAAAAAGCTATATCATGGGGTTTTCAAGTTTGTTTCTCGAGGATAATTGTTGATGCATATTGATCTCTAAGGATAAATCTGAAGGCTGATTCTCTAGATCCAAGTTTAGAACCATCAAGTTTTAGTTTGATAAATTCATTTTCGGGTTTAATCCAATGGATATTCTGGGTTTTCCAACTATTTTTAAATGTGTTTGATTTAATTTGATTATTTCTGTTAGCTTCTTCCAAATCTTTTATTTGAGTTTGTATTGCTATATCAAAGTTTTGTGGTCTTTTATTGTTAAAGATACTTGATTTCTTGTGAACCAAATATTCCATCATGTAGTAGTGAGTTGTACATGTATTTTATCATCTAGTTTATCTCTTAGAAGAGTAATCATGTTCAAAATGTTCTAGTCTATGTTACTTACTAGTCGAAGTTCTTTTTTATTTATTTTTGCATCAGTTATATTGTTCATCAAGAAGTGGCACGTAAAAAATACATGTTTTGCCGACGCATGTGGATGGTTGCATAGAGTGCATTGCATGAGAACCATAACCTTATATTTCTCAAGATTTTCCTTAGTTGGGAGACTGTTTATTGACAGTTTTCAACTTTAGGCATCCATTTCCCAAATTCAAGCATGTAGGTTTGGTGTTAATCCTTTATTATTATGGATAAGGTTCATGGCCGCTTTTGTGGAGAACGAACCATTATCCGAAGATGCCAATAGAGGTGATCTTGAATAAACGACTTTGGGAGTTGGTAGGACTTGATTGCAGTCATAATCTCCAAAGGAGAGGAGTTTCCTAGCTTATAGTCCAGTTTCTAGGCATTCATTACCAATTATGTAATTGTTAATTGTTTTATTTTCATCAATAACAATGTTGTCCTTAAGCAATTTTATGAGTGGTTCATCCAATACCCACTAGTTTTTCCCAAAACTTAATAGTCTTGATCTCCTACATTCCATCGGAAACCTGACTCAAATTCAGGTCTAAGATTCATAGGTCTCTTCCATTGTCAATAGGTATTTTTCATAGTTTTGTAGTTCCATAAGAAAGAACCTTTAAAGTATTTTTTGTCAATAACTTTAACTCAAATATTATCATGTTCAGTCATGATATTTCATAGTAGTTTCATTTGTAAAACTTTATTCATGTTCTCTGCTTTTCTTATATCAACTTCACCTCTCTACTTAGGCTTACAAATTTTTTCCCAACTAATAATGGGCGATAGTTAGACCCTTTATTCCAAAAAAAGGTTCGATTTATTTAATTTAGTTTTCCATGGATACGCAATGAGAGTATAAAACTTTGAATGAAGTAGTTTGGTTTAGCATTATGAAACGATATATCCTATACACAATATATGTTTGAGTTCTAAAAATGAACAGTAACGGGCTTTAATTAACTTCGTTGTGAAATGAGCTTTTTCACCTGTTAAATTTATCATTTGGGCAGCCCAATGCTAAGGCCCTTTAACTTTTGAAGAAACGTTTTTTTATTTTTTTTTGGAATTTTTTCCTCTTAGCCGACCTTACCTTAATTCCTGTTTCTTCCACTTTTTATCTTCACCGTCACCGCTTCAGCAGCCTGCAACACTTCTCTTACCTCGCCACGTATTGTAGTCGTGTCCCCTTTCATTGATGTCAGCGGAGGCTTCTATCAACGACATATTGGCAGCTGTAGCTTGCCCTTTTCTTTTTCGTTTTCCGGCGTTAAAAAGCAGGATTGTGAATTCACCTTGAGACGAGGATCGTGAACTCATCGCCTAGGACGGTAAAGAAATTTAGCAAATATATACTCTTTATCTTCTCATCAAACTCTTCTTTCTCTCTGTCGGTTATTCATTCTCTTCACCGCCGGAGAAGAAAACCATGGAATAAAGCCAATAAAGGTTGTGAGTAATTCGGTGATATTAAGCTTGTAGAAGATGAAGAAATAGATGAAAAGATCTCTGTTTTTACAACACTCAATTTGAATATCGAGGCCTTATTAGTGAATCTCTTATTATGGAAGAATAAATATGAGCAAATAGATTTTGAACATTTTCCTACCAGCTGCAATGATAATCGCTTATTGCTTGATAGTTTATTGCAACAAAGCAATCGATTCAGGTCTTAGATCGACATCTGGAATAGTGTTGTCCACTAATCCAATTTTAGCTCTTGTATTGATATCCCCTTCTTCTCTTGTTTTAGTTCTATTGCTCTCTGTGTTTAGCCTATTGTTATGTCCAGTTGATCTAAATTTGGCCGTTAAGTGATTTGCACTTGGTCAATCATTTCTCAAGGTGTGCTAAATTGTATGGTTTTCGTAGATGAAGAGCTTGTGGTATAAAAACTTGATGTTCAACCTCCTCATATGATCGATCGGAACATGTGGAAGAACCAGGAGCCTATTGAGGAAATGATATATCCACTGGATATGTCTCTTTTGTTTACACCGGTAATGTTCCTTTTAGTTCATTCATCTTCAATTAGTGAGTTCATCATTTTCTTTTAGCTTGTTGCTCTTGCTAATTGAAAAGACTGTCCTTTTAATTGTAATGGTCTATTAGAGTTAGTTATTGTCTTACAACTTAATTCTCAAGTATGGGTAGAGGAATTGTTGCTCCTGCTAAGAACGAGGACCATGACGCATAATTACAACTTTCTGTTATAGTTCTATTGGCAATTTGCCGAATTCTCAATATTGTGGCATAAAGGATATGGTGGAGAATATACCATTGATTTTGGAAATTTTGATGAATGAGTAGGGTTCTGTTAATCATTTTTTATGTGTATGTCTATGCTATGTTTATAATCATTGTTGTTCTCAATTCATTTATTACATTAATTTTGGTTTACTAACTTGTTGGTTGCCCTTTACCTATGATTTTGTCTCTCTATGTTTTGTATGAAGCTGGAGCGCTGGAGGTTTTAGCTAAACAGATGCCTACTCTGCCTGATGGTAATCACAATAAAATGCACCTATCTAATTCCTTTTCGAACTTAGCTTTGCATTTTACAGTACCAATATGAGAATAAAGAGGATATGAAAGGGTATGGAACATATATAAACTAGAAGGTCACTGAATATATATGCTAACAACTGAAGCCATACTTTCACTACTGTGATATCTCTGCATCTGAAGACATACTTCCACTTTTTTTTTTGTAGGTTCTCATTCGCTGGAAATTTCCCTGAAACTTGTTTTATTGATATTTTGTGAAGGCCCTCCAAATGACATCATCAATTTCTACTCAACTGAAGTATACCTCAAGTCTGGATATGAGGCTTTTAGTAATCTACTTGGTTAAAATCGTATAGATCCATTCTTATTAAAAAAAATGTCAATTCAGTTTAGCTATTCTAAATCCATCCTCTGGGTGGTATGCCTATATTGGCCTGCTTTCCTACAGGTTGCTCCCATTGTAAGACAATTTGCGACATTTTGCGATGCTGCAGAGTGCGATGAAGTTTGAATTGCTTCACCTACTTTCCATTATCCTATCTTCAAATTTTTGGTATGTATGACACTATTTTAAATATCGCTTTTAGCTTAATTTTATGATTTAAGTCTTCATCTTATTAGAGAGCTTAATTTCATGATTTGTGGCTTCATCTTATTAGAGCGAGCAAGAAATTAAGCTCAAGCAGAAAAAAAATTAAAAAATAAATCATCGCAACGTACAATAACTTCATTTCCCGGTAAGACAGACATTATAAAGTAACAATTTACATTCTTTTTTTACAACTTTAAACTCACAATTTTCTTCATATAGGTACAACAGCGGTGAAACAACTTACTGCACTCAAAGACAAACTGGGAATGCCTACAGATAACTATGACTTTTTTCCCTCTGTTTTACCAAGATAAAATGTAATCGGAGGAATTTGTATATCTGTCAAATGGCAACTCAGTAATTACACAGGCACTGTATTTTTCAATTAGTATAACCGTCTGGAGTTACTAACGCATTACCGTACATATCAGCGTCTCACGGGAAAAATGTAACAAGCGCGCGTTGGACGCACCGGACCACCTAGTAATAATGAAATAAAAGAAAAACCTTCTTGAACCTGGGGCCTTGTTCAAGTAAGGCACATTATTCCGGTACAGCCGTGCGGCCGACCGTACGGCTGTAACACCCCAAATTTTACAACTTAGGGAGTTACTGGTTAGGACCGCACAGTGGGTCCCGACCTTAGTTTGACAACAACTTAACAAGATCTTACAACAAGGCACAGATAAGGAAAACCAAAAATCATAAAATAGTTCTTAACAATGTATGAATGTGACCAGATCAACTAACAGCCGGAAAACGTAATATAACAAAGTACGAAAAGAACGAAAGGAAACAAGGTCCAACTGTAAATCCCACAAATGAAGAAACTGTAAAACATCCTAAAGTACGACACCCCGGCTGACCACTACCGTCTGGATCACTCGGCATCTGTTCTAACCTGTGGCAAATCTACACAACACATCAACCGTTAGCTAACTATCCAAATATAAGTAGAATGACAACAGCACAAACACAAGCAGAAACAAAAATAAACAAACATCATGCTGGCACTCAACCGTTTATTATCTATTATTTAAGTGATTCACGTTATTCAATTTAAGTTGTGGCACGAGAGCTATTAACAGCTCTCACCTCCGTTCCTTATCCAACTGGGTGTAGGTCTAGCTGACCTCCGCCGGTAGCATCACTACAAACCGAGTATGGACTAGTCCCTAAAGAAACCCCCCAGCGCTCGCAAGCTAACTGAGCAGAATGCCACCGCCCGTTACTCTTAGGCCAAGTATAGGTCGGTAATTATATATCACAACCTATCTCTCTAAACATTTCAATCACACACCACTATCATCATTCATGCTCATATTTAGAAGTCAGCTAAGTAAGCCCAAAGGACTTACCTGATATAAAGCTCGACTCTTTGTAAACCACTCGCTCTGTAAACTGTAGCAACTCAGTTGCCTGCCAAAGGCGATAAGTGCATTAGCACACTCTCACGTAGTTAGAAGTCTAAGACTTCTAAGATCGAATAATGTATTAAGATATAACTAGTTACAGTATTAATTTAGGGTACCCTTGGTCCCGAAACTCCCAAAATTTCCAAATTCATGTCTAAACTCCTATTTGAGATTCTAAATTCATATTCTAACTCCTAAAGTTTAGTTTTGTTACCAACTGTCACTTTTCTTATTTTCCTATTTTCCAAAAGCTCGTAAAGGTCTAACTTCGGTTTCAAATATAAAATTCGTAACAGCTTATAACAATTCCGAATAAATTCTCTAGATCATCTATGATGTTCTATCTATCCTTAGGAGAAAGAATTCCTCAAAACTGTTCAGCCATTATTTTTATAATAATTCACAAAGTTGGCTACTACACTTATTATTCCTATACTTAACCAAAAATCCAAATTTACAAAACTGCTTAACTACTCAACTTCGGAAGCCTATAACTTCTAATCCGACCGTTCATTCCTTCTCAAATTTTAATATCATATACTACGTATAACCGTCTACAACATATCCAAAATTCAACGGTGGATCTTTATTCAAACGCTCAAACATTGGTCGACAAGGTGGGCAGTTTCTAATTTAAAAGCTGAAGGAAAAAAAATGAATTTACAGCAGCCCTTTATTTCCACCATTTTATTTATAAAACTCAGCAGCTACCTATTACTATCTTGACTATGCTCAAGGCCAAATTACAGCAGCTCATCAATCTAACATTAAGGAATCGGTATACATACATAAGATTATACAATAACCTTCCCCTTAAACTAATCAGAAACCTATTTTAATCCAAGTATAGGCTCTTACCGGGTTGCAGCTAGAAGGTTAATTTGTTGTTGGTTCCGATCTGCACCACTAATCTGTAAGTGTTGGTTGATCTCACTGCTGCAACAGTTGGGAATTTGATCGGAATAAAAAGGAAGGGGATGAGTCATTGTAGCCATGACATCAAGGAGATAACAGATGGGAAAGGATCGTCTTACCAGTAGGGACAGAAGGGGACGTGGCTCGTTCGATTGATGAGGGTGGGGCAAAGCTCGTGTTAAGGACGACGGTCTGGATGGCTATTCTCGCACAACACCAGCGTCCAATACTAACGTCGGCTTCTCGTCCTGCTGTTGACACGAGATGAAACACTGCTGTTGTAGATCAACGTAATAGAAGGAAGAGATCGAAGGAGGCTCACCTTACTGTCGACAGTTGCACGCGAAGGAAGGGCGTACAGAACGGAAACTTCGATCGCTGGAGGGAGAGATCCGCTGAATGTATCTGGACGCCAAGAATAATTGGCTGCGTGATTGTAGCTGAACAGAAGAGGCTGTTACGTGGGAGTTTAAGAGCAATAATTGCTGCAGATCTTTTGTTGGCTGAAGAAGGCAAGGAGCCGTTCCTTCCTGGGCTGGAGTAGGCGTTGGCAAACTGCTGCTGTTGGGCTGGGCTGAAGATGGACTGAAGCTGTTGCACACTGGCAAGCTGGGCGACTGGGCTGAAGGCTGGCGCTGGGCTCCTGGCATGTGCTGTGAGCTGCTGGCTGCAGAAACTGGGCTGCTGGCGCTGGACAAGCAAGACAGTGGGCTGTTGGCTGCAGAACTGGGCTGCTGGCGTTGGACAAGGCAAGTAGTGGCTGGATCCGTTGGGCTGAAGTATAGAGAAATAGATGGGCTGAAACTGGCTGCGGACAAGCTCCCGACCCATGAATATACGGACTAGACGGATATGGAGTTTGTTATAGTTTTAGATCGGTTAAGAATTCTATCATTTTATGCGGAAGTAAGCTACATAAAATGATAAACTATTTAAAAGATTCTATCATTTTATGTGAAGGAATTTACATAAAATGATAAATCCTATAATAATATGTCTAACTAAGTAGACGGAGATGCATTAACTGCTCGAGATCGGTTTTATAATAGAAATAGACGGAATAAAAATTCCGGATATTACATCAGTACCCCCTTAAAATAAGTTTCGTCCCGAAACTTAGAATAAGGTACTTACCCCATACATTTCCCCTCAAGAGTTATATTCTAGCATGCAACTACTCACGTCATCAAGTACATAAACATAAACAAGCATTTAAACATATAATCACAGAAGTCATATAAGGTATCGTCTCAATACTAACCCGTCAGTACTGAGGTAGCGGCTAACTCCGCAAAGAACTCAGGGTAGTTACGTCTAATACTCTCCTCTGTCTCCCAAGTAGCTTCATCAGCTCCTCGTCTAGACCACTGAATCCTCAGCATCGGTATCTCCTTAGAACGCAGGCGCCTAATACTACGCTCTAGGATGGCTACTGGATACTCCACAAAAGTGTGGTCTGGCTCGACTATCAGATCCTCATGACTGATGACGTGTCTAGGATCCGGTATGTACTCTCTCAGCTGAGATACATGAAAAACTGGGTGGACTCCTTCCAATCTCGGTGGCAGTGCTAGTCGGTAGGCAACCATTCCGACTCTCTCTAAGATCTCAAATGCACCGACATATCGGGGACTCAGCTTCCCCTTAATGCCGAAACGTATAACTCCTCTCGTAGGTGACACTCTCAACCACACCTGTGCACCTACTCTAAACTCCAAAGGTCGACGCCTTTTGTCAGCGTAGGACTTCTGACGACTCTGAGCTGCTAACATCCTCTCCCGGACTAAGGCAATCCGGGCGATGTCATCCTGTATCTGGTCTGGTACTACCCCTTCAGCCTTGCTAGGCTCATCCCAACACAACGGCGTACGACATCTCCGTCCGTACAAAGCCTCATAAGGTGCCATCCCAATAGACGCATGTCAGCTGTTATTATATGAAAACTTTACCAGTGGGAGATGATCTGGCCATACCTGTCCCCAATCTAGCACACATGCCCGCAACATGTCCTCTAAGGTCTGAATGGTCCTCTCGGACTGACCGTCCGTCTGTGGGTGGTAGGCAGTGGTAAAGTGGAGACTCGTCCCCAGAGCAGTATGTACCTGCTGCCAAAACCTCGAGGTAAAACGTCCATCGATCCCTGTCGGAGACGATAGTCCTCGGTACTCCATGGAGTCTCACAATGTGCCTGGTGAACTCCTCTGCTAGACGACTTACCGGCCACATTTCCTTAATCGGAATGAAACGTGCGGTCTTCGTCAGACGGTCTACCACTACCCAAATGGCATCAAAACCTCTGCTGAGCCTCAATCCGGTAACAAAATCCATAGAAATATCTTCCCACTTCCAATGTGGTACTGGAAGTGGGTGTAGCTCTCCTCCGGATCTACGATGCTCAATCTTGACCTGCTGACAGGTCGCACACTGGGCTACATACCGGGCCACATCAGGCTTCAAACCACCCCACCAGAAGGAATGTCTCACGTCCTTATACATCTTACTCGCTCCTGGATGTACGGAGTAAGGGGTAGCATGAGCCTCACCTAGTATCCTCTGTCTCAGCTCACTGTCTGATGGCACACAGATACGGTCCTGCCGTCTCATCACTCCATCGGCACCGATAGTGAACTGAGGTGCCTCATCTTGTGACATCCGGTCTCGGATCCGGGTCAACGTCGGACAGGTCTCCTGCTTCTGTCGGATCTCACCCAACAGGTCAGGAAGTAACTCTAAGGTGGCTAACTGATGAGCTGTATCGGGGAACTGGATCTCTACCTCCAACCAAGCTAAGTCTCTCTGTAACTGTGGTTGTACTGTCAACCGAGCTATCGCCTTCTCCCGAGGCGTCTTCCGACTCAAAGCGTCAACAACTACATTTGCCTTTTCGGGGTGGTAGAGAATCTCAAGGTCGAAATCCTTGATCAATTCTAGCCACCGCCTCTAGCGGTTATTCAACTCCCGCTGAGTGAATATGTACTTCAGACTCTTATGGTCTGTGAAGATCTGACAGGTCGCTCCATAGAGATAATGACGCCAGATCTTAAGAGCATGCACTACCGCTGCTAACTCCAGGTCATGAGTGGGGTAGTTCTCCTCATACGTCTTCAGTTGTCGAGACGCATAGGCTATGACCTTACCCCTCTGCATCAAGACACACCCCAAGCCCAGCTTGGATGCGTCACTGTACACTACAAAGTCCTCTGTACCCTCAGGTTGTGCTAAGATCGGAGCAGACGTCAATCTCCTCTTCAGCTCCTCAAAACTCTGCTGACACGGCTCAGACCAGACGAACCGAGTAGTCTTCCTTAGGAGAGAAGTTAAGTGGTCGGGCGATCAAGGAAAACTCTTCCACAAACCGACGGTAATAACCTGCCAATCCAAGGAAGTTGCGAACCTCCTTAACATTCTTCGGAGGTTGCCAAGAGGACACTGACTCAATCTTCACCGGGTCGACCTTAATCACTTCAGCAGTCACTACATGGCCTAGGAAAGCCACCTCTGACATCCAGAACTCACACTTGGATAGCTTAGCATATAGCTGGCTATCCTGTAGAATCTGTAACACTGTCCTCAAGTGTCCGGCATGCTCCTCTCGACTTCTAGAGTAAACTAGAATGTCGTCAATGAAGACCACTACAAACTGGTCTAGGAAGTCGATGAAAATCCCATTCATCAACTCCATAAATACTGTTGGCGCATTAGTGAGCCCGAATGGCATCACTACAAACTCATAGTGACCATACCTAGTCCGGAATGCCGTCTTAGGTATGTCCTGGTCTCTCACTCTCAACTGGTGATACCCCGATCTCAAATCTATCCTCGAGAACACTGACGCCCCATGTAGCTGGTCCAGCAGATCATCTATGCGAGGCAGGGGATACTTATTCTTGATGGTGACCTTGTTCAACTCCCGGTAGTCGATACATAGTCTCATCGATCCATCCTTCTTCCTCACAAATAACACTGGTGCGCCCCAGGGAGAAACGCTAGGGCGTATGAAGCCCTTCTCTGCTAAATCCTCTAACTGCTTCTTCAGCTCAAGCAGCTCTATCGGGGCCATGCGGTACGGGGCCTTCGAGATCGGTCTCGTGCCCGGCTCTAACTCGATGCTAAAGTCAACACTCCTCTGTGGAGGTAGCCCTGGTAAGTCGTCACTGAATACTTCTGCAAACTCGCAGGCAACTGGTATCTCCTCTACTGTCAGGCTCTTGCGCTCCTTCATGGCATAACACTAGAAGGCCTCGCAACCCTGTGCTATCAATCTGGCTGCTCTCACTGCGCTAATAACTGTGCCGGACTTTCCGAGGTCCCAACCTCGGAATATCACTCTGTGACTGATAGCATGAATTATAGTCTATATTTTGGGGTTTGTTTGGACGTTTTATCTTTCATAATCTGCATGTTTGTATGTACATTATGTGATTTTACTACCATTTCATCTACCTTTGCGAGAATCGAGGTCTACACCTAGTTTCGTTGTAATTGCAGGTAATATGGTACGTTTTGCATCAAAAAGGAGCAAAAGGAGTCATGAGTCATTTGGAGCTACATCCAGGGAGCATAGCCATGGATTGAAGATTTACTTTGGAGCAGATTCGAGAGATTTCACCTTCTGTCGTGAGTCACCTCGGTTGACCATTGATTCACCTCGACCGAGGTGATCCAGAGACGCCGACTCGACCGAGGCGAACACCTAGGACGCGGCGAGAATATTTTATTCTTGGAAGAGATCTTTTAAATTTGGAAAGTGATCTTATATTTTTGGGCTTGGCTCCTGGAAGGAAGGAGATATGCAGAATCATATATTTTACCTATTTTTATGGGAAGATATCTTTCTAAGATATTTTATCTTTGGATGGTTATTTTCCTATAAAAAGGGTTGGATTTCCACAATTCCACAGGCCGACTACACCGAAATACAGCACGCTATCACCCTACATACGCAGCAGCAGCAGCCTACTCCAATTTGGGAGTTTTCGAAGAACCTTTTTGAAGGTTGAAGGAAGATTGAAGATCATAGCTTTTATAGCTTTTTGAAGGGTTTTGTAAGATTGTCTTCAATTCCCTCAATTGTTGTCTTGTCTTTTTAGATTATTATCCAAGGAACGCTTTGTTGTGAAATTTGATTCATTTATTGAAGTCTTTTCATTAAATTCTTCTTGGTTCAAATATTCACCTTCTTCCCATATATTTTAATACTTTCATTATGATGATGAGTGGCTAATTTCCTTGTGTGATTCTAGGGTGATTGGCTGAAGGTTGTGGGAAAAACAATGATAGAATAATCTTAGATTCCATAGTATCCTGAAAGTTCGAGTCTTTAACCTTAACCCTAAGCATCTCGTTCGGTTGATGAACATCTCGGCCGGGGTGGAATTCTTCTGACCGAGGTGACTTATCCGACCTAAACAGAAAGTTAAGTGTTAGAGTTTGCTAAATCCTATTCTTATTACACCTTCCTGGTTCAATGCAAGCTTAGGATGAGACTTACCCGGTAATTCCTTAGTTTGTGTACCAACGATCATAAGTGTAGGTAATAAAGGTTTATCCTTTATTGGGGTTTGAGTGTGCTTCCATCCCATCTTTGTGAGTTAGCCTGAGACTTACCCGGTAAAGGTTGATTCTATTCCCTTAGATGGTGTGTTAGTTTGAGGTTATAGTTCTTTATCTTGATTCCTTGAGACTTACCCGGTAATAGGAGTTACGGTTTAGGATTAGTGTGTAGTGAGACTTACCCGGTAATCTACTCCACTTTAGTAACACCTTCCCCACGCAAAAATCTCAGCTTTGTCCGCTTATCTATAGATCTTGAGTTGGAACCACAACTTGATGCTTTAATCCCTAGAATTGCATGTTTGCTTTATTGACTTCTTATTCATCTTTTATTGTGTTAAATTGCTCTTGTGGTTAGCATTGACATTAGCATACCGTATTGACTTTGTTTCACCGAGTCCCTGTGATCGACCCCTGGAATTTTCTTGCTTTTACTACGATTGACCCGTACACTGCGGGTTCGCATCCTTGTTTTAAGCTTAAGTCTAGGGTTATAAATTTAAAGTTTGCACACACCGTTTGGAGCGAACAAGTTTTTGGCGCCGTTGCCGGGGACTTGGTCTAGACCGAGCCGGTACGGTTTGCTCTTGGGGCGCTTGCCCCGTTTCATCTAACCACTCTACTTGAGTGACGATTTTTGCAGGTTCTTTCTTAGGTATATGCGAAGAACCCGCGCTGGGAAGGAAATCGTTCCATACGATCCCGAACCAGAAAAGACATACAAGCGACGCTTAAGAGAAGCGAAGATGGCCCAACAAGACGATCGCGATCTTGCGGCCCAATTGAAAGAGACGCAGGAGCTGCTACGTCTCAGTAAAGAAGAACTAAGGCAAGAGAAAGAAGAGAATCGTGCCAAGACTGCAGCAATCGAAGCTGAGATTGCAGTCATACGAGATCAGATTCTACTTCGACCGAGGGAAGATCCTCCTGTTGATCCTCGACCGATGCAGAATCCAGCAGTAGATCCTCGACCGCGGCAGATTCCAGTACCTGATGCCCCGGCCGATGTACTCCCACCTCGGATGCCAGTCCGAGATGTTCTTCTTGTAGGAATCCCACAAACCCTAGGTCAAAGGATGGACCCTAATCAACAGCTGAGGCGTCCAGGGGTGAACCTAGGAGATCCAGCGGATCATGACTATGAACTTCGACCGCAAGTTCTATCCATGATTCGCCAATGCCAATTCGGAGGGCTAGAGAAGGAGTCGCCGCATCAACATCTTCAAAACTACGAGATCTTGATGGAAACCTTGCGACCTTCCAGAATTGAAAATAACAACTACAAGCTAAGACCTTTTTACTTTTCTTTAAAAGATAGAGCTCTTACTTGGTATCAATCTCTTCCTCCAGGAAAAATTAGCACATGGGAGGAGATGACTACGGAATTCTTAACCAAATTCTTTCCCCCCTCAAAGACCGCTGAAATGAGAGGGAAGATCAATGCTTTCATCATGAAGGACAAGGAGAGCTTGTCCAAATCTTGGGAGCGGTTCAAGGATATCTTTTGGATTGCCCACATCATGGGATTCCAAAGATCGAGTTGTTGGAGATCTACTTCAAAGGGCTGGACGGAAGCACCCAGTTCAATCTCCAACTACTCTCCGCCGGTACCTTCATGGACATGGCGATTGATGAGGCTTGGGACTTCATTGAGAAGCAAGCCTTGCACATGGAGAAATATACCCACCAAGGAGCTGAAGGTGGAGTTAAAAGAGTCAACTTTCAAGAGACTCAACCCAACAACAATCAACTCACGTCATTCAAGAATGACGTGAAGCAATTGAAGGAGCTCTTGATGGCTCAAACTAAGAAGGAAGAGCAAGGGCAAAGGAACAACAACAATAACGGGTACCGTAACAACAACAACGGACCCCGAAACAACAACTACAACAACAACAATAGAGGATCCAATAGCAACAACTAGAGGGCGAATAACCAAAACCACGGTAACAATTATTCAAACTCCAACTCTAATGATTCCTCTAATCCTTTCCTCTCCTCCCCTTCTTCTTCTTCTACTCCATTGAAAAGCCAAGGGCAAGGATCAAGTTCGTCTCAGCCAGAAAAGAAAGACGCAGTTCTGGAGGCAATCTTGATCAAGCTTAGCGCTATGGAGAATTCTATGACTTCATTTTCGAGGGCCCAAAAGTCCCTTGAACAACAACTTGCTAATAGGGCGAATGAAGCGCCAAGAGATCCAGGGAAGCTTCCAGCAAAGACGGAAACTAACCCTAAGGGCCAGTGCATGGCCATAACGACGAGGAGTGGACTCAAAACTGCAGATCTAGTGCCTCGCTCGACGCAGACCACCTCGGTCCAGATCTAGTCGAAGAACACCTCGACCGAGATACCAACCGAGGCGGAGCAACAGAAAGTAGGAGGAACGACAGAAACTTATGTTCCACCTCCTGCATATAAGCCACCACTTCCATTCCCTCAATCCAGAGCCAGAGCACATCTAGACAAGCACTTCGGTAAGTTTCTTGACTTGATGAATAAGCTACATATTAATATTCCTTTCCTTGATGCTATTTTAGGTATGCCCGCCTATGGGAAGTTCTTAAAAGAAATCTTATCAAGGAAGAGGAAGCTGGAGGATGTTGGTGAAGTTAGGATGACGTCTAAGTCTTCGGAGCTAATCAAAATCATGAAGGAAAAGATGCCACCTAAGTTGAGAGATCCCGGCTCATTTTGCATTCCCATTCAAGTTGGGGATGTTACTTGTGAAGCCCTTTGTGATCTAGGAGCCAGCGTGAGCATCATCCCGCTGGAGCTATGCACTAAGATCGGTCTTGGAGGGCCCAAGCCGGTCAAGATTCGACTTTACATGGCGGATCGCTCCATTACCCATCCCGTGGGCATTTTGGAGGACGTTCCGGTCAAGTTAGGTAACTTCTATCTACCCATAGATTTTGTTGTACTTGACATTCTCGCAGATTATCCAGTACCTATTATTCTCGGGAGGCCGTTTCTAGCAACTTCGGGTTGCAACGTGGATTGCAAGAACGCCAAGTTGAAATTCAACGTTGGTGGTGATGAGGTGGAGTTCGCACTACTTGCAGCAATGAAAGGGGAGCAACTAACTGATGATATCTTCAACATCTACGATGAAGAAGAATCAAGAGAATTGGTGAGCTCTATCCTTATTAACGATCCACTCGAAAGAGTTATTAGTTTCAGTTGAATGGAGGAAGGTATAGATGCTTCTTGTGATGCAGATATACGGAGCTTGAAGGCACTGGAAGAGGATCCAGGAGCTAAAACTGAGAAGCTAATCCAGGAGACGAAGATCTCCAGTCTCGGACCCAGTAGCAGTACCTCGACCGAGGCACTTTCTGGACTGAGCGAGGCGACCGAAGAACATCTCGGTCAACGCCTATGCGCTTTTACCGAGGTCGACAGCGAGACGATTCAAACTGAGATTGCTGAGAATAACAATTTTCTTACTCCCTTCTCTGACATTCACCCACTGTTGGCGGACCATTCCCTCCACCAACTTTCTGATAATAAAGGTCCTTGGTATGCTGATATTGTGAATTATCTTGTTTTCCAGGAAACACCGCCCGGATTGACGTACTCTCAAAAGAAGAGATTCTTCAAGGAAGTACGACATTACTACTGGGATGAGCCGCTGCTGTTCAAGCGCGGACCGGATGGGATGCTTCGAAGGTGCATTCCGGAGGATGAAGTTAATAGCGTTATAAAGCATTGTCATTCACTTCCTTGTGGGGAGCATGCTAGCACCGATAAAACATGCCCTAAGGTATTGCGTTCCGGTTTCTTTTGGCCTACATTATTTAAGGATGTGCAATCTTTTGTTGTTTCTTGCGATGCATGCCAAAGAACAGGGAACTTATCAAGGAGGAACGAGATGCCACTTAATAACATCCAAGAAGTGGAAATCTTTGATGTATGGGGGATTGACTTCATGGGACCTTTCCCATCCTCCGGAGGAAACCTCTACATTCTCCTTGTAGTTGATTACGTCTCTAGATGGGTTGAAGCCATTGCTTCTCCCACTAACGACGCCAAGGTGGTTGTAAAGTTCTTGAATAGAACTATCTTTCCACGATTTGGAACTCCACGCATCATCATTAGCGATGGAGGAACGCATTTCATCAACCGGAAGTTTAAAGCACTTCTATCGAAGTATGGGGTAACCCACAAGGTATCAACCGCTTATCACCCTCAAACTAGTGGACCGGTCGAGATCTCGAATAGAGAAATCAAGGCAATTTTGGAAAAGACCGTCTCTAGAACAAGGAAGGATTGGTCCATGAAACTGGACGATGCTCTTTGGGCGTACAGGACCGCATTCAAGACTCCCATAGGTACCACCCCTTATAATTTGGTATATGGGAAGTCTTGCCATTTGCCCGTTGAATTGGAGCACAAGGCGTATTGGGCTATCAAATGGTTGAACTTTGACATCAAGGAGGCTGGTGAGAAGCGACTATTGGAACTTAACGAGCTGGAGGAGCTGCGTTTGAACGCTTATGAGAATGCCAAAATCTACAAGGAAAGGACGAAGAGATGACATGACAAGCGTATCGTTCCAAAGGAGCTTAACGAAGGAGACTTAGTTCTACTCTTCAACTCCCGCCTCCGCCTTTTTCCAGGTAAGTTGAAATTTAGATGGACCGGACCTTATGTTGTGAAACATGTTTTCCCTCATGGTGCAGTTGAGATATGGGGCGAAACTAGCGGAAGCTTCAAGGTCAACGGTCATAGACTTAAGAAGTACCAGCCGGAAACGCCAGTTGAGGAGGTTGCACCGATATACCTCCTTTGAGACACATCAAGGTCCAGCTAGCGACCTTAAATCAAGCGCTTCTTGGGAGGCAACCCAAGGTATTGCTTTCTTTTCCCGTTTCCTAGTCTAGTTTAGTTAGTTTTTTTGCTTTGCTTTGCTTGGTTTTTGGCGTTCTGGACAGACAACAGGGAATATCTAAGGAGGAGCACAACTGGAAGGACAGAAGTTCGAGATTCTGAGAAGACAGAAGCACCTCGGTTATTGTCAGAGCACCTCGACCGAGTTGATTCTTGAGCAACCGGGGCGACTAGGGTTTCTGCAGAACCACCTCGGTCCGTACCATCTCGGTCCAGTCGAGACCATCTCGACCGAGGTGACAGCAGATCCAGTAACAGTATAAAAGGGAAAGAAAAATTACTTTTCACATTTTTTTACCTACCTCGACCGCGGCGACAGATCCACTTCGCTCTCTCTCAAATCTTGCTCGTTTTCGACATTTTCTGCTTCCAAACCGAGATTGAAGGGTAGAGGAGTCGATTGCAACAACAAATCTGCAAGAAATTCGAGTGAATCGGCCGGAACAAGGTAAAAACGATCGAAACCCTAACTCGTTCGTTTACTTCAAATTGGGCTTTGGTTGCCCTTGAATCTGTTGAGGAAAAGCTTAAGTACCCCATAGGAAGCATTTGTAGTGATTTTTGGGGGAAAAGAACTGAAATTCAGAGAGTTGAAATCGCGACTGTCTTCGCCTCGGTCCAGTCGATCTGCACCTCGGTCGAGGTGATTCTTGGAGTTTGTCAGTCGACCAAGGTAGTCTGACAGTGTTGATCGAAGATGAGTTCTGACAGAGTGTTAGCCCTTAGAGATAGATCCTCTCCTTCCCCTTCTTCTTCCTCATCCCGTCCTTACCGCCCGGTTATCCACGAGAGATGCCGGGTAGACTATGAGCGGATAGCTAGCAGTCCCGTTATCGCACCACGATTTCTGGACGTGTCGGCCTTTGATTGCCTAGGGTTAGATGCTGACCTTAGGAGGATGATTGCTACTGTCGGGCTGGATCAGTTTACTGAGATCCGAGCCCCAGCTTACTTGGAGCCGACCTTAGAGTTTGTTAGCTCCTTCTCCTACCTCCCCACAGACCGGTCTGTGAAGTACCGGTTGATGAACCGGAACTTCATAGTTCCTTTAGGGCCCGTTCATTTACCATATCCTGATATGGGATATGGGTATGGATATCACATATCCGATATCCATGTTTCGTAATTGAGTATATGAATATCAAAGTGATATCCTAGATATCAAAACTTTATTTTTTTATAGTTTTTGATATCTTACAAAATTGAGAGATATCACAGTCATTTTCTCTCATGTTTCCCTCAAACATCTTCCTCCCCAGTCTTCCTTTTTGATATACCTCACCATCTTGCTAAACACAAGTATCAGATATGAGATATCAATCTCATATCCATATCTATGATATCTATACCGATACCGATATCTGATATACTCATATCTGATATGGGAAATGAACAAGCCCTTAGAGATATGGAGAGAGATTTTTGGCTTTTCTGAGCCCACCGCCACCGACTTCCCCTCCCGATCCGTAGCTAGGGAGTTCTGGGGGCAGATTGCCCATATTACTGAGTATGCAGACAGATGGCGCCCTGGAGATTCCAGGGAGAAGGTCATCTTTCATCCGGCCTTCAGACTAGCCCACAGGATTTTTAGCGAGACACTTTTGGCGCGTACTGAGACGCCCCAGAAGGTCCGACAGGGGGAGCTCTTCAGCCTTTACTGCATGGTTACAGGAGGTTTCCCAGACTTTGGCTTGCTCTTGGCAGAGGATCTGCACAGGATCAAGGCCAAAGCGAAGGGAGACATTTGCTGCGGAGGTCTAGTCACCCACATCGCTACATACCACGGGATGGACCTCAGCGTTTGCACGATGGCGGCGGCTCCGGAGCCACTTGGATTACAGGAGATGATCACACGGAGGATTCTAGTTCCCCGTGGTTTGACCACTCCATATGTTGCCATGCCTTGGGAGCGGACTGCACCTCAGGGGATCCGCTGGTCTGCACAGTTCACAGTCTTTGATCCGCATTACTGGCAGACAGCTTGGGACACACTGATGGAGGATCACAGAGAGGCAGCAGCTGCCCCTGCTGAGGCTGAGGAGGATGACGACGATGATGATGAGACAGTAGATGAGAGAGGAGGTGGCGTCCCGATGGACACAGGGACAGATACAGCTGGGACGAGCGCGCCACCTATTATAGATTTGGATGACGAGGAGGACACTGAGCCGGCACCAGCTGAGACTTCTCCGGTCAGACCTGCTAGACGCAAGAGGCGTGGAGTGAGAGATAGAGCTGCGCACCGACGGATCGATGACCTGACGGATCAGGTTATCGACTCATACGCTGCACTTTCGCTGGATATCCGCGAGATGCAGGAGCGGCAGCATCATCAGCACATCATGGCTCAGCTGCAGTTCGAGCGGATCATGGGCCATCCTTATGATCCGACTCAGTATCCTTATGCACCACCACCGGATCGAGACTACTGAGGAGCTGCAGGATTTTATTATTATATTTTTTATGCAGTTCGGCTTTTATCCGGTGAGTTTTCTTTTGTCTAGACTCTTATTTATACCCACTGGGACAGTGTGTCTCAAGTATGGGGTATTTGTTGTTATTTGACTACGTGACTACGTGATGTATTTGACACCTTTGATGTATTATATTTATCGGATATTTTCGTATTTATGCTTCATTGCCTTTATATGATTATCTGATATTACATGCATACCTACAGGTTATTTGATTGAGAAAAACGTCGAAACCGAAAAAAAAAATGGTTTTAAAAAAAATTTTTGACCTCGACCGGGGAGATTCTGGCGAAACGAGGCATTTCACCTCAGTTGAACCAAGAACATCTCGACCGAGGTGGCGTAACAGAAAGTTTTCGAAAACGATTTTGTGTTACTTATCTGGATATGATCTCAGTGAAGATTATGTTTACTTACTGGTTTTAAATTCTTTATGTGTTTGAAAGGTTTTATAATATGTTTAAGTTGCTAAATGCTTTGTTTGAAATTATTGGCATGTTTAATACTTTGTTTTTATCCAAATTATATTGAATTTGAAGGTTGACACCGCAGATAAGTTCTCTCACTTTCTTCTTGGAAAGACCAAGGCAATTCATTCTCTTCTTCTTCTTCTTGATCATGCTTAGCCCCTCATATACATTTTGCCTCCCTTTACCTATCCGGGAATTTGGAAGCAAGCGAAGTGGTGAAAGCAAGTTAAAGTTGAGAAGTGGGCTGGAAGTGAAAGTGTTAGAAAGTAATTTTAGGTTTGGGGAAGTCAATCTTGATGATGAGTAACTCGGCACCATTCACATAGCCGGGTGTTTGTGTCTTGCCAAAGTCGGATTGAGCGATATTCCTAACGGGTCATGGTATGTGCATCAAGGGTTTTATGCATCTCGAGAAATTGATGATTGCAGATTTCCTAGGCTTCGGTTATTGTGCACCTCTGTCCATGCATCCCAAAAAGTAAAGTAAAAAAGAAAAAAAAAGTGTGAAATAAGCAAAGCTTATTGGTGGAAGATGTTGCAAGTTGAAGTGAAAGTGAAGTTCATCCTTTTCCCGGATTCTAGCACCACATTACCTTACATACATCCCTACCCTACACGTTTCTTGACCTTTTCTTTTGGGAAGCCCTTGAGACCTTGAGCTTGTTGATTGACTTAGCGGTTTAAACTGGATTATACATGATTAATTTTGATAATTATGATTTATTATGCATTCTATGATTTTATGCAAAGATGAACAACTTTCTTATATCTATAAAATGCTTTGATCATATTGAGTTTTTAATTCCAGGAAGTATTCTCTTAGAGTGATCTATGATAGTTACACACCATAAAATGTTTTTGAAAGAATTTTTCATTGATTTTCTTGACTTATAATCCATTCTATCTTGTCTTCTATATGAGGAACTTGCTTGGGGACAAGCAAGGGCTAAGTATGGGGTATTTTGATAGCATGAATTATAGTCTATATTTTGGGGTTTGTTTGGACGTTTTATCTTTCATAATTTGCATGTTTGTATGTACAATATGTGATTTTACTACCATTTCATCTACCTTTGCGAGAATCGAGGTCTACACCTAGTTTCGTTGTAATTGCAGGTAATATGGTACGTTTTGCATCAAAAAGGAGCAAAAGGAGTCATGAGTCATTTGGAGCTACATCCAGGGAGCATAGCCATGGATTGAAGATTTACTTTGGAGCAGATTCGAGAGATTTCACCTTCTGTCGTGAGTCACCTCGGTTGACCATTGATTCACCTCGACCGAGGTGATCCAGAGACGCCGACTCGACCGAGGCGAACACCTAGGACGCGGCGAGAATATTTTATTCTTGGAAGAGATCTTTTAAATTTGGAAAGTGATCTTATATTTTTGGGCTTGGCTCCTGGAAGGAAGGAGATATGCAGAATCATATATTTTACCTATTTTTATGGGAAGATATCTTTCTAAGATATTTTATCTTTGGAGGGTTATTTTCCTATAAAAAGGGTTGGATTTCCACAATTCCACAGGCCCGACTACACCGAAATACAGCACGCTATCACCCTACATACGCAGCAGCAGCAGCCTACTCCAATTTGGGAGTTTTCGAAGAACCTTTTTGAAGGTTGAAGGAAGATTGAAGATCATAGCTTTTATAGCTTTTTGAAGGGTTTTGTAAGATTGTCTTCAATTCCCTCAATTGTTGTCTTGTCTTTTTGGATTATTATCCAAGGAACGCTTTGTTGTGATATTTGATTCATTTATTGAAGTCTTTTCATTAAATTCTTCTTGGTTCAAATATTCACCTTCTTCCCATATATTTTAATACTTTCATTATGATGATGAGTGGCTAATTTCCTTGTGTGATTCTAGGGTGATTGGCTGAAGGTTGTGAGAAAAACAATGATAGAATAATCTTAGATTCCATAGGATCCTGAAAGTTCGAGTCTTTAACCTTAACCCTAAGCATCTCGTTCGGTTGATGAACATCTCGGCCGGGGTGGAATTCTTCTGACCGAGGTGACTTATCCGACCTAAACAGAAAGTTAAGTGTTAGAGTTTGCTAAATCCTATTCTTATTACACCTTCCTGGTTCAATGCAAGCTTAGGATGAGACTTACCCGGTAATTCCTTAGTTTGTGTACCAACAATCATAAGTGTAGGTAATAAAGGTTTATCCTTTATTGGGGTTTGAGTGTGCTTCCATCCCATCTTTGTGAGTTAGCCTGAGACTTACCCGGTAAAGGTTGATTCTATTCCCTTAGATGGTGTGTTAGTTTGAGGTTATAGTTCTTTATCTTGATTCCTTGAGACTTACCCGGTAATAGGAGTTACGGTTTAGGATTAGTGTGTAGTGAGACTTACCCGGTAATCTACTCCACTTTAGTAACACCTTCCCCATGCAAAAATCTCAGCTTTGTCCGCTTATCTATAGATCTTGAGTTGGAACCACAACTAGATGCTTTAATCCCTAGAATTGCATGTTTGCTTTATTGACTTCTTATTCATCTTTGATTGTGTTAATCGCTCTTGTGGTTAGTATTGACATTAGCATACCGTATTGACTTTGTTTCACCGAGTCCCTGTGATCGACCCCTGGAATTTTCTTGCTTTTACTACGATTGACCCGTACACTGCGGGTTCGCATCCTTGTTTTAAGCTTAAGTCTAGGGTTATAAATTTAAAGCTTGCACACACCGTTTGGAGCGAACAAGTTTTTGGCGCCGTTGCCGGGGACAGTTCTGATATGTTTAAGTTGCTAAATGCTTTGTTTAAGTTGCTAAATACCTACAGGTTATTTGATTGAGAAAAACGTCGAAACCGAAAAAAAAAATGGTTTTAAAAAAAATTTTTGACCTCGACCGGGGAGATTCTGGCGAAACGAGGCATTTCACCTCAGTTGAACCAAGAACATCTCGACCGAGGTGGCGTAACAGAAAGTTTTCGAAAACGATTTTGTGTTACTTATCTGGATATGATCTCAGTGAAGATTATGTTTACTTACTGGTTTTAAATTCTTTATGTGTTTGAAAGGTTTTATAATATGTTTAAGTTGCTAAATGCTTTGTTTAAAATTATTGGCATGTTTAATACTTTGTTTTTATCCAAATTATATTGAATTTGAAGGTTGACACCGCAGATAAGTTCTCTCACTTTCTTCTTGGAAAGACCAAGGCAATTCATTCTCTTCTTCTTCTTCTTGATCATGCTTAGCCCCTCATATACATTTTGCCTCCCTTTACCTATCCGGGAATTTGGAAGCAAGCGAAGTGGTGAAAGCAAGTTAAAGTTGAGAAGTGGGCTGGAAGTGAAAGTGTTAGAAAGTAATTTTAGGTTTGGGGAAGTCAATCTTGATGATGAGTAACTCGGCACCATTCACATAGCCGGGTGTTTGTGTCTTGCCAAAGTCGGATTGAGCGATATTCCTAACGGGTCATGGTATGTGCATCAAGGGTTTTATGCATCTCGAGAAATTGATGATTGCAGATTTCCTAGGCTTCGGTTATTGTGCACCTCTGTCCATGCATCCCAAAAAGTAAAGTAAAAAAGAAAAAAAAAGTGTGAAATAAGCAAAGCTTATTGGTGGAAGATGTTGCAAGTTGAAGTGAAAGTGAAGTTCATCCTTTTCCCGGATTCTAGCACCACATTACCTTACATACATCCCTACCCTACACGTTTCTTGACCTTTTCTTTTGGGAAGCCCTTGAGACCTTGAGCTTGTTGATTGACTTAGCGGTTTAAACTGGATTATACATGATTAATTTTGATAATTATGATTTATTATGCATTCTATGATTTTATGCAAAGATGAACAACTTTCTTATATCTATAAAATGCTTTGATCATATTGAGTTTTTAATTCCAGGAAGTATTCTCTTAGAGTGATCTATGATAGTTACACACCATAAAATGTTTTTGAAAGAATTTTTCATTGATTTTCTTGACTTATAATCCATTCTATCTTGTCTTCTATATGAGGAACTTGCTTGGGGACAAGCAAGGGCTAAGTATGGGGTATTTTGATAGCATGAATTATAGTCTATATTTTGGGGTTTGTTTGGACGTTTTATCTTTCATAATTTGCATGTTTGTATGTACAATATGTGATTTTACTACCATTTCATCTACCTTTGCGAGAATCGAGGTCTACACCTAGTTTCGTTGTAATTGCAGGTAATATGGTACGTTTTGCATCAAAAAGGAGCAAAAGGAGTCATGAGTCATTTGGAGCTACATCCAGGGAGCATAGCCATGGATTGAAGATTTACTTTGGAGCAGATTCGAGAGATTTCACCTTCTGTCGTGAGTCACCTCGGTTGACCATTGATTCACCTCGACCGAGGTGATCCAGAGACGCCGACTCGACCGAGGCGAACACCTAGGACGCGGCGAGAATATTTTATTTTTGGGCTTGGCTCCTGGAAGGAAGGAGATATGCAGAATCATATATTTTACCTATTTTTATGGGAAGATATCTTTCTAAGATATTTTATCTTTGGAGGGTTATTTTCCTATAAAAAGGGTTGGATTTCCACAATTCCACAGGCCCGACTACACCGAAATACAGCACGCTATCACCCTACATACGCAGCAGCAGCAGCCTACTCCAATTTGGGAGTTTTCGAAGAACCTTTTTGAAGGTTGAAGGAAGATTGAAGATCATAGCTTTTATAGCTTTTTGAAGGGTTTTGTAAGATTGTCTTCAATTCCCTCAATTGTTGTCTTGTCTTTTTGGATTATTATCCAAGGAACGCTTTGTTGTGATATTTGATTCATTTATTGAAGTCTTTTCATTAAATTCTTCTTGGTTCAAATATTCACCTTCTTCCCATATATTTTAATACTTTCATTATGATGATGAGTGGCTAATTTCCTTGTGTGATTCTAGGGTGATTGGCTGAAGGTTGTGAGAAAAACAATGATAGAATAATCTTAGATTCCATAGGATCCTGAAAGTTCGAGTCTTTAACCTTAACCCTAAGCATCTCGTTCGGTTGATGAACATCTCGGCCGGGGTGGAATTCTTCTGACCGAGGTGACTTATCCGACCTAAACAGAAAGTTAAGTGTTAGAGTTTGCTAAATCCTATTCTTATTACACCTTCCTGGTTCAATGCAAGCTTAGGATGAGACTTACCCGGTAATTCCTTAGTTTGTGTACCAACAATCATAAGTGTAGGTAATAAAGGTTTATCCTTTATTGGGGTTTGAGTGTGCTTCCATCCCATCTTTGTGAGTTAGCCTGAGACTTACCCGGTAAAGGTTGATTCTATTCCCTTAGATGGTGTGTTAGTTTGAGGTTATAGTTCTTTATCTTGATTCCTTGAGACTTACCCGGTAATAGGAGTTACGGTTTAGGATTAGTGTGTAGTGAGACTTACCCGGTAATCTACTCCACTTTAGTAACACCTTCCCCACGCAAAAATCTCAGCTTTGTCCGCTTATCTATAGATCTTGAGTTGGAACCACAACTTGATGCTTTAATCCCTAGAATTGCATGTTTGCTTTATTGACTTCTTATTCATCTTTGATTGTGTTAAATTGCTCTTGTGGTTAGCATTGACATTAGCATACCGTATTGACTTTGTTTCACCGAGTCCCTGTGATCGACCCCTGGAATTTTCTTGCTTTTACTACGATTGACCCGTACACTGCGGGTTCGCATCCTTGTTTTAAGCTTAAGTCTAGGGTTATAAATTTAAAGCTTGCACACACCGTTTGGAGCGAACAGTGACCCTCCTCAGTGGCGACAGTCACAGTTCTCCTACCAATATCTAAGACTGCTCCATGTCTAGTCATCCAATCTATCCCCAATATCACGTCCTTATGTGCTAAGGGCATGACTAGAAAATTTACTAACCAAATCCGACCTCCCAGGTGAATAGGGCAGTCATAAATCTCTCGGGATCCCCTAACCTTACCCCCATCTAGTAACCCAACCACAAAAGGTACACCCTCTACTGTAGCTAAGGACAACCTATCTACACATGCATCTGATATAAAGGAGTGCGTAGCACCCGTATCAAATAAAACTCGCACAGGTAAGTCATGGATCCAAATAGTACCTGTGGTCGCAGGTGCTGCAAACTGCTCAGTGTTCCTCAACTCGAACACTCTCGATGGTCCTCCTCTGGTGTCAGTGGTACTACCACGTCCTCTGCCACGACCTGATCCATGTACCGTACTGTATGAAGCAGGATGCCCTGGGGCCCGGTACTGTTGCTGTTGCTGACTCGGTGCTCGGTACTGAGGAGGTCTCTGTACACTCTTCTCAGCACCTGCAGGAGAAGATCCCTGCTGGGAAGGGGCCCTACCCTGACGGCAGAAGGTGGCTCTGTGACCCGGCTTCCCACAAGTGAAGCAAGTGATAGGTGGTCTCTGGCAATCTGTCTTAATGTGATCGCGGCTACCACAGTTAAAACACTGCCGATCTCTACTGGGAGTCTGGACTGTAGAGTGGTAGCTGGACCTCCCCTGAGTCTGTCCTCGACCATAACCTGTTACTGCTGCACTACTACCAGCATGTCCTGTCCTCTGCCGCTTATCCGGCCCACTAGACTGAACTGCTTTCCTCGAAGCTAGCATATCTCTCTCATAAGCAAAAGCCCTATCCTGATAATCAGACAAGGTCTCACAGCGGAATCCAGCCAGATAGGATCGGGTACTCTCTCTCAACCTCCTGGAGAAAAGGTAAACATGCTGCTCTTCTGGAGGTGCAGATGGTCCAAGTAAGGTCAACTCAATCTGAAACTTCTTTATGGCTGCAGCAATCGGGATATCCTCAAATCCCGCCTCAATGAAATCCTGGAATCTCTCTCTCCTCAGTGAAACTGGACAGTACCTGTCCCTAACAATGTTCCTCATCTGCTCCCAACTGGTGACTCGGCCACGAATGGTACGCCACCATGAATGAGCATCATTTGTGAAACAAGTCTGCACCAAATCTACCTGTCGATCCTCGGGACAACGTATTGCCTCCAAAGCAGTCTATCTTCCCTATCCAGTGCTCCACTTCTAGCCCTATTTCTCCACTGAATGAAGGAACCTTCTGAGAGTTGAAAGCCTTCAACCACTCATCCGGTCTCGGTGCTCTAGACCCAGTAGGCGCTCTATCAGCATTAGCCCTCCTCTCAGATACAGCCGGCACCTGAGACACTCCCTGTGTCACCTGAGCTGACCTAGCCGGTATCACCGGTGGTACCTGGGTAAGCCTCTCAACTCTAGCAGCTGCCTTCATGCGCTCAACGTAGGCTCTGTACTCCCTATACTCCGATGCTCCAATAGAAACACGTCCTGACTCAGTAGAACGTGCTCCTTGCGCTCCAGACCTAGCGGCGGTCTCAGGCCTGACCTCGGGGCCTACACTCTCAGCTACTTCTTCTACAACAGCCTCTGGTATGCTTGTTGCAGGTGGGTCCTCTCGAGGAACTCGTCCTCGACCTCTCCCTAGTGGAGGTCTACCCCCACGACCACGCCCTCTAACCGTAGGGGTGCTATCAGCTCGATCCTGTCTGACTGGGGGAAGGGGGGACGACCCCTACCTCGGCCAGTCACTTGTGCAGCCCTAGTACGTGCCATCTGCACGAATAATAACAACTACAGTTATAAACTAGCTAATCTATCATAACAGTAAAAGTCTATAATTATTCTAAGAATACCGAGATCCGCAGAGGTAGTGGTGGTCATCCGTACTTTCTATCCCAACCCGACTCTGTATGCAATTTAAAACCAAAATTATCTTTGGAAAACTCAGACCCCTTTCGGGTTCTGTTTATTTACTTATATGACCTTTTTGAAGATTTCTAGTGCCATTGTTGCCAACCTAGAGCTCTGATACCATGTTGTAACACCCCAAATTTTACAACTTAGGGAGTTACTGGTTAGGACCGCACAGTGGGTCCCGACCTTAGTTTGACAACAACTTAACAAGATCTTACAACAAGGCACAGATAAGGAAAACCAGAAATCATAAAATAGTTCTTAACAATGTATGAATATGACCAGATCAACTAACAGCCGGAAAACGTAATATAACAAAGTACGAAAAGAACGAAAGGAAACAAGGTCCAACTGTAAATCCCACAAATGAAGAAACTGTAAAACATCCTAAAGTACGACACCCCGGCTGACCACTACCGTCTAGATCACTCGGCATCTGTTCTAACCTGTGGCAAATCTACACAACACATCAACCGTTAGCTAACTATCCAAATATAAGTAGAATGACAACAGCACAAACACAAGCAGAAACAAAAATAAACAAACATCATGCTGGCACTCAACCGTTTATTATCTATTATTTAAGTGATTCACGTTATTCAATTTAAGTTGTGGCACAAGAGCTATTAACAGCTCTCGCCTCCGTTCCTTATCCAACTGGGTGTAGGTCTAGCTGACCTCCGCCGGTAGCATCACTACAAACCGAGTATGGACTAGTCCCTAAAGAAATCCCCAGCGCTCGCAAGCTAACTGAGCAGAATGCCACCGCCCGTTACTCTTGGGCCAAGTATAGGTCGGTAATTATATATCACAACCTATCTCTCTAAACATTTCAATCACACACCACTATCATCATTCATGCTCATATTTAGAAGTCAGCTAAGTAAGCCCAAAGGACTTACCTGATATAAAGCTCGACTCTTTGTAAACCACTCGCTTTGTAAACTGTAGCAACTCAGTTGCCTGCCAAAGGCGATAAGTGCATTAGCACACTCTCACGTAGTTAGAAGTCTAAGACTTCTAAGATCGAATAATGTATTAAGATATAACTAGTTACAGTATTAATTTAGGGTAAAATGACCATTTTACCCTTGGTCCCGAAACTCCCAAAATTTCCAAATTCATGTCTAAACTCCTATTTGAGATTCTAAATTCATATTCTAACTCCTAAAGTTTAGTTTTGTTACCAACTGTCACTTTTCTTATTTTCCTATTTTCCAAAAGCTCGTAAAGGTCTAACTTCGGTTTCAAATATAAAATTCGTAACAGCTTATAACAATTCCGAATAAATTCTCTAGATCATCTATGATGTTCTATCTATCCTTAGGAGAAAGAATTCCTCAAAACTGTTCAGCCATTATTTTTATAATAATTCACAAAGTTGGCTACTACACTTATTATTCCTATACTTAACCAAAAATCCAAATTTACAAAACTGCTTAACTACTCAACTTCGGAAGCCTATAACTTCTAATCCGACCGTTCATTCCTTCTCAAATTTTAATATCATATACTACGTATAACCGTCTACAACATATCCAAAATTCAACGGTGGATCTTTATTCAAACGCTCAAATATTGGTCGACAAGGTGGGCAGTTTCTAATTTAAAAGCTGAAGGAAAAAAAATGAATTTACAGCAGCCCTTTATTTCCACCATTTTATTTATAAAACTCAGCAGCTACCTATTACTATCTTGACTATGCTCAAGGCCAAATTACAGCAGCTCATCAATCTAACATTAAGGAATCGGTATACATACATAAGATTATACAATAACCTTCCCCTTAAACTAATCAGAAACCTATTTTAATCCAAGTATAGGCTCTTACCGGGTTGCAGCTAGAAGGTTAATTTGTTGTTGGTTCCGATCTGCACCACTAATCTGTAAGTGTTGGTTGATCTCACTGCTGCAACAGTTGGGAATTTGATCGGAATAAAAAGGAAGGGGATGAGTCATTGTAGCCATGACATCAAGGAGATAACAGATGGGAAAGGATCGTCTTACCAGTAGGGACAGAAGGGGACGTGACTCGTTCGATTGATGAGGGTGGGGCAAGGCTCGTGTTAAGGACGACGGTCTGGATGGCTATTCTCGCACAGCACCAGCGTTCAATACTAACGTCGGCTTCTCGTCCTGCTGTTGACACGAGATGAAACACTGCTGCTGTAGATCAACGTAACAGAAGGAAGAGATCGAAGGAGGCTCACCTTACTGTCGACAGTTGCACGCGAAGGAAGGGCGTACAGAACGGAAACTTCGATCGCTGGAGGGAGAGATCCGCTGAATGTATCTGGACGCCAAGAATAACTGGCTGCGTGATTGTAGCTGAACAGAAGAGGCTGTTACGTGGGAGTTTAAGAGCAATAATTGCTGCAGATCTTTTGTTGGCTGAAGAAGGCAAGGAGCCGTTCCTTCCTGGGCTGGAGTAGGCGTTGGCAAACTGTTGTTGCTGGGCTGGGCTGAAGATGGACTGAAGCTGTTGCACACTGGCAAGCTGGGCGACTGGGCTGAAGGCTGGCGCTGGGCTCCTGGCAAGTGCTGTGAGCTGCTGGCTGCAGAAACTGGGCTGCTGGCGCTGGACAAGCAAGACAGTGGGTTGTTGGCTGCAGAACTGGGCTGCTGGCGTTGGACAAGGCAAGCAGTGGCTGGATCCGTTGGGCTGAAGTATAGAGAAATAGATGGGCTGAAACTGGCTGCGGACAAGCTCCCGACCCATGAATATACGGACTAGACGGATATGGAGTTTGTTATAGTTTTAGATCGGTTAAGAATTCTATCATTTTATGCGGAAGTAAGCTACATAAAATGATAAACTATTTAAAAGATTCTATCATTTTATGTGAAGGAATTTACATAAAATGATAAATCCTATAATAATATGTCTAACTAAGTAGACGGAGATGCATTAACTGCTCGAGATCGGTTTTATAATAGAAATAGACGGAATAAAAATTCCGGATATTACAACGGCCGACACGTGTCCCGGAATATTTTTTTTCCCTTTTTCTGAACGAGTTTTTTTTTTTAAAACGAGTAAAAGTAATAGTTCAAAACTTATTATGGAATAGTTCATAACTTATAAAAGGATAGTTCATGAATTATAATAGAATAGTTCATAGTGCAAAATGTGTAAAGGAATGAAAGTAATAGTTCAAAACTTATTAAGGAATAGTTCATAACTTCTAAAGGATAGTTCATGAATTATAATAGAATAGTTCATAGTGTAAAATTTATAAAGAAGCGAAAGTAATAGTTCAAAACTTATTATGGGATAGTTCATGAATTATAATTGAATAGTTCAAAGTGCAAAAGTTATAAAGGAGTGAAAGTAATAGTTCAAAACTTATTATGGGATAGTTCATGAAGTGAAAGTAATAGTTCAAAACTTATTATGGGATAGTTCATGAACTATAATAGAATAGTTCATTAATTATAATAGAATAGTTCATGGGTTATATTAAAAAGTAATAGTTCATGGATTATAAGGGAATAGTTCAAATTTTATAGGAGAATAGTGCATAAATTATAACATGGTAGTTCAAACAAATTTTCATTCGTTTCCGAAAAAAAAAAATCGTTTCAGAAAAAAAAAATCGTTTCAAAAAAAAAAAAAAATTTCGGGACACGTGTCGCCCTTACGTACGGCCGCATTAATTGAACCGTACCTGAACATTAACCCTTCAACCTGTTATTTAAGAAGAAAAAAAAGTTATAAATTACATTTTTGTCTGGGCCGGGTAGACAACGGCCCAACCAACCGAGTCCGCCCCTTGTCTGGGGGGCTAGATCACCACTCCTCTATCATCGACTTTTTGGAGATATGAAAAGATTAACTTCCGGTTTGCTTAAGATTACAAATCAACATCAACTTACCTAAAACTGAGTTATTAGGAAACTGAACCCTCCCTCTTCTCATCTTCCACTGCCAACAAGCAGACAAGGTATGCAACCTCTTTCTCACCCTCCCCTCCATGTCTGGACTAATTGAAAGCTTTTCTCTCCTTTAAACTGTTTTTCTGTTGTTCCTTTTACCTGTCCATTCATTTTTTGATTGCGTTTCACTTTGCCCTAATTCGCTAATAGGGTGAATTTCGCATGTATGATTTTATCATCGGTTTGTATTGCGAGCTTCAGTATTTAAGGACACCGATGAATCTTTCAAGTTTCTTTGAAATTTGAGACTTCTTAAGATGAAATGTTGGAGGTTTCTCTAGGCTTTACACTGACCCTACTTCAAAGTTGCAGATACGCTTTCTGTTGTATTTCTTAATTTTTGTTTCTTTTGAAGGCTATGGCATTAATAAGTTATTACATTTGGCGTCTGTTGTGGTTTATTTATCATCGGTGGATCATCTTCACCCAATTTAGGTTTTTGATTACTGAAGACTAGATTTTTTTCTGGCTTGAATTACTTGACTGCTTTGTTACGGTTTGTACTTGAATTTTTCTTTGTTGATAGCTCTCATCCATTGTATATTTGCTTTGCTGTTGTTTTTTTTATGGTGGTGTTGAATGGAGACTTAAAAACGGTGGGAAGTGTGTATTTATGTTTGTAGAAAACTGATCAGATTAAAAATTTCAGGGATTTGTGCCTCGGTGGATTCGAGAATTGAAGCTTGGTAAGTATAAAAGTAAGAGCATGGAAGAGGAACTGCAAAATTCAATAGTGGGGCATTTGAAGGTTAAAAACAGTGATGAAGACCACCAAATGACCTCTAAAATGGAAGTTGATGGAAACAGAGCTGAGAACCTTAAGTTTGATGAAGAAGTTAATATAGTGTTTGCAAGAGAAGAATCATTTGAAATGGAGGAGCGAGGGGTGTCTAGAACTGGGTGCCATGGTGCTAAAAGACATAAGTCGATGCAAATTGAGAAGAAGGATGTAGAAGCAAATGAGACTAAACTCACTAGACGAGATAGCACCGAAGTGAATAGGTTGTTCAGAGAAGCTATCATTTCTTGTGACTGGAAACTTGCTGAGAGCATGATATTAGATGCAGATTCACCTACCCTCGATGATTTTCTTTGCTACTTATTAAATTATGTGTGGTTCCTATGGACAAAACCAGCCTTAGATGAGACTGAAATGTTGATTGAAATGATAATATCTATTGGAGCATGTGACATTAGAAGGGCAGCTCTTAGTACTTCGCGTCTCGCATCTTTTTTTCTTGGATGCCAGTGTCTGAGTCTTGATCACACAGTCACTGACATGGATGAAAGGTATGTTTCCTTCTCTTCTTAGGATCACTTTTTTGGGTTACAAACTTGTTGGCACACCAAATCAGAGTGGGTACTTAGTTTATACAAAGAGAAGAGATATAAGCAGAAACCAAACATGACTTAAGGGAAATTGGCAAGGGCATCGTTGGTAAATTAAGAGAATATATAGACAGTGATGTTATTTTCCCTCGGTTAGAGAATAGTAGTATGTCTGCTTGTTAGGCATTAAAGCTTTAAATAAGGAGATTGTATCCCATTAGAAGTTATTGAGAAAAATAGCCAAGAATAGGTATTGTTTGCCTTAGACTCAATAGGAAGAGTGAATCCTTCCTTTGAGACTCATTAGGAAGAGTGAGTCCTTCCTCTTGAGATTCTTATGCGTTCCTTTCAATTGTTGTGTTCCTTGGATTCAAGTTTATAATCCAAAGACCGCTGCTGTAATTGTGTGGTAAACTATTGTCTTTGTGTATTTCCCAATCTCTCTATCATAAAATGAGGCCAAACTCCAAAGGACTTTCTTATTGATCAACAGAAATAGTTAAGCCAATACTTGGGTCAATAGTGCAACCTTATAGACCAGCCATAGAAACATTAAAAAAAAAAAGGACATTCCTCTTATGAGTTATGATCACTTTTTTTTTCCTGCGATTCCACAGTACATGCCATAATTTAGGTCGCTTTTTGTAACCAAAATTACATTTGACAGTCCATCACTCATACTTGTTAGCATTTCAACCCCATACCTATAAAACTTATAAAATGTCGTAATAATGAATAAAAAGTTCAAAACACCCATTGCTCATGCAAATACAAACGCCAAACATGTCTAAGGGCTAGTTTTGACATTTTACATTTTTTCTTCACATTTACTAATGCTAAAAAGGGTAGGCATTAAATTGCTAACATACTGTGAATAATGGTTGGTAACATCGTATGTAATATTCCTTGCAGTTATTTCTTTCATTTATAATATTGCTTCTTTTCCACATGGTTAATTTGTTTTGAGAATTGAAATACTTTTGGTGCCAGTGTCCAAATGCTTTCGGAACTGGCCTTAGATTTCATTGATTTTCAATCTCGGCTCCGTGGAAATACTGATGGCGATAGTCACAATGCAACATTAGATATCAAGCTTCGGCTAGGAGTATTTGAGACGTTTCTTGAGCTTGTTGGAAACAATCTTACTAAGGAAGATTTTACAGAGGCGTTTGATGCTGCGGGCGTCCTTCTCATTCACTTTAGTAGTTTATTTTACCTTGGATGGTCTTATGGAAAAGAAGGAACTCTCATCCTGGAATTCCTAGGTATTTTGGTTGAGTATGGTGCAAATACTCTGGGTCAGTGTTTTTCTCTAGCCTCACGT
This sequence comes from Fagopyrum esculentum, assembly GCA_033239045.1. Taxonomy (NCBI): domain Eukaryota; kingdom Viridiplantae; phylum Streptophyta; class Magnoliopsida; order Caryophyllales; family Polygonaceae; genus Fagopyrum; species Fagopyrum esculentum. The sequence goes on from BSUD01000008.1 coordinate 114,818,048, forward strand.
TTTGGAAGCACAGAACTACTTCAAGTCTTATTGGAGGTAGTTCTATCCTCTTTTACCCTTCCCATCATATATCTTGATACATTCTCTTCGATACTCATTGTTTTCTCCTGGTTCACTAGACTTGTAAGACTGTGCTTGTAATTTTGCTTCTCTTTTAGTGATCCAATTGTTTTGGTCAAGTGTAGTAGTGAAATTAAACAGACATGAAAATTTCTTTTAATAGCCAATCTTGAACTCAGTTCTTTCGTAAAGATCATGCCATCCAGATGCCTTTCTGTAGGGTCCTTGGATCAGATTGTGGGACTGGAAATGTAACCTCCTTCGATTAACACAGAGCTGTACATCTTGTTTTTTTTATTCAAAATTAGCAGGATGCATCTTAACGGAAGGTGAGGATTGTGGGTTGGGGGGAGGGGAAGCATGTCGAAATAAATTTGATTTGGTTGATAATACATGATTACTCAACTTGATTTACTTTTATTTATTTAATGATCTATAGGCCTATTTAAACCTATCCAATCCATTTCATTAAATTTCATTTTTGCTTGCTGTATGTATCCAATTATTTTGCTTTGATAGAATGCCTGGGGTTTGGGTGTTTCTTTCCAAAACTGAAAGTGTTTTTTTTTTACAGATTGCAGAGGGAAACGACGTTAATGTTGATTTTGATGGTGCCCTGGAAGTTGCCACTTACTATGGCAACTTAAGTACTATGGAATATCTCATTGAAGAGTGTAATGCAAATCCTATGGGACCTTTTGTGAGATCAGCTGAAAGAGGCTGCCTACCTGTGGTTAGCTGGTTTGTACAAAGAGGCTGCAAGGATTCGGAGATATGTGTAGCCCTGATTGCTGCCACCTCAAGCAGCGAAGTGCAGGTGGCGGCTTACCTTCTTCCCTTGGTGCCCCAACATATTCTTTCTATCCTTGGCGGTCCTATCCTTACCGAAGCTGGCAAGAGACAAGGCTCACTAAAGGGCATTGCTTTCCTCCTGCGCTCTAACTTCGTGGGGGACCCATCATCCACCTATAATGTGGCCGATTCCGTTGCTAGATCAGAGGATGAAAACATGGACCCCAGGCTCAAATCTTTCCTCCGGGAACACTGGTCAAAGGAAGCATACTTGGAGGGATTGAAAGAAGGAAGAGAGCATTTCCTGAATGTGTTGAGGATTTTGCAAAGAGGAGAGTCTCCCCTTCAGCTGAGAAACCTCCCGCAGGCTGTAACTGTTGCGATTGCCTACCTGCCGGTATACAAGGAGAGCGTGGTGGGTCCAGGTGGATCCTTGTTATCGCAACGTTTGAGAGGTCAGCTTGTGGATGCCGTAAGAAGGCTGGGGAATGTGCTCCTTGTTGAGGAGAACCAGAGCAGTGAACTTGTGGCTGTCATGGAGCATCATCTGCGGCCGTTTTTGTGATGGACGGGGCAAAAGCAGGGGAGATCGATTTTGTGCAGGTACTTGAAAAAACTGTTCTTAGTCCTTGCCTGTTTTACACAGATCTGACGAGGCAAATGAAAATAACCTCAGTAGGACGTTCGTTCTTGTTTTTTTTTTTTTGTGTTGTTTTCTCTACGTGGCAAAGATCTCATAACAAATGATTTTGGCGCCTTATTCGGTTTTGGTTATAGTTAGAAGGGTATGTAGTATGTACAGTACAGACTTTTCACTAAGGAAAATCAGGTTAGTTGATATTCTTGTTTGCCATTCTTCAGCAAAGAAAATCAGGTTTTGGTTATGATGATCACGATTCACAAGTGGGCTAATAGTGTCATTTTTACACTCGCAAACTTTACATTCCAAAAGTGATGCCCTTGTGTAGCATCCATCAAAGATTGCAGCCAACCCAAAAGACCAAACTAATTAAACTATTTTATAAAATCACTAAAATGAAGTGTAATATATTCATCGATCGTGTCGGACAAGCAATAAATATATGGATATTAAAATTAAAATATATCGTGAAGCTAATGGGGTGGTCACTCGCGTGAGGTGCACCAACCTCCAACATCTTTTCATACGAGGGCTTACATTTTGCGAGTAGATTTTTAGTCGGAGACTACAACAAGATTTGAATGAACTATCTTGACGAGTTTATCCATCACACTATTCGGGACTCGTTTGGTACGATTTAGAATCAGAATGAATCATACATATACCTCGTGTTTCGTAAGACTTGAAATCGAATAACTTGATTCCATAAATTAAAGTTGGGAATCATTCATTCTAAAATATTACCCATTTTAAATTTAAAACCACATTTATATATTTTCATCATACATATATGTCATACTTATTTAATTTATAAAATTAAAATAATATTTTATATAAAAAATTTTCCATCAATTAATTTTAATTATATTTCAATTATTTTGTAATAATATTTTTGCAAAATAGTGATTAAATGGTTAACTATAGTGTTGGTATATCGATTATGATTATATGCATTAAAAAGTGTTCAAAAACAATATGATTGGTTCAATTACACAAAATATTTTATATGCTTGTTTGTTTAGGTTGACGTAAATCATTAGTTGGTCTTTATTTCCTTAAATGTTGATTAAAAAAAATGATATAATTTCATTATAAACATGCATACATATATTATCAAATATGATCCATTGTTTTTCTATAATTAAATAACATGTTTTAGTAATCCTTCATTCCAGCATCATATGAAACACCGAGTATCATGAATGATTTATTTCAATTCTATATTTCATTTCAATTCTTGATTCCAACCCTATTCATACAGTCGTATCAAACGAGCCCTCACTTTTATGAAAATATAAACACACAAAACATGAATGAAACTTGAGAGTAAGAGGTGATATCATGCATAATTAAATCTATTTTTTAAGATGTTTCCAAGTCTGGTTAATAAGTTAATTATCATAAGGTTATCGTCTTCAATTTTATTCTTGTGATTCCAAATTAGATTAATTTCATTATCCCGTTTTAAAATAAATCAGCATTGTCTATTATCAAGTCAAGACCCGTCTCGTTGAAGTTTAGTTTGACCTTACCATTATAGTGTGTATTCCGGTCATATAGTTTTCCCAACAAAAGCAAAGCTGGATGAAAGAATAATAGCCGTAACAAGACATTATGAACTATGCAACCACCATCTCGAGGACTTGTTCCACTTTCTTATTGAATGTCCATTTAGCAACCAAATTATTGCCACAATTGATAGGTCAACCATGAACGAACTAAATAACATTAGATTTGATAATAAAAACGCTCACAACATCCTACAAGAAATAAAAAATAAAATAAAATTGGACTTAACAAGTTCGCAAGTCTTGTAACTATTTGATGGAGCATATAGTTCTTTAGGAACAAAATAAATTTTCGTAATGAACCTATTGGTCCTACTAACAAGATTATCATTTTCATTAAAAATTAAATTGGAAAACTAACATCATTGGTGAGGACAATTACCATATTAAATAACAGCAAAAGTACATTTACTCTACCAAAAGGGAAACAAACACAATATTAAGTGGGATAAATCAAAATCTGGTTTCCATAAACTTAATTTTGATGAATCAAAATCCGGCTCGTGAATAACATCCATTGAATTTGTAATTCGAAACCACAATGGGGAGATTGTTAACCTCGATGCAAAAAACAACTTTAACTCGGTATTAAAAGTTGAAGCATTTGCTCAAGCAAGGTTACAAGAACCTGTCAGATTAAAAATAAAAAAGATCGAGATTGAGAGGGATAATCTTTGTATTATCAAGACACTCCAAGTTCTTTGAAGTTTTCCGTGAGAGAACAAAATGATTTTTTCGACTCCAAACTAGATCTCTGTTTCTTTTTACGAAGTCTATATCTGCAATGATGCTTTATGGTTAATTACTTATGTGAGATAGATCAAACTGAATGCTTTCCGTTTTTAAAAAAACAAAAAAATAAATAAGGGGCACATCAACGTCGTCGTTTTGCTGAGTCAGCGGCTTTACTGAACTTGCCGCTCCTACTCGTCTCTTTCTTCTCCGGTCTCAGTTCTCTCGCCTTCCATTTTCCACTTTCTAGGAATCTCCCTTTTCTTCATCCCATTAACATCAGGTAAGCTCTTAAATGATTGCTTTGCACTCTCTACTTTCTCCCGATTAATCTGCTTTTATTTCAGCTTTTCAGTATTTCGCTTCGATTTTCTGTAAGTTCGTTCATCCTCCCTCCTTCCGATTGCATAATCTTCACTTTACACTTTGTACTTAATTGATCATTCGTCCATTCAATATCAAAAATAAGTAGGTGTAAACAAAATTTAACTGGTATCTGCAATTGAAGCACCGATTTATCGTCGGCTTGAGGCACATAATCTGTGCTAAGTTTTTAGGAGTTGGATTCTTTTTGGATACTGCTCCTCGAGCGATATCTGTTGAGTGTTTTGTGATAATTGATTTCTGAATTATTTTATTCTTTGATTTTTGTGTTGCTCAGATTGACAAATCGATTTACTCTAGGTTTATAACAAGTAAAAACAATGTTAAATTAGAGTTTGTGAAGGGTATAAAAAGATGCCTTCAGCTGATATGTAGGCCTGGATTATACAAAGGACTTTATGATCTTTGCTTTTGTATCTATATTCATCGACACAATGTTTATGAGAACATCTTCCATGCTGATGGCATAAGTTCTATGAATTTGACAGGAGTGCATCGAAATGGGTAGCATCCGCTCTGAGAAACTAAGATTCTGCATTGACAGAGGAGGTACATTTACTGATGTGTATGCTGAAATCCCTGGTCAATCGGATGGAAGAGTTATGAAGCTTTTATCTGTTGACCCTTCAAATTATGATGATGCTCCAGTTGAAGGCATTCGGAGACTTCTTGAAGAGTATACTGGGAAAAACATTCCTAGATCTTCTAAGATTCCTACTGATAACATCGAGTGGATTCGTATGGGAACTACTGTAGCTACTAATGCATTGCTTGAGAGGAAAGGAGAAAGGATTGCATTATGTGTCACTAAAGGATTTAGGGATCTGCTGCAAATTGGTAATCAGGCTCGGCCAAATATTTTCGACCTCACTGTTTCGAAGCCATCAAACCTCTATGAAGAGGTCATTGAAGTCGAAGAGAGAGTTGAACTCATAAACAACAATGAAGAGGTTCAGGTTGCTGGATCCACAGTTAGAGGAATTTCGGGTGAGCTTATAAGAGTTGTGAAGCCCTTGGATGAGGAATATTTGAGGCCTTTATTCAAAGTTTTGATAGAGAAAGGAGTTAGTTGCTTAGCTGTTGTGCTGATGCACTCTTACACATACCCCCAACATGAGATTGCAGTGGAGAAACTAGCATTGAGCATGGGTTTTAGGCATGTATCTTTGTCATCAGCCTTGACCCCTATGGTTCGAGCAGTTCCTAGAGGTTTAACAGCTACCGTTGATGCTTATCTAACTCCAGTGATCAAAGATTATCTATCAGGGTTCATATCCAAGTTTGATGATGGTTTGGGTAAGCTGAATGTTCTATTTATGCAATCAGATGGTGGATTAGCACCTGAAAGTAGATTTTCGGGTCATAAAGCAGTTCTTTCAGGTCCTGCTGGTGGTGTTGTTGGTTATTCACAGACTCTTTTTGGGCTTGAAACAGAAAAGCCCCTGATTGGATTTGACATGGGTGGTACATCAACTGACGTTAGCCGTTATGCTGGTAGTTATGAACAAGTGCTTGATACACAGATTGCTGGAGCAGTTATTCAGGTACCACAGCTTGACATAAACACTGTAGCTGCTGGGGGCGGTTCAAAGCTGAAATTTCAGTTTGGTGCATTCAAAGTGGGACCAGAGTCCGTGGGTGCACATCCTGGACCTGTCTGCTACCGGAAAGGGGGAGAATTGGCAGTTACTGATGCAAATCTGATTCTAGGATTTGTAATTCCTGACTACTTCCCATCAATTTTTGGGCCTAAGGAGGATCAGCCTTTGGATGTTGAGACGACAAGAGAAGAGTTCAAAAAGCTTGCCAGGCAAATAAACACATACAGGAAGACCCAGGATCCAACAACAAAGGACATGACAATTGAGGAAATTGCCCTTGGGTTTGTGAATGTTGCTAATGAAACAATGTGTCGCCCCATACGTCAGTTGACTGAGATGAAAGGCCATGATACTAGCAACCATGCTCTTGCCTGCTTTGGTGGTGCTGGGCCACAGCATGCCTGTGCCATAGCTCGGGCACTGGGAATGAAAGAGGTCTTGATCCACAGGTTTTGCGGAATATTAAGTGCATATGGAATGGGATTGGCAGATGTTGTTGAAGAGGCGCAAGAGCCATTTTCTGCCGTTTACGCCCCGGAATCTGTTGTTGAAGCTTCCCAAAGGGAAGCTAACTTACTGGTGCAGGTCAAGAAGAAACTCCATGAGCAGGGTTTTAGAGACGAGAACATTACAAGTGAGACATATTTAAACTTGAGATACGAAGGCACAGATACTGCCATCATGGTGAAGAGACAGGGAGTTCTCGACGGGCTGAGATTTGACTACGCTCTTGAGTTTGTGAAGCTGTTTCAACAGGAGTATGGATTTAAACTACAAAATAGAAGCATCCTGATATGTGACGTAAGAGTTCGTGGTATAGGAGTTACAAGTATTCTGAAACCTCGAGCTCTTGAACCTGTGTCTGGTACTCCGAAGGTCGAAGGTCACTACAGTGCTTACTTCGAGAATGGTTGGCATAATTCTCCTTTGTTCAAGCTAGAGAACCTTGGATATGGACATGCCATTCCTGGCCCAGCAATTATCATGAATGGTAACAGTACAGTTATCGTTGAACCAAACTGTAAAGCCTTAATAACAAAGTATGGGAACATTAAACTTGAACTTCTGTCAACTTCAAGCCCTGCAAAAATTTCAGATCAAGTTGCAGATGTAGTGCAACTATCGATTTTCAATCACAGGTTTATGGGAATTGCTGAACAGATGGGTCGTACCTTACAAAGAACTTCAATATCAACAAATATCAAGGAACGCCTAGATTTCTCATGTGCCCTTTTCGATCCTAATGGGGGACTAGTTGCTAATGCGCCACATGTTCCTGTGCACCTGGGAGCAATGTCAAGTACTGTTCAATGGCAGCTCAAGTTCTGGAATGGAAATCTCAATGAAGGAGATGTTTTGGTTACCAATCATCCATGTGCTGGAGGCAGCCATCTTCCTGATATTACTGTTATTACTCCTGTATTTGACAACGGGAAACTAGTGTTTTTTGTTGCAAGTAGAGGGCATCATGCTGAGATTGGAGGTATAACCCCTGGAAGTATGCCACCTTTTTCCAAGGCAATATGGGAAGAAGGTGCTGCTATTAAAGCATTCAAACTTGTCGAGAAGGGAGTTTTTCAGGAAGAAGGTATTAGTAAACTTCTCCTGCATCCCAGCTCTGATGATCCGGCAGCTCAAAGAATTCCAGGAACACGCAGGCTTCAAGACAATTTATCAGATCTACACGCACAAGTAGCTGCAAATCAGAGAGGAATATCTCTTATCAAAGATCTTATTGATCAATATGGTTTAGAGACTGTCCAGGCGTACATGACTTATGTACAGTTAAATGCAGAACAAGCGGTGAGAGAAATGCTGAAATCAGTAGCTGCCAGGGTTTCATCTCACTCTGCCAACTCTGAAGAAACCGATCATGTGACCATCGAAGAAGAAGACTTCATGGATGACGGTTCTGCCATTCATCTCAAGCTTACAATCGACTCCAAGAGGGGCGAGGCAAGTTTTGACTTTAATGGGACAAGTCCAGAGGTATATGGTAATTGGAATGCACCAGAAGCAGTAACAGCAGCTGCAGTTATATATTGTCTTCGCTGTTTGGTTGACATTGATATTCCTCTCAATCAAGGTTGCCTGGCTCCCGTAAAAATCCATATCCCCCCTGGCTCCTTCCTTTCTCCAAGTGATAAGGCAGCTGTTGTAGGAGGCAATGTTCTCACATCTCAAAGAGTTACCGATGTTGTACTGACTGCGTTTCAGGCCTGTGCGTGTTCTCAAGGTTGCATGAACAATCTCACCTTTGGAGACGACACTTTTGGCTACTATGAAACTATTGGTGGTGGAAGCGGGGCTGGGCCAGCGTGGGATGGGACTAGTGGAGTCCAATGCCATATGACAAACACTCGAATTACAGATCCAGAAATATTCGAACAGAGGTATCCAGTTATCCTGCACAAATTTGGGCTTAGAGAAAACAGTGGAGGTTCAGGGCTTCATAGAGGTGGTGATGGACTTGAAAGGGAGATAGAGTTTAAGCGTCCTGTGGTAGTAAGCATTCTCTCAGAGCGACGTGTCCATGCTCCCAGAGGATTAAACGGAGGCAAAGATGGGGCGCGTGGTGCTAATTACCTCATCACCAATGATAAACGCAAGCTATACCTTGGTGGCAAGAATACTATCCATGTCGAGGCCGGAGACACACTCCTAATCTTGACTCCTGGTGGTGGTGGGTGGGGATGTTCCCAGTAATCCAGCAGTCAAACATAAGACAATGATTCGCGGATGGAGTTGTGGTATCTTTAAATCTCACAGCTCTTAAATCATGTTCATTTTTATGATATATTCATGTTCATCACTAAGCTAATAATGTTCTATACTCTATACACTTCATGTGTTGTCAGAAGGTGTTTTTTTGCCTTCTCTTTCTGGATACTTATAATAAGAGGAACTAAATTCTCTCTGAGCTTCAGTTAGGGCTTGGAAGATTGTTTATGAGAGCTCATCTTTCCCTCTATGATAATGTCACATAAATGTGGTGCTGGTGCTGCTATTATATGATTTATAAAGTGCACTTGCTACAAAATGCATCTCATGCATGATGGCTACTGATAGCAGGTTAACAGTTAACATGAAGCAAAAGCTTATCAGGTTCATGGTTGTTGATTCAACTAGTAGCCCTTCTTATTTGGAAATGCTTCTAGTCTTCATTTTTATATTTGATTTGCTGATGATCTTGGATCATGTGTGATTCCTTCTGTTAATTTGATAGAGGAATTTGTGTTATTAGTGAATTAGTGTTATTGTTATTCTTTTCTTAAAGCTTAAGAAGTAGACGCGAATCTTCGTCTGTTATCACCGTTGCTATTACTTTTTATATTTGATTCGCTGATGATCTTGATTTTGTGTTATTGTTATTCCTTCGGTCAAAGAATTTGAAGTTTACAAAATCCAAGAACAGCCATTCAATTTAGAATTGTCAAATAAGGGAACTCATCGGTAGTCATTACTTAATGCTATGGGCGTTACTTAATGCTATGGGCGTGTTTCTATGTTGCAAATCACTTGTCTCATTACATGTCTCCAATTTCCTGTCTTTGGTTCACTTCATCCTAAAATTATCAATTATTTAGAGTGATTGGAATTTTTCTGCATTTTAAATTAATGGTGAGTCAATAAGAATGAGAACAAAGTTGGGTCATGTAATGGAACAGAGAATTTACACTAGTGTTTTTGACCATCCGTTTAATTGGTACATTTTTCTAGCAAATTGTTAATAAGATAAACATGCAACTCCCTTTCTATGTATTCTCCGAAAGGACTTCGGCTTTGTTTTTGTGACATAAAACGATTAAACCGACTCACTTTCTCAATTTGATTCAACCGTAAATACTGTTATGAAGGAAAACTGTAAGTTCATGATTGTTAGATAAATATTGTGGGATAGAGGGTCTTGTATAGACAAACGGCCGGTCACACATTTAATTTATGGATATACGCTCAAAGAAATGTGGATATACAATTTTTTTGTCTTAATATTTATTAATGTGATTTTTGAATCAAATGCTAAATAAATATAACATGGTATTCACATTTAGCATATTGAAGAAATGCTTTTTGTGATTTAACAACAATGTTTTTATTATCTCCAAAACATAATTTTCTAACATATCATATCATATTGAATAGTAATTATTTACAAATTTGAGATACCGTCCACAATAATCCAAAAATATTAGGATATATGGTGAAATACATGTTAGGATATTTTAAACAATGAACTCAATTTTATATGAGACTAAAATTTCAGAATGACCAAAATAAGTTTAGAACAAATTAAACTGACAAGTTGATCTCATGAATTATATAAGAATATTATTCATAAGTGCAAATGATCTTATCATTATCACAATGGGTACAATGAAGTCAGTTCGATAACAATCTGAACAATAGAAAGGAAGAAGTATCCAATGAAGTCAGTTTGTAACAATCTGAACACGAAGAAAATACAAATTGAAAAGACAAACCACTGGAGATAATGATCATGATATTATGCCTAAAAGTGTTTCAACAAAAATACCACATACAATGGTAACGATGGGAGTGCAACAAAAACTGGTACATCCAAATTCTCTAGTCTACTTTGTGGCGTCGCTTGCTTCAGTGGTTGTCAAATTTATTGGACACTGAGAAACATATGGCTTGAGCTGCAAACAAAAAAGCAGCATCACACTTAGCTTGGTAAAGCCAATCATGCTAGACATGAAAATTGCTTATGGATTTCATATGCAGTAGGCAAAGTTTTCTTCAAAGCTTCACAAACAACCTAGAAAAAATGCTTATTTGTTTGCCTCAGATAAATTAGGTTAAAAATCCATAAACACATCTTAATTTCCAATATATAATGTGCACATAATCTCCTCTTCCGGCCAAGCAATTATAGTCAATGTTCAACAGCCTTTCCCCACCGGCTTTAAATGTGTTGAGATGTGTGGAAAGTCCCACATCGACAATACGATATTGTGTGAACCTAACGTATAAGTCCTAGGGCTACTCCTACTATTGTCAATTGGTTTTAGGATGGAACCCGAAAGGCTTGCGCGTAGGTTCACTGGACGTGTGCCCTCCACATCGTTTGGTCCCGGAATGGATATAAAAAAGTTAACAAAATGTTCCTCTAGTGCATGTAAGAAGAAAAAAAAAACATCAATATCATACCTTAAAATTGGTTAAATCTGGAACCACATAATTAGGTAGTTTTTCTTGCACCACAACATATCCACCTGCACCAAAGACCAAGCTTCCACAAGTCAACAAGCAGTGTAAATCAAATGTCGAGAAACTCATCTGGCGATGAAAAACATTCATCAAGGTAAAGAGCATGATCATCTTATAAGAACTCGAGTCTAAAATTTCTTACAGAAAGTTGAAATAAACGGGTAGTAATTTATTAAAAATCTGTATTGAAAGATGCAGGCAGAAGTAAAGAAAGGATCACCTAACCTTTTCTGGTATGAAAACCAGTGGGAATGCAATTCTTCCCTTTATAGTAATTCCTTGGAGCTCTCTTGGAGGAAAGAATATCGAGTGATGACGTTCTCTTTCTTCTCATTGCCCTTCCCAGTCCTGATAATATCCCTAGTGGCATCTTTTTGCTCTATTTGGAGGTTGAATGTCTTATGTCTTCTAGCAAAAATGGATCACAAGATAGAAATATATTACCTAAAACAATTCTAAAGCGCAAAATGAGCAATAACTAGCAAATCAGTAGTGAGTCCAAACAATGTTCAATCCTTCCTAACTACACACAAGCATTTCGTCGAACAATAAGAGTTCAATCAAAGCGCAAACAAAGACACAACGCAATCAATCCATTCAATTTCCACATCCATAAAAACACAGACTAAAAATGTAAAGTTTATGGGTGTTGAAAATTGACAAAACTTGCATTTCATACATTTTCGTTGCATCTTTTATGATGCTATTTTGCAAAATAATTTTACTTCAATTCCAACTTGCTAACCCAGACATATTTTGACTTCATCACATAGACGAAGGCTCGGTCTTTGATATCCTGCAAACTTTAGCAGAGTTATGTTTGATGATGCCAACAAACACAGAAAATGTAAACTATGGACTTTTGTTGCTATCAGAACAAGGTACTACTTTTCCACTGGTTCATCTTTAATCTCTTCTTTCTCAAGTTTCTTCAGAAGCATGTATATATAAAATCTAGAGCAGCAATATCATTGTAAAATGACCCTCCATGCAATTAAGCTTCCACATATATACATGTATCACATCTAGATAGGTTTACGAATTGGCCAAATCAAAGAAACTGAAAAATCACACAAGTAGGCTGATATAAAATCTAGAGCATCAATAAGTGGGTTACAAGATCCGATTTGTTTGCATATTAACAGAACAAATGATGTATATAAGATGTTCACGGAATTTTTTGAGAAGAAAAATTACTTGAACATCTTATATACATCAATAAAGTTTACCAAATCATTTTGATCTTTCCAGTTCACACAGGTGTTCCAAAATTCGTGAAACAAAGACGGGACAGAGAGACACCGTCTAGCAATTAAACATTTGGATGGCGGTCTAGACGGATAAGACTTTTCTGTTTATTTACTTACATTTAATTTCATATAAGCAACAACAATATGAAGCAAAAAAAACTGAAGAAAAACATTGAAAATTTGCAGAAATCAAGTGCACACTACAACACTAACTAAAGCAAAAATTTACAGAAATTGAGCAAACTGAAGCAAATTTCAACAGCACACAAAACTGAAGCACGAAAACTGAAGAAACCGAGGGCAGAAATGAATCTGCAGAACCGGCATTCAAATATTCAACACATTCATTCAATCAACAAAAGTTACATTCATTCAATCAACAAAAGTTACAGAACCGAGTTCGGGAATAGAGAACCAGAAGACTGAAAGAGAATCAGTGAAATCGGGATATCAGGGTGAAATCGGGATACTAGGATCGAGTCACCGGACGGAGGGGCAAAGAGATGAAGGGGATATCAGTATTCGTGGGGAAAGAATCTGGGAGGCAAGAAGATAAACGGGGACGAAGTGAGAGAAATCGGGGAGAAGATTACCTGATACCGACGTCGAGGCTGATCGAGTCACCGGACGGAGGATTGGAGGGGAGAGCCACCGGAGGAGGAGGGAAACTGCCGGAGGAGATTCGCACTGCCACAGATTATCGGGGAGAGAGACGACAGTGTTTACAAAACCCTAAATCTTGAATGAGAAAAATAAAAATCGGGCACCCCATCCTGAACCCGCCCGTCCCAAAACCGATTTAAATCCGTCCCAAACCGATTTAAACCCGTCTTGAACCCGTCACACACAAATTCATAACAACAGACTTGTGCATAAAGGTAAGCATTTCCCGTGACCCGCCGGGTCGGGTCACCGACCCGACAGGTACGGGTTTCCCCAGATTGCGGGTACGGGTAAGGGTCGTGAGATCCTTACCCGTCGACCCGGGTAACTGTCACATTTTTAAAAAAAAAAAAATTTCTAACGGCTAAAAAAAATTAAAAAACAATAAACTATAATAAATCTAACCTAAAAACATTTTCTATAAATACCCCAAATCCAATTCATTTCATCTCACACCAATTCTCATTCAATCATCTATTCACTCTTTCAATCTCTCCATAATTTTCAACTCTTACATTCAATTACTCTCCTATCTCATATTCTCATTCTCTTATTTTGTTACTCTTACTACTACATTCTATTATTCAAAAAAAAAATGTCTAGCCGAGGAAGACGTTCCGTTAGCGGTGTCGGTCCTTCATCCGGCGGAGGTGTTAGCCGAGGACGTCATTTCGTTAGCGGTCCTCCAACCGGTTCGGATTTAAGGCGGAGCTTATTAAGTGGAGATCACGAGATCCTCGAGGAGGAGGATATCAACATGGAATCACCTTCTTTCCCCAACACCCAAGAATCCGAGACCCAATTTCCGGAGGAGCCGGAGGAGGAGCCGCCGTTGAACAACAATCAACTAACGGCGGCGGTCTTCCGATTTTGGTTTACAAAAGGTGCTCCTGATGCCAATGGAGTTTACTATGCCAAATGCAATTTTTGTTCGGCTCAATACAAGCACAAAAAGGGAGAAGGCTACAGGAACTACAAGAGGCATATTCGGAACAAGTATCACGAAAAAATGGGATTGACACGAGGGCAAACACAACTTACCGGGTACGCATCTACCTCTAACCAACCTCCTTATCTATTTACATATGATCATTCTTCTTCTATGGATGCACTTTCGGAAATGTTAGCCGTAGATTCTTTGGCATTTAGTTTTGCACAAAATGTTGGTTTTAATGATTGGATGCAAAATCATGATCAACCCACATATAAACCGATTTCTCGCCAAACCGCTAAAAGAAAAATGATGCATAAATATAGAATTCGTAAAGAAGAATTGATTAAATATTTTATGGAAAACGGTGATATTCAAGTTTCTATTTGTAGTGATATTTGGACCGACAGTTTTCAAAAAAAACTCATTTATGGGTATTACTTATCATTTTGTTGACAAATTTTGGATTTTAAACAAAAGAGTTTTAGCATTACGAGTTTTCAACGAACAACACACCGCCCAAAACATTGTCCGTTTGATTGCAAATGTTTTGGAAGAATATTGATTACTTTCACGAGTTTTTTCAATCGGTTTTGACAACGCCTCCGCTAACACGGCTTTCATTAGAGATTTAACCAACTATTGTAAGCCGACGATTGGAGGTAAATTTTTTCACATTAGGTGTGCCGCTAATATTTTAAACTTGTGTGTTCAAGAAGGTTTAGCATACGTTGGAGATTTAGTACAACCTATTCGAAAAATTCTTAATGAACTTTGGTCTAAAAAAAAGTATACGTACTAAATGGTATGCATATTGTAAACAAAATAACGTTTATCCTAAAAAATTTCCAAAAGATGTTTGTACAAGATGGAACTCTACTTACAAAATGATTTTCGAATCATATGAATATCGAGATCTTTTAAGTGGTTTTGCCGCACAACATATTGACGGTGCTTTTGTTTTCGGTGAATCTTGGGTTTTAGCAAGAGATATAATGGAGGTTTTTAAATATTTTTATGATGCCACTAACACTTTTAGTTATGTTTAAACACCAACTTCAAACATATTTTGTTATGTAGCAATTAATATTGCATTTGTGCTTCAACAAGGTCTTTTAATTGATAATATTTCACAAGCTATTTATACAATGCGAACTAAATGGTTAGATTATTATACAACTATTCCCGATGTTTTTCTTATTGCATTTGTGTTAGATCCTAGACGTAAAATGGATGGTTTAAAACAATTTTTAGAAAGTTATTATGAATTTTTAGAATTACAACAAAATCCCGATTGTCATGTTTCTACCATAATTGCTAGAGTGATATTGATTATTTGATGAATTATTGGTTCAATATCGTGTTTTCGATCAAGGTCAATCTTCTCAACCCCCTCCTCGTCTTTCATCTTCAACTTCATCTAAATTTAAATCAATTGCTAGAGATTTGTTTGGCCCGAAAAGGGCAAAAACCACGTCGAGTTCCCATTCGGAACTCGACGAATATCTAACCATTTTTTTGAGTTTGCCAATGATGAAGAAGAGGATTTCAACATATTAGAATGGTGGAGCCGACCGGAGAGAATGAGGTTTTCTACCCTCTCAAGGATCGCGGCACAAATTCTCGCCGTTCCCGCCTCAACGGTAGCGGTTGAGCAAACCTTTAGCCGGAGTGGAAAGGTGCTCGATCCGACGAGATCAAACATGTTGCCCGAGACGTTGGAGGCACAAGTCCTCCTAGCCGATTGGAGGAAAGCGGAAATGCGAACACAAAAAACAACCTCTCGGCGGAGGAAGGCGACGAAGATGACGACGAGCGACAACAAACGCCATCGGATGTATCAGCGGAAGAGTCCGACTAAGGTAAGGGTCAATCGAGGATATAAACAAAGGTAAGAGAACTACGTGGGCTTTGATTCCTCCTCTCCGAGAGGATACGTAGGGGGGTTCCGGTTCAAGCCCAATTCTTCCCTTCTTTTTTTTTTTTTTAAGTTTAAGACTTAAACTTAAAAAAGAACAAAATAAACTAATAAAAAGAGGACTTAAACTTTAAAAAATTGGACTTAAACTTTAAGTTCAATTTTTTTAAGTTTAAGTCCTCTTTTTATTAGTTTATTTTCTTTTTTTTAAAGTTTAAGTCCAATTTTTATTAGTTTATTTTCTTTTTTTTTAAGTTTAATTCCAATTTTTCTCTTCTATTTATTTTCTTATTTTTTAAGTTTATTTCCATTTTTTTTATTTTTTTTAAAGGTGAGATGGCCGACCCGTTGACCCGGCGGGTCTCCGACCCGCCGGGTCGGCCATATATACGGGTCCGGGTCACCCTCCCCGGACCCCTGACCCGGTGGGTCGGACCCGTCGACCCGGCGGGTCCGACCCGTGGACATGCTTACAAAGATTACAAGGGAATTAAACGGGTATAGCAAACACCCCTACCGTCATCAATAATAAACCTCCGAAAGCAAGCGGGAGGTTCATCAAAAATAAAAATACCAAAATCAAGAGAGAAGGCAAAATTGGCAAGCGAGTCCGCCGCCTTATTCCCCTTCCGGCAAAAATATGATTGAACTTAACTGTCCAATCCCGTTGAAGCAAGCCTTGACACCGCAAGATCAGGCTAAAATGAGGGTGCGTAACATCAACACCCTTATCAATGAGCTGAATAGCCAAAGAAAAGTCGACCTCCACAAGCACACGTCTAAACCCCTTCTCCCAAGATAATTCCAACCCATGAACAATCACCCATAGCTCTGCATCAATAGCCACAACCGAACCCAATTTACTGGTGAAACCACATATCCAATTGCCCTCGCAATCCCGAATTAGCCCACCACACGCAGCCAAGTTAACCCCACTTCTCGCAGCCCCATTCGAGTTCATCTTAATCCAGTTCGCCGGAGGAGGGGGCCAACCAACGAGGATTTCAGTCTTACGGACACGAGGGGAGAGAGACTTTTGATGGTCTCTCGCCATAACCACCTCATGAAACCTGTCACGAAGGAAACCAACCTGTTCCGTAATACCCGTCTTTGCTACGGAGACCCTACCATTCCTCCACTTCCAAAGCCACCAAAGAGTAATGGCAAAGACCTCACACCATTTTAGATGGACCACTTTGACAAAAGAGAGATTAAGGTTGAGGTGGATCCACTCATTTCAATGGAGGTTGAAGAAAGGAGCATGAGCATCAATATATCAGTTGGATCCATTAAGCACTTCGTATAACATTAATCTGCAGTCATGTTCTCAACAATGAGAATCCAACTAAATACATTGTGAGAAAGGTGCAGTGATCGGCGAACATAAACATTGCGTAATCAAGAAACGAAAATGAGACTGAATTGCAAAATTGTCGAGATTCCAGAAATCAAAGGGGAAAAAACTGACTCAGTTTTGGCACACACTAATCAAATCGAAATACAAAGATTTCAGGAATCGAAGGGCAAAGGAGAAGAAGATATTCAATGGAAGCTGTAAGAAAGAAAAATGGAGACATAAGAAATGTAGTAGAATACGAGCATTAGATGAGACTCATTGAATCAAAGTGTGTCGTTAGACGTTTTTCAAGTGGGTTCCGGTCATAACCAACGCAGAAACGATAACGTTAGCTCGTGGTTCCAAATATTATAACTTAGAGTATTGATGATGCACTAATGCATGGTAATCTCGTGCGTGAGAGTACACATAAGGTTCTCATAGGCTTCAATATCTGGTTATGCGGTTTGAGGCAATTGTAATACTGGGTTTCTAATCGTGGATACATCTTTCGTAATGGGGTGATCTAATAATTAAAGAGTGTATCAGGAAAAAGCTTCTCGTATATGCTTGTTTTGTTTGGTTCTCCTTAAAAACGTCTAACGGTACGATCTGGATGATCTTAAATTGTCCGTGATAGTCATAAAAACGAGTTACTACAGTTTTTTAGTGATTCAATAGTTTTGCTTTTCTTTTAGTAAAGGATATACTATAGACATGAAAATTATTTGAATAGCCAATCTTGAACTCAATTTATTTGTAAAGATCATGCCTTTTGTTAGGATCCTTTGGATTTAAACAGAGTTGTAGATCTTGTTTTATATCAACTTTAACAGGATGCATATGGATGGAAGGTGAGTATTGTGCCATCAGAGTCGGTATCTTCTAACTTCTTGTTGGAATCATATTTTTGGAACTTGTGCCCGAATAATTTTTTAGGCAACTTTTCGGTGGCCTCCGGCCAAAAGCAACGCTGAAAAATGGGAGTGTTAGCTTTGTGATTACGAGTACTACATATTGGTATACTCGTATCTATAAAATGATGTCCAAATGAATGAGAATATAACGTTCAAAGATGAGGGTAGTAAATGCGCCTTAAAGAGATTTAATTGTAGAAGAACATGTCCCACTTTAATAATATGGAGATTGATGAGACACCAAATATACATATATTTAGAAATTATTTTTTGTGGTTTCATGCAAATGCATGTGCTTCACCCATTTTATTTTTCTATAAGTTATCAAAAGTAATCAAATTTCACTCTAACTACTTTTAAAAAAAAGTTCCGATTGGTCCGGTTAGACCAATATTTTGTATTGTATTGGTTCAAGTTTTGCGGTTTGAACCACATATGCATGAACCGAACTTAAATAACCAATGCAATAGAGTTTTTCTGTCTAGGCTCCACCCAGTTCAGAAAATTATGTCCCATTCGAAAACCCTAAATAACTAATTTGAATTACAACCAATAAAACTTAGAAGTATCACCAATACAAAGTATCGTAACAATATTAAGTATAACTAAAATAGTATAAACTCAAACGCCAAAAATGGTTGGAATTAAATATTATAGGACTTCATCAATAAAAATTGTTTAAAATTAAAAACTATACAAAGGTCCGTGAATTTATAATCAAATTTAAAAATGTTTCACAAATATTTTACCAAAGTTTCTCTTTTTATTAATAATATTTATTAGAGTTGAGCTGAAAAATGTTGGAATTTTTACGAAGTTGATATTGATTATTGTAATATGCCGCAATAACTTTTCAACCCGAAAGTTACAAGTCCTACCACTCTTGAAGTGTTATATACAGAAATGAAAAACCTAAATTCAAACAAATATATTTATTTTATTTTATTTTATTTATTTATTTATTATTATTATTATTATTATTATTATTATTATTAAACTAAGAAATACCCTCTATTTAACTTAAACAACATCTCTTCGTTGATGCATAATCAAGTTGTTTTCTGCTCGAAAAAAGTAAATTATAAATTAATTTCAACATAATAAACGGTCGTTGTCATAATAAGTAATATTATCTTTCATATCTTGAATAAATAGTGTATCTTTAAATTAAATTTGTATTTTTAATGACAAAACCAAATGTACAATGCCATCTATAATCTGTGTATAAACAAATGGATTTGAGGTGGATTTGTTGCTTGGTCAAGCAGACCTCTCGTGCTTATCTAGAAGCCAAACTTGTACTAATTAAATTGGTTTCTATAAACAGTGTATTTAGTTAAAAAAATATGCACAATAAGCGATTAGTCTAATACAAAATCTTATTTGGTTTGCTATGGAAAAATAATCATACATATCTTCTGCCCAAAAAAAAATCTTCTGTCCCTTTCTAATTTCTCCCATTTTTCATTAAAATTGAGTTTTATTTGGTAGTATAGATTGGGGATGGTTGTTTGAGTTTATTTTATAGGAAATTAATTTTTAGGTTGTTTAGTTGTGGATTGAAAAAATAATTTTGGCGGTTTATTTGAGTTTATAAATCGCAAAATATAACATTTTTTCTCAAGGTTATAATAGGCTATATTTTATATAAATATGTGTGTCTTTTTCCTGAAAATAAATCTCAAAAATACATAAGTAAACACTAAATAGGGCGCGTTTAGTAAATTAGATTTGTGGTTGGAGTTATGATTTGTAATTATGGTTTTGTAGTTGTAGTTTTGTAGTAGATTTTGTAGATTTCAATTTATAATAAAACACTATAGTAACATACTTAATGTCTTTAGTTGAAATAGATTTATAAAGGTTTTTAATATGGTAAAAGACACAAATACCCTCCCTCCCTGCTATGTGTGTCATGTGATAAGTCTTTGTTTCAATTCCGAATACCCGATTTTTTGTACACACATCAAACAAGAACATATACTCATTTTTTGTATAGAGCAAGCAAGACCAGAGAATCAGACATAGGGTTCAATTTTACAGATCTCCAAGACTAGAGAATCAAATATAGGGTTCAATTTTACAGATCTCCATGACCAGAGAATCAAACCTAGGGTTCAATTTCACAGATCTAGGGTTTTGTACAGGCATCCTCAATATTTTGTTGTTTGTGTTGGAACTAATTTAATGAAAAAGAATAAATAAAACATGTTTTATTACATGTGTGCGCCGGACACTTTTCCGGGCACATTTTCGGTGGGCTCCGGCCATTATCAACACCGGAAAGTGGGAGCGTTGGCTTCGTCTACGCGAGCTCTTGCTCGTGGTATATTCATACATTAAATTTGAGTTCCGTTTGAATGAGAAATGGATGCCCAAAGTTGGTTGCGTGATAGGCAATAACTTGGGAAAATAGTCAAAATTGGGAGAGTCCCACATGGACTATATGGAGGTAAAAGGGAGTAGGATATAAGGGGCAAGTTTGCTCTAAGGCATGTGGCCTTGGGTCACTACCCATTTTCAATGGGGAACGGCGTATGCTAAACACCACACTCGCGCCGAGCCGATCTCGTGGTCGTGCTTGGCCACCTATATTATTTTTGGGCCGACCCAACTCGAAGTCCAACAGTCCAGATGAGGAAGGCCTTGAGTCAGGCCCATCTGTGCAAACGGATCAACGGACCGGGATGGATATCCGAATATCCAGTCCAACGGATCAGCCATTTTCAATGGGGAACGGCGTATGCTAAACACCACACGCGCGCCGAGCCGAGCTCGTGGTCGTGCTTGGCCACCTATATTATTTTTGGGCCGACCCAACTCGAAGTCCAACAGTCCAGATGAGGAAGGCCTTGAGTCAGGCCCATCTGTGCAAACGGATCAACGGACCGGGATGGATATCCGAATATCCAGTCCAACGGATCAGCCAACAAATCCTAAAAACGTGGGCGGTTATGGTCTTCATTTGACCCCTAAAATCGTGGCTTTGAAAGTCATGGATTGCGGACACGTGTCAGCATCCTATTGGCTCCGATTTTGGGCTGGGCTTCGAGGCCCATAGCCCAATTTAGCTCCTCCAGCTCCTATAAATAGAGAGCTCTTCATTCATTCCAAAACACACCAACAATCATTCTCTCTTCTCCCTCTCAAGCTTGCGAGCTTCTCTTATCTCAAGAGTGCAATGCCTACGAACCTGGTTCGTAGGCCTCCGGTTCTATTATGAAGAACGGATTCGAACAGCAGTTGTATCTTGGGATTCTTAAACACCGGTAACCGTCGTAATACGGGGTGTTTTTAGAATTAAGGAAAGAGATTCCGATCTCTCTGAACCTTATCGTTAGACTGCATAAAGTTTAACTGTCGTATTACAGGTTCCTACAGTTTGTTTGTAGAGAAGAAGAGGAAGAAGAAACTATAGAGAAGAAGAGGAAGAAGAAACTAGAGAACCGATGGGTTCGATTTTGATATCGTACAGAAGAAAGAGGAAGCAGAAAGTTTAGATTATGCATAGGCATTGGGGCCGCCAATTGTCCTCCGGCTTCTACACGTGCGTCGGTGCCGCTGTTGCAACCCTCCTCTTGGCTTCTACACGTGCGTCGGTGCCGCTGTTGCAACCCAAGAGAAGGTGACCTGATTAGGTAGACTCATTTGGCTTATAGGAGCATCAAATATTTCATAGGAAACAAAAATAATAATTGGCTAATTTCGAAATATGCAATTTTAAAATACTAGAATTTGATAGTTCGTGGATTTTGAACCCTGGTTAAGAGACGATCTTACCCTAGAGAATTACCGGATGAAGATGCTAAGGATATAGAAAGAGTTGAGAGGGGATAACAAAGAGCCGAGAGCGTCACAATTGATATCCCATAAATAAATTTATTTAAATCTTAAAAAAAAAAAGAAAATTGAATAGTGGTCAATTTTGTATTTGAGATTTAAAAAAAATCATATTACATAAATTTTCTCTTAGAGTATATTGATTTAGTTGTTTAATAATAAAATTTACATAACATCACTATCCTATGTATAACATGACACTAAGAATCGGTTATTACTCTATTGCTGAAGCCATATTTTTTTCCCCAAATAAATATTTGTCATTTAATTACTTATACAATATTTTTGTTAAACTAGTTACTTATTCTATAAAAATATTCCAAGTTTTTATCATGCTGGCAAAATGTCAATATAAAGTTATTTATTTTATTTTTATAAAATAAAAGAAGTTTAATGCATTAGACAATTCTAGAAAAGCGACGTTGTTGTAGATTATATGGAAATAAACTAGGTTTTGTGGTTGGGATTACTATGTTCTTTTTTACTTAGTCTAACATATTACCTATCCATAAATGAAGTCACATGTTTTGACTTGGTCTCGATCATCAACTGGATTGCTAATATCAAATTAAATTGTAAGTAACCTTTTTTACGCAATCATTTAACATTTCATTTGCTACTAATCAAATGCTCCACAAACTTGGATCTACCCGAAAGGCCGTAACGTAATATCAAACGCTTATTTTCGGACGAAGTCATCAACATCATCAGCAGAAAGTGCATCATCGTTTACCAACATCATCAGCAGAAAGTGCATCATCGTTTACCGTTGGATTGTGACCATGCAGCGCGAGTCTATCAGCTACCGTGTTGGTTTTTCTGAAAATATGACGAGCACTAGAATACATGAAGCCCGAGATCGTGGAGGAAAAATATGAGACGATCATGTGTATCTCCCATGGTGATTTTTATATTTAATCAATCGAATTGATAAATCTCAATGAATGTAACATCTATTCTTGCAGCTTTTTGAAAGCTTTCCCGAATAACGAAAGCAATATAATATCTCTTTTATTTGGACGTATAATGTAATTTTTATACTATTTTATCAAAAGTAATATTCGTGAACGAGGCTTCCAAGCATACATATACTATTTATAAAATAATAAACATTGCATTTTTCAATTTTAAAGTTTAATACTACAGAAGCAATATTAGTTGTACGAAGATGAAGATCTATGTCGAAAGAAGCGCACGTGATAAGCACGTGAATGAGAAGATCGGACAGCTAGACGGAATCGATCTAGATCAACTGCACCACCAAGACACAATTTGTTTATTATCGATGACAGAGGGATACACGTCCCTAACAATTCCTTCAATTTACACTTGCAAATACAAAACGCAAATATTTACAGATTTCATCAACATATTTTGGATCATTTCTATGTATGTCTTCCACAACTAGATAACTTGTTTGATAATATGGGCAAAGAGGGACCAAACTTTACCCAAAACACCACAACAATCTAAGATTCTTCAAAAAACCAGCAACTATTTCCAATCCTGAACTTTTAGCAACAAATAGGGTTACCCGGTAATGCAGGAGAACATCCTCCTGTGGCTCCTGAACCGAATCAGCTGTCTCCGGGTCGGATCTGAATCCAAGTATTCACCTCCAAACCCGGCTAGCCTTTCATCAGCATGACGGATCCTAGTCCCGGCCGAGTTGCTTCGTCGAAACCGGTTATCCGGAACATCCTGGAGAGTTGGGCTACGGTAGTATTTTCCGAGATGGTCGGTTTCGTCGATTCCAACGAGGTAGAAGTCTTCGCCGCCGGTGGAGGAAAGTGACTTGTAATGACGATGAGATACACTTCTCTTGATCCTTTTGTAGACAAGAGGGATTAAGCCTTCCATTTTCGAGTTCGGGTTTGTTTCGGATTCGGTTTTTTGTTTATATGTTGTATAGTTTGGTGGTTGATTGTGGGTTTGGAGGGGTTTGGGAATTGGAATTGTTGGATATTGTGTGTTTGGTGGGGTTTGAAAGAGTAAAGAGATATAGAGGAAGGTTGGTGTTCATAAGAAGCAAGCAAATAATGCCATATATTTGTTTATATAAGAAGAGATTGTCTTAGAAGGTAGAACTTAGGGGCGCCAATAATCAACAAAGTCATTGTCTTTGACTTATGGAAGAGGATTTGGTTTTTGGTTTCGAAAGGGAGGGGGATAACCACTAGTAAAAAGACCATTAATAAGCAATTAAAACCCATATATATTTGTATAATTGAATCGATTTAGATGCCAATTAATAAATGTTAGTAGAAAGTACTGAATTATATTAATCATTCATAATGAAATATCAATATTAATAAAATATGGGAGAATTTGACATACTAGGCTTTTTTTAGTTTTTGTTTAAGAAAATGTACCCCAATTTTTTTACCACTTTCATTTAATAGTAGGTAAAAGTTATTAACCCTTCTATTAGAAAGAAAGAATAAATGATGTTTGTTATTTGTTATATAAGTATAATTTTTAATTTTTAATTACTGAATTTATTTTCTTTTATTATTTTTCTTGCCTTTTTTATTTATTTTTTATTTTCTGTACTGAAGTTCTCATACCGGAAATTCTCATACCAGAATTTTCATACCAGAAATTTCATACCAGAAATTATCATACGAAAAGTTCATACCAGAATTTTTTCATACCAGAATTTTTTTCATACTAGAATTTTTTCATACCAGAATTTTTCATACCAGAAATTTCATACGAAAAGTTCATACCAGAAATTTCATTCCAGAAATTTCTGAATTAAAACTAGCGGCACAATCAACACTTGATCCTTGTGCTTTATGTCCGCTATTTATTTTTGTTTACATAATACTTTTATTTTGAGACAATTTTAACATATAATTCTCCACTCAAATAATGTTCAACTCCTCCACGTCTTTTCAATTTGTCATTGTCAACTGGGAAAAAGAACAAGTTTTTTTGGAAACCAAAAGAGACAGTGATGGACCCATTTTTGCAAACCGTCATCATATACGCAAATTACAATAAAAAAATTGCAAAATTACAACGAGCCCCCTAAAATTTGCAAAATTAAATATTAGACAATTAAAAATTCATTCCGGTATGTAAATTTCGGTATGTGAAATTCTGGTATGTGAAATTCGGGTATGTGAAAATCCGGTATGTGATAATTCCGGTATGTGAAAATCCGGTATGTGAAAATCCGGTATGTGAAATTCCGGTATGTGAAAATTATGGTATGTGAAAATTCCGGTATGTGAAAATCCGGTATGTGATAATTCCGGTATGTGAAAATCCGGTATGTGAAAATCCGGTATGTGAAATTCCGGTATGTGAAAATTATGGTATGTGAAAATTCCGGTATGTGAAAATCCGGTATGTGATAATTCCGGTATGTGAAAATCCGGTATGTGAAAATCCGGTATGTGAAATTCCGGTATGTGAAAATTATGGTATGTGAAAATTCCGGTATGTGAAAATTTGGTATGTGATAATTCCGGTATGTGATAATTCCGGTATGTAAAATTCCGGTCCGGTATGTGAAAATTCCGGTATGTGAAATTCATTCCGGTATGTAAATTTCGGTATGTAAATGTCCGGTATGTGAAATTCTGGTATGTGAAATTCGACTATGTGAAAATCCGGTATGTGATAATTTCGGTATGTGAAAATCCGGTATGTGAAAATCCGGTATGTGAAATTCCGGTATGTGAAAATTATGGTATGTGAAAATTCCGGTATGTGATAATTCCGGTATGTGATAATTGTGATAATTCCGGTATGTAAAATTCCGGTCCGGTATGTGAAAATTCCGGTATGTGAAATTCCGGTATGTGATAATTCCGGTATGTGATAATTCCGGTGTGTGAAAAAATTCTTCATTCTAGAAAATAAATAAAAAATAAAGAAAATAAAAAAGACAAAAAAAATTAATAAAAGAAAATAAAAAAAGAAATTCAGTTTTTAAAAAGCATTTGGAAGAAAGAAGAAAACAAGAGGATGGAGAAGGTTTGAAGGTAAAAAAAAATAAGAGGGGTATATTTACTTAATTGAAAAACAAAAAAGCCTATTTACTATCACTATTTCTCTAAATAGCCTACTAACCAAATTTGCCCATAAAATATTCATGAAGTGTAATCATCTTATACGTTAGTTTAGAAAAAAGGATAAAAAAAAAACTGAACCATAAATGATATAAAGGAAAATTTCAGAAGGTGTTAGTTTGGGGTATTCCGAAATTTTTTTTAAAGTTTTTTTTAGTTTGAATAGTCCCTTGTGTTTTAATATTTTTCGATAAATATCCATTTTCGTTTAAATTGTAAAAGGATGTCAAGTTAAAATAGTTTTTAAAAAAAACTTATTTACAAACTGTTTAGCAACTTTTATTCTTTTCTTGAAAAAAAGTTTTTTTTATTTTAAAAAATTATTAATAAATCTTATACTCAAAATTTGAACTAATCATATTTAAAATTTGAACTAATATTATAAATGTTCAAAGTACATAATATTATAATTTTTTTTAATCATAACAACAAAAAAGTTTTGAATTAATAATCTTATACTTAACATGTACTTCGTGTTCCATAAACACTACTTCAGTCTATTTGAGAATAATTAAAAAAAAAAATTACTAAATTAACAAAAATTTTATATTGTTAGTTTAAAATTTTGAACTAAAAATATAACAAATATAATTCTTTCTGTAAAAAGAATGATTAAAATATGACCTTAGTGCATCATTAGTTTTTCATCTTTTGATAAGAGAGACGAAGGAACCTAAGCTGCAACCGTATTTATATAAATAAAGACGTAAAATGGTTAACAAGGGATAAGTCTTTGCCTCGTTACACCTTTGACATCGGTCTCTATAATCGAACTAAGCCCCTCCGACATGTCGTTCAAAACATGATAAGCTAAGGAAAAATCAAACGCAAAAGAAGCAATGAAATCAACAATTGAATTTGCTTTGATGAAATTGGGTATTCCAATTTCTACGGAGAAAGTATTGACGCCTCCGTAATTTTATAAAGTACTTATCATCTTTCTGTAATTCTGTCATCAAATAAATTGTTTAACCTAATTACTCCCCAAATATAAAGAAATAATTTTATTATTAGGCTTTTTCTAATTTTGTGTTTAGTAAATGTACCCTTGAGAGAAGAGTGTGTAGAGTTTGAGAATAAATACAAAAGGTTGGGATATATTTACTTAATTGAAACATTAAAAAGTCTAGTTATTACTATAGTTTTTCAAAAAAGCCTAGTTATCAAAATTGCCCAAATATAAATTGGTGTTTTAGATTTTAGTACATGTTGATAAAATATTTAAAATATAATTTAATCGGTTATATTTTGTTCAACTTTATCCCATGCATATACCTCAAAGTGGAAGTAATAAATTGGATTTTATATATATATATATATATATATATATATATATATATATATATATATATATATATATATATATGCTAATTAGTAATAATGAATTTTGATTTGAGTCATTAATAAGTTTAAACTTTGATTAATAATACAAATTTATATATTTATATTTATATTTATTTTCTATATTCTTGGGTTGGGGGGTTGGCCTCCCCGTTTCTTCCAAGTCATCCAATAAAAACTTGGCTGAAAATTCTTCAAGTGAAGACAAAAGAATATATAGTACTTACTACCAACCATATCAAGCCATTTTAAGAAACATGCTTTGACGTGGAATATCCTTAGAGTAGTTTGATTCTTCGTCTTTGTATTATTTCAATTATTACAAAATTAAGTAACATTTTCTTCTAGAATCAAATTATGAATATTTTAACAAATATTTTATCCATTAATAAAATTGATCAAATTGATTATATCTATGTTCAAACAAATAAAATAACAAATGAATTCTTCACATCATTTGATTTTACCTTTTTGAAAACGAAAAGAATATGTTGATATCGAGTCATTGCGACTCCACATCAATTATACAGTAGTAAATCATTCGTATTATAATTAGGATTTTGTATCTACAACAGGGATGGAAGTGTGAAAACTACGATGGGAAATTGAAGTTCTTGTTGGTAATATTTTTTGATAATTTTCGCATGTTTAGTAGATTTTTTTCGAGGAAAACTCACTTTAAATTCAAACAATTATGCTCAAAATTTGAATATACATTTATATATATACATGCTAAAGTAGATGACACTTCGTTGACGTGATGCTCT
This sequence comes from Fagopyrum esculentum, assembly GCA_033239045.1. Classification (NCBI taxonomy): domain Eukaryota; kingdom Viridiplantae; phylum Streptophyta; class Magnoliopsida; order Caryophyllales; family Polygonaceae; genus Fagopyrum; species Fagopyrum esculentum. The sequence goes on from BSUD01000008.1 coordinate 114,846,102, forward strand.
AAGAATTGAGCATTAAAGCTATATCTGTATATTGCTAAATTGCCATTCTTTAAAGTTATTTATCTTTTAAATTTATTGATTTTGATGATCTATATTTTTTTAAATTCTTCTATTTTACAACTGTAGTTTTGAATTCCTTTTTCCAAAATAGTTTAAAAAAATAAATTTAAAAAGCTATAAGATTTTGTGTATTAGTTTTCTAGAAAACTTGTAGGATAATTTTTCTTATTGGTTAATAAATATATTATGAAAATAGTTGAAATTTTGGGGGCATTACGGATATGTTGATTAATTTACATATTGGATAACACAAATTAATTAGTAGAAAATTAGTTGAAATTTTTTAATTTATACGATATTCATAAATGGTGTCGGTTTAGGGAGAGTTAGTATATGCCAGGTTTCTTTAAACATCAAATGATATATATTCTTTTTAATATTCGATTACTTCTACAATTTCTAATTTTATATGCTTATTATATACATATAAACTTATGACGTTGTGGTGTAAATAAGTTGTACATCAAGAACTCGATTCAAAAAATATCTGAGTATATTTTTATTGATCGTATTATTTATACAATTTCGTTGAAATATTCTATAGCATTATTTATTGTTTTTTTAAATATAATATAGTGTATATATATATATATATATATATATATATATATATATATATATATATATATATATATATATATATATATATATATATATATATATTATAGCAAATTATACGAGAACAGGCCTTAGCTTGTAATCACGAGAACAAGCTTTATTGTTTAATGGATTTTTTCTCTTAGTATCATCAAGATTTGAACTTTTTCTCTTGATATCCACTAAGCTTCTAAATTCCTCTTGGTGCCCTTAAGTTTTATTTATTTTCTCTTTATACTCATTCTTAATATATTACATTCAAATTCATTATAAAATAATTATAAAAATCAAAAAAATAAATTTAAAATAGATTATGACCTCATTAAATTTAATTAATAAATTTATAATTGAAATAGTTTATGTATTTTTTTATTTTTTGAAATAAATATATTTTTTATTTTTGA
>BSUD01000008.1:114847497-114869535 GCA_033239045.1 Fagopyrum esculentum
GAAAACTTTAAAAAAAATATGTTTATTTTAATTTTAAGATTATGGAAAAGTATATTATAAAAAAATAATAAATTAACACATAAAAAAATTAATATTATTATTTTCAAATTAAAATAAATTATAGAAAATTAACTTCAAAAAAAAATATATGTTTAATTTTTTGGACTCTTAAAAAAATTTTAAATTTTATTTTTGATTTATTTTAATTCAAAAATAAAAATTTTCTTTATTTTACTTTACTTTTTTTAATTAGAAAAATATTTAAAAAAATACTATTATTATAAATTTATTAGTTTAAAATGTAATGAGGTCATAATCTATTTTAAATTTATTTTCTGATATTTTTATTATTTTATAATGAATTTTAATGTAATATATTAAGAATGGATACAAAGAGGAAACTAATGGAACCTTGATGGCACCAAAAGAAAAAGTCCAAACCTTTAGGACACCAAGAGGAAAAATCCTTGTTTAATATATATATATACATGAGAACAATCGTACACCGTTGGATGGTGAGTATTAAGGGTTGAGAAGGGCCCGTTTGGAAGCGCTAGGAATCATTCCTGGTAACGGAATGATTCCGAATCAATCAAAAAATACGTTTGATTAGAGGTATTTTAACACATGAAAGTAATCCCATCATTTCCATTTCCATTCCTAACCCTTATCCGATTCCATTCCGTTTCCATTCCACCGCTCCAACCAAACGGGCACTTAGAGTAGATATCATAATTAATAATAACTACGAATAATAATAATTAAGAATCCAACAGTAACTACGAATAATCTACTCAACCAACAATAACTACGAATAATACATTAAACGATATGACACCTTCGTAACAAAACTAATAATAATTATGAATCTGTTCTCATGATTACACAATAAGCCTCTTCTCATAAGATCTCTACTCTCTCTCTCTCTATATATATAGATATATATATGTGTGTGTATAATTGATTTTAAAATGTAATCGATTTATTTATTAAATAATTTTAATAATTATAATTTTAGTTTTAGTTAATCAATTTAGTTATCATAAGTTTTGGCCAAAATTCTATATGAGATTAACAGTAGAACCAAAAACAAGCCAAAATTCTAAATAAGATTAGCATTAAATATGTTTGTTATTGTGTTTAAAAAGATCCTCAATGTAAATATTTTTCTTTGGTTTGAAAATGTAGATTGTTGTGTTGATCGGTTTTAAACAAACGAAAAAGCTAAATGCACGAGGTTTGTTTTACTAGCGTAAAAAACAAACGCATTCCGATGGCGTTCAACAAGTAAAAAAAAACAAAGAATTTGAGAGTCAACGCCTTCCGAAGGTGCTCAAATCTTTAATAAAAAAAAAAGGCAAAAGTACAAAGGCCCTCAAATCTTAAATAAAAAAAAAAACAAAAGTAAGAAAAAACAGGATTTTGGGCACCAGAGCTCAAAACACAAATTTTTCCGAATTTTTGCCTACTTTATTTTTATTTTAAGATTTGAGTGTCGTCGCTAAGAGCTAACGCTCAGATCCATTTGAGCGCCACCACAAAGCGTTAATATTCGGTACCAAGTAAATTTAAAATTGTGTATATAAAACGCCCCTAAACAAAATATCATATTCATTAGGAGTGTTGATCGGTTTTAAACTAAATATCATATTTTTTATTAATAAAAGATAATTCCCGGCCTGGTACAAGAGTTGTGCTATGATGAATCATAACCGTTTGAATTTAGAGAAAGCTGTCACCCTCGTGGCTTTATCCCTCATCCTGCTTATGATTTGTTTATGGAACTTTCGTATACGCATTATGATAGTATTACAATGTCAAGCAGAGAAAGAGACGTACCAACGAAATCACCAAAAAATAGTTTTTGCTATGAAGACCAATTGGGGAGTACATATATATTTAAGATAATACCTCCATCTCTCTCTTCTGTTGACTCTATCAAATTACTGTAAATTGAATTGGTCCAGCTGTATATTAAATTGCCAATTTTAAATGAGCATATACCTACTCAATGAAAAATAAAAGCCAAATCTTCAAAAAGAGTAGCTACTTCACCACTCAAACTATGTCAATTTTACTGCCATATTGTCTTTTATTTGGATAAACACAAGAAATGTATAATATAAGCTGCTGCTGCTGACAAAAGGAAAGCTATTTGCACCAAATGAAAGCGGTGAATCAAATTTGGTTGTAAGGACTTTGTTGATCAGCAAACACAAACAGATTACGCCTCGGTCAACTTGTAAAAAAAAATGCAAAAGGCACAAGAAAGATATTAGCGACAAACCGAACAGCGTGAGAATCAAGGAGTGATCCTGAGAGGGTCGCGGGGGAAAAGAGATGTCTTTCTGATGTTGTTGAGGCCGCAGAAGAGCATTACCACCCTCTCCAGACCTACCCCAAACCCACCATGAGGGGGTGCTCCATACCTGTTAACACCATATAAGTAACCTTGTCATTAAGTTTATTCAACTTTTACTCTGATAAAATATCACTATACAAGAGAGACACAATGAAGAAATATTACTTGCAAACCACAACTATCTATTTATTATCTGCTATCCAAATCATATAGCTATTCAAGGACGTACAAATTAAAATAAGATAACTTAGTTAACATATCACAAGCTCTACTGAAACTAATCAAATCTAGAAGAATATGTGTTCTTCTTCCTCTTCATTTACCTGAACATCTTTGACTTAGCAAACAAGCTTAGTTCCAGTTCTAGACTCCAGAATATACAGTTCCTCTCAAATAGTTATATTCAAACCCAGTGATTTAGTAGCCCAACTATGTCATTTCAAGAAATCTTTTGTTTATAAGTATCAAACCAAGTGTTTTTAATATTTGGATTTGATCAAGTTCAATAGCATTTTGAAAATTCTAAACTTTCATTTTTAAAGTTACTCCTTTGGATAATCATTTCAGATTCCTCCTGGGGGCACCTATTAGGCTATTAGGGGGTGCTCATATTGAAAGGGAAAATGGATGCTCTTGCAGTTATTATTTTTCAATATAAAGTTGCCATGTTCAATTCATATAGCAGACAAGTAAAAAATCAGCTGGCACAATTTACCTGAAGGAGTCCACATAAGCCGCGATTGTGTTCACCTCAATTCCACATGCCTCTGCGCGCTTAGTTAAGAGATCTGCGTCATGGACACGCTGGGCTCCAGATATAATTTCCTCACCTGAACAAGCAAACATTTTAATCTCAACAGAAGATGGATTGCAAAAATTTTAACCTCAACAGAAAGTGGATTACAAACAATTTAGGTTATCCTGGCATGATGGGTGAAGTAAATACTAAAGTAGGACAGGAAGGTATGCAATATAGGCCAGAGACTCCCAGAGTACACTTCCTGTTGTATGTTTGACAAATTAAACAGTTCAAGAAGGCTAGATTATTGATTTCCCAAAGTAGCATGGTTTGATGTTTTAAGGATTTTTGCAAGACTGCTGAGTGTTTGAATGACAAATTCATCTTCAGCAAAAGGTGATTCGTAGAGTTCTAGAAACACATAATAGAGCACTTCAATTAAGTTCCGGCTGCTAACAATGATTAAAGATTACAAACAAATGCACGACAATTGCAGAAGACCGTATATTGTTGAACAGTAAAAAATTGTATGAAACACACTGGAGAAAAGAGAATGTACAGGCACACATAAGGTGAACTTGGATGAGAATCATCATATATTTTATGATAAATTCATTCAGTTTGGGTTGGACCAATGAACTATTTCAAATTTGTATGTGGAATGGTATAAACGATTTAAATTGTGCATGTGTTATGGGTTCTTACAATATTATAAACAGATAACTGGACAAGTTATTGGTTACCTCGAATAAAGACATCAAATGAATTACTATACAGATTATCATCGTAGGAAGGCATGGTGTAGAATGGCCTCACAGCCAATGGATATTGATGCAGTATGTAGAACTCTGTACCATACCTACAAGGCAAATCAAGAACCAAGCACTTTTCAAAAAAAATAAAATCAAAAACTGCTAGAAGATTATAACTAAAAAATAAAAGCAGAAGATAATGAAGAGAATAAAAGATATTCCACGAATTTCTAAAATCCCACAAAAAACATACTTCTCCAGCACCAGCTGGCCAAGTTTTCGTTCAATCTCTGTGCTAAGGTCCCCAAACGGATCCACTTCTACACCAGCTTCCTGCGAAAAGGTCCAGCATATACATTATACAAAGTATAGCACGAAGCAAATAAAAACTTACAGAACGCTGTATTCTTAAATTAGAAGATTCTAATATGCAAAGACTATGCCAGGGAACCATCACACAGTGAATTACTTAATCTTTTCACAATTGAACTCTTTGCTCAATGCACTAATTTGTGCTTGCACGACATGAGTTTTTGTTTCAGATAGGTTCAATGGGTATAGTGCAAGTCTTCCCCCATCCATGACACCAAAAGGACTGGGGGATATGGGGAGGAGTGCTGATGATTCCAGAACCGACTGTTTACAACTTCAAATATAGATCAAGCAGATAAATCAAGTCAGGAATAAAACCATCTGATTTATTTATACTCAAGTAAAAAACAATTGTCAAATTCACACAGAATGGATATCCTTTTGGCTCAAATAAAACTTATAAGAATCTAAGATTAACTTCGAGCGTCATTTAGCAATGACCAAAAGCATTCTATGATCATTATCATGTCCCTAGTTTTCAAGGCAAACTGGGTATTTGAGACCATACAACCAAACGCTAAATCACCATAAAGATACAAAACATAGAGTTTATTTCTTAAATGATTACTCTTAACAAATTATCTTTCACCAACTGTCATTTAAATAGGACATTTAAATTGAGACAAGGGTACAAACTACAGTTTTGCTTCTTCTTTTTCTGACGTAGAGCACAAAACCCTTAGTTGAGACAATAGGATGGATATGTCAAATATCAGCTACTTAAGTAGATGCCTAATGTTGATATCATGTATCAGATATGTACTCAATTGGTATAAAAACACAACTTAGCATGCAAAGCAAGTTCTAGTTTACGATGATGGCTTTCAGAGTCAACCGGTTCAGTTGTGAGAAGTCAACGATTCAATAATATTCATGGTTTTAGTGGTTAATATATGAACTATTTGCTTCATCATGCCGCAAATTTTTGTTTGACATCAAGTATTATGGCAAAGTAAGACTTCTGTCCTCACCTTGAGCATTTTCACCCCTTCTTGAAAGGTAAGCCTCAATGTTGTCTTCAAATACTGCAGTTGAGGAAGTTGCAAAAACTTGGTATCACAACTAGGAACAATATAATGCTTCTATTTACAACTCAAAATCCTCAAATACTTTCTCTAAAGGTGGCTTCTACCTTTAGAGGCTCAAATGGGTATTGTTTGTTGATAGCTTCTAGCTGTTTCTTGCAGTTCTCATTCAAATGGTCAAACATAGAAACAAACAAGCGGTCCACTAAATCCATTACCTGCAGAATGACAGAAATAATTAAAAAAACAGGAATAAATGATGAATCTATGTGACCAGTGAAGAAAAGATGTAAAAACCTCTGAATAGTGTTCTTTGATCTCCATTTCAACATCAAGACCTATAAACTCACATAAATGTCTATGAGTAAAGGAGCGCTCCGCTCTGAAAACAGGACCAATCTCAAAAACCCGCTGCATATCACCACATATTGCCATTTGTTTGTAAAGCTGGGGTGACTGAGCTAAACAAGCTGGTTGTCCCATATAGTCAAGTTTAAAAACAGCTGCACCCCCTTCGCTGGAGCCAGATATTAACTTTGGTGTATGGATCCCGACAAAATCCTCACATAGCAAAAATCGCCTAAATTCCTGCAAGACCATAATAATCAGTTATGAACCAAGTTTGAAAGGCCTCATTGCCAAACAATAGCAAATACTAAGCACGATGTATATTCCTTTATACAGTACCTGTTTATAATGTTGCTGTAATACTTTCTCAACAATACTAGATTCAATGCATAATTGCATTATGTATGATAATTAATATGTGTACATATATATAGAGGGAGAAAAACAGAGGTGGGGTAAGAGCAACAGTAGAAAACGGATATTTAAGCAACAATATGGTACTTGAACTTCAAAATATTACATTTTCAACTTGCCCTTCCACGCGGAAAATGGCTTGGTTTGCTGGAGTTCGTATGTCGAGAACCCTGTAGTTCAAACGGGTATCTTGATTAACCCGAACCAATTGTTCTCCAGCCTGTAAACCCATATTAAAGATTACTGGGGAATTATTTTTGAACTGAAACCATTGCTCATGGTGCTGGGAGAAATAAAAAACGAAATAATTCACAAATCGATCAAAGAATATGTTCCCCGTTACCTGCAAGGCTTTCTCAATCTCAGCGTCACTCCTTGCAGCATCCTCAAGATTAATAGGCAAAGTTGGTACAGCCCGATCTATACAATATATTCTACGAAGCTGCACTTCAACCTGCAGTGAAACAAAAGGAATAGAAACTCAATACTGAGTTGGAGTTAAGGGCACTGTAGAAAATACACGAGTTACAAGACATCTGACCGCTTCCAATACAATTTCCAATTTTTAAAATACAAACTATATCTCAATCTTATAAGCATGCTTCAAATCAAAGCCATGAAATCACTAAATAATTACCCTCAACTGGCATGCAATCTAACAACCTTTGTTCAGCATGCGACAAATCAAAACCAAGCAGTTTCAGCAACATGCCACAGGCAGGTCTAACTAAAGCAATCTTTGGATGTTGGAAATCACTTGAGTAGTATATATAAAACTCAAATGCAGTTCTCAAACTGCGTCTGATTTACGCAAACCTATTACATAAGGTTTGAGATTATTTCTAACTGAGCATCACCCTTTTTCCCTTAATCACAGTTTTGACGAGTTATGATGCAATTATATCAGTCACAAGTCACAACATAGCATTCAATTAGTTCTTACTTACCTTCTTTCTGTTTCTCATCTTGGATAGTACACATAAAACTCAAATGCAGTTCCCATGTGAGGCTGATTCAAGCAAACTAAATTTCAGAAGGCTTGAAATAACTTTTAATTGACCATCACCCACTTGCCCTTAATCACAGCTTTTTTTAAAGCTGCTATGCTACTACATCACTCACAATCTGCAACACAGCCTTTAATCAGTTCTCACTTACCTTCTATCGATTCCTTGCCATTAAAGCATACTCTGATCCCCCTCAGCCTATCATCTTCAAGACTTTCAGTCTAGGTATATGAATCCTTCTACAAGATACAGATCCCGCTCTAATCAGCTTAGTAATGTCAACCTTCAGTTGTGGGTCCCTAGTACCATTTACCTTTTCATTTGGTTGTCCCATGTTACTCAGGAAAAAGAAGATTCAAAATTTTGGCTTGTTTGAGGAATACTATGCATCTATTAGTTATTACTCTGTAAAATTCGTTATGTAAGATTGCAGATCCTACATAGAAAAATTAAAATATTAGTTTAGGTAAGTATTGTTTTAAGTAATCTATTACAATTCCTATGTAATTTTTCACATGTTTTTAATTGCTTCAAGGAATCCAATGGAAAGGCTATGATTTGGCAGGCTTTTAGCAGTCCCTTCGCTGCACTCAATCTTAAGAACCGGTGATCATTTACTGACAATTTGATATTCTAAGAAATCAAACCCACCTTAAAACAGTTCACGGTGCACAAACAAAAGCAATTATTATGCTACCGAAAACAATCGATCAATAAAAAAAATTCATAAATTTTAACTCCATAATGCAAATACGATCCGGAAACAAAGGAAATATCCGCTTAACCTGCTGAGAAGTGCCTTTGATAGGGTCAGCTGGGACAGAAACAACGCCATCCACCACTATAATCGATTCTTTACTCAGCGAGGTGGCAAATTTCACCATCTGTTGGCTAACCTTGTCCGGAGCAACGCTCAGCACACACTGTACAGTAAAACCTGATTCCCTGACCACAACGAACGCCATCTTCTTGGAAACAGCTCGGATCGCCTGCGCACGGCCACGAACAAGCACCGGTTTATCCTTCAACTCATCGTTCAAGGAGCTCACATCGAACCACTCCCGGCCAGCGGAGACCTTCGATTGCATGTCCTTGAAGTCGACGTCGCCGTAGTTTGAAGAGAGAGGATCGTCAATGAAGGCATCCTCGAGCGCGGCGGCGGCGGAAGCGGCGGCTGCCTCCTGACGTTTCCGGAGCTTCTCCTGCTTGGCAGCCTCCTTCTTCGCCGCCTTCTTGCTCTGCTGCTGCTCTTCCGATGGAGGATTCTCCGGCTCAGAAGACATTTTCAGGTGAGAAGAGCTGAATTTTGGGGATTGAGATATAAATCGGAAAATGAGGGTGACTAAGTTTAGCAGGAAAAGGCCGCCGCTGAAATGAAAGAAAGTGCCGAGGGTTTGCAGACTTGAGGCTGAGGGTTTTGCTAGACTGGTATAAGAAAAATATATTTGAAATTTCGTATGGTAAGAAACTAAGAATAGTAGTATGCTATTTTCGTTTTGTGCCCAAAATTTTGAAGAATTCACCCAGATAGCCACGACATTAACGCAAGTAGATCACAATTAGTCATTTACACTTTCTGTTAATTTATTTGAAAGAAATGTCTAATTTATGATGTGTTTTTTGCAGGTAATTTTGTAAAAATACGAAGTTGGTTATGTAATTTACCCTTCGTTAAAAATAGAAAAAAGTTAAATACATAAATATTGATTTACTAACTTAAAATGAATCACAATTTACTAGCGTCTAGTGGGCACCGGCGTCTAAATTGAGATAGAATATATTGCCAAACAATATGCATAAAGATAAATTTATAGTTAAATCGAGTGTATAATTTTGGGCGCTTACTAATGGTCTTAGTAGCGCCCATATTGAAAAAATATATATATATATTTTTTGGGCGCCGACACCCTCCGTCAGCGTTTAATATAGACGTCGACACCTTGCGAGCTTGTTGTTTATTGTAATTTTGTGTGTTATATATATAACACGCCTTTAAAAAATATTCTCAAACATTAGCGGGAATTTTATCATGATTGGAATGATTTGGTGACACGTTGGAACTAAAGTTAATTAGGGTACAAACGCAAGGACTTGGTGAGTCGGTGAAATGAGATTAAATCAAAATTTAATTTTTAAATAGTTTAAATTTTGTACTATGTACGGGTCGATCGATCTAATACATAATTTATTTACATTTGAAGTTTTGGAACTAAAGTTTGTGAATTCTTTTTTTAAAGGTATTCGGACATATATAAAAGAATTTTTCCTATTGATGCTCTCAAGGTTTTGATTACTCCTCTTGGTATTCACTTATGGTTTCATTTGTGTCCTCTTTATACTCATTCTTAATTTATTAAGTTAAAATTTATTATAAAATAATTAAATTTAAAAATAAATTTTAAACTAATTATGACATTATTATATTTTAAACTAATAAATCTACAATAAAATTATTTTTAAAACGTTTTCTAATTAAAAAAGTAAAGTAAGTTAATGATAATTTTTTTATTTTCGATTTAAAATAAAATATATAAAGATAAATCGAAAATAAACTTTTTAAATTTTTTTAAGAGTCCACAAAATTAAAAATATGGTAGTTTTTTGATAAAGTTAATTTTCTATAGTTTATTTTAATTTGAAATTAAAATATTATTTTTTTATGTTTTAATTTTTTAAATTTTTATAATATACTTTTCCATACTCTTAAAATTAAAAAACGTAATTGAATTAATATAAATTATATCAAATAAAAATTCAAAAATAAATAAAATTTATTATATTTTTAAATTTATAGACTATTAATAAAAAAAATTATTTTAATTATATATATTCTTACTGTAATAAAAGAGACTTCCCCCAATGAATATAAGATTTCCTAAAATGCCCTTATGACCCCTAATTTCCGGTTTTACCCTTAACTATTTGTGTTATTAACTCTCTTCGTTTCACTAGTTTCCCTATTTTGCCCTTGTCTAAATGTAGGAGTTTCTCCGGTGAATAGGAATTTTTTCATTTTACCCTTTTAACTTTTTTTCTCAATCCAAATCTATGAATTGGGGAACGGAGACTTCTCTCTCGCCGGTTTCTTCATTCGTTCCTCCCAATCGGTCGGCGCCTTCCTCACGATGGATCGAAACCGTCTAGGTATTGCTCTACTATCTCGATTTCTTCTTCCTTATTTCTTCATTCTTATTGTGTTTTCTTCTTGGATTTCCATTCTGCTACGATGGAATAACTAACGAGTGTTTGTACCATGCTCGAGATGCTCAGGGCTTGTAACTACATCATTCCTTCCTCCGAAGTCGACCTCTCCCTCACTGGATTTCACGACATTTTCGGGCCTCCTCTTCGTTCTGTGAAACCCAAGGTAAGATTTCCTTCTATTATCGCCTTATTTATCGGATGTTGAATTTCTGTTATTGATTCGAGTATTCTTCGGCCTTGTTGCTAGGTTTTCTTTCCGATAGTCCTGTTGAATGGCGGCCTCCTCTTCGTTCTCTGAAAATCAGGGTAAGATTTCCTTCTATTATCGCCTTATTTATCGGATGTTGAATTTCTGTTATTGTTTTGTGTATTCTTCGGCCTTGTTACTAGGGTTTCTTTTCGATAGTCCTACTATCTTTGATTGTTCGGAGTTTTGATTAAATTTTGTGGTGAGTGTGAATTTATTTGGGTTCTTCTAACAAACAGTTGACAGAGATCTCAAGTGACGATTCAGCTCTTTCAAAAAACCCCTCTCTTTAAATTTACCATTATGCATCTAGATGTTCAAACGGATCGTATTCGTAGGATCTGGTTTTGGACTATCACCAATTTCATATATTTGATCTGCATCGTGGTCGATCTTTGATCTCTATTGTATGCATGGTCCCCTTGCTAGGTAATCTAACAGTTCCCTGATGCTTAGGCATTGCTGGTTTGGGCGTTTCTCTTTTATATGTGTCAAACACATGCACAAGTTATGTATGATGTCTTTCTCTCTTGTAGGTTGAGAAATTGGAAGATATCATGGCCAACCTACAGAAGTTTGCAGCTAGCAACATTATATGATCTAACATTTATGAACATGTGATTCAGTTTGTGATTCTAGAATCTATTTTTGATTTCATCCATTTTTTAGCCCTTTGGTATTGCTTCGATAAGCCACTTGGCATTGTTGTTTTAACTAGAATGAAGCAGTTCAGGGCAATGAATAAATTGAAGAAAGTATCTCTAAAGGTAAGGATTGTATGTGTGCAATATTCTATTTTGTTTTTGCTTGGAGACGTGTTCTATAATCAATGTTAAGAAATTTTTGGATGATGGAATGCCATGTTTATGAATCTTTTAGGTTTGCTGTGAAAATTGTTGCAGCGGTTGCTGAGGAGACAAGCTTGCCCTTTGTGATGACGGAGAACAAGTTTGAGGCTCTGGATGATATCAAATATCTTGCTTACCCCTCCCATTGTTTAGTGTGTTTGGGATCAATCTGATAAATTGAGAGATAACCGTGTTTTGTGTCTCTTTGTTTTGCTTTGTTAAGGTTGCACATGATGCTTTTGTTGAATCCAACGGGTCTCCTAATATAGTGGTTACTTCTTTGATGAAAGTTGCCAATGATATTCACCTTTTAGGAAGGTATTACTTTGGGATAAGTCACCCTTCACTGAAATTTTCTGCTTAAATTAAATGTTTTTTCTGCTTCTCATTGTCTAATTGAATTCTTTTCCGTGTAGGGGTCCAAGGTGTGGTCTTGGTGAACTTATTCTTCCAGAAAATGAACCGGGAAGTAGCATAATGCATGTAAAGTCCTTACTTGTATCTTCATCATTGTATAGAGAGCAAAGTCGGGCTGCATTGATTCTCTACTAAGTTGCATGTGCTTATTATAATCATATATGTGTTTTAGGGCAAGGTTATCCCAATACAGTGCGAGACACCAACCATGGTTTATACTCAGGTAAGCTATCAAGTTTCTTTGTATCTTGATGGCATAAGACACAACAATAAGTCAGGCTACATTGCTTCTCTACTAAGTTCATAAGCTTTTATCTCTGAATGTCAAAATTGTCTTCTTGGTTATGATTTTTTTGGGTTGACCTTGCTCAGTCATCTTATTCATCTCATCTTTGTAATATTTAAATTTACTAGCTTTATGACGTTTATAAACCCTAATTATGTTGTTAATCTCTATAGTCTTACATTCCCTATATATTGGCATTTACTTATCCAAATTGGACCTTCATGACCTAATACACAATTTCTTTCAATACTTGAAGTTCTCATATAAAGCAAATATAACCTTAATGGTTACGAAAAGATGTTGCTTATGATGAAGACAAAGGAAGATGCATTTTGGATGCTTGATGTTCTACTAGAAAATGTATTAGTAAATGAATTTTATGCAAATAACTTGTTAGGATTTCATGTTGAGCAAAGGGTGTTAAAAGATCTACCGACAAAGAAGTGTCCACGGTATGGTATCTACTACGTCACAAGTTGATTAACCATCTTCTTGGAAATTATAGCCTTTTGCTTTTTAACCCTTTAAGAATTGATGGGAAAAATGCAGGATAGCTGCTCACTTGGAAGCTATGGAGTTCGACGTGTCTCTTGTAACAACCGAATGGTTTGATTCACTTATTCACCAATGTTCTCATTAGGTTATATTTGGTAAGGTAATTAAATTTAAAGCTTTTTTCTATTGCTCGGGATTTCACTTTCATGGTGTTTGTTTTTCCAGACAACTTTTGCGGGTGTGGGATGTTCTTTTCTATGATGGAGGAAAAGTTCTGTTAAATGTAGCATTGGCGATATTGAGGGTGACCCTTTTTCACATTTTTTTTAATATGCTATAAAATCCAAAAAATTGAACTCGTTGTTTTCGACAATGTCACATGTTTAATAGATGAGGTTTATGATAATTGCAGATAAAAGAAGAGGAGCTGCTTATAACACATCAAGTTGGGGATGTTATTAGGACAATACATAGATGCACTCACCAGCTGTTTGATCCCGATGACTTGTTGACGATAAGTATACTGTGATAAATTGATAGCTAGATCAAATTGTGATAATGATTTTCTCAACAGACAACCCAACAAGAGATGTAAATACAGGTTGGAACTGAAATCAGCTTAAAGCCTGTGTTTTATTTACCGAACTGAGCAGGTAGCGTTGGACACAATAGGTTCGATGAACACCAGCATGTTGTCAAAGCAGAGGAAGTAACATGAGCCAGCAGTTATGGCACAACTTGACAAAAGGATCAGACGACTCAATTAACTTAAAGAGGGCGACAACTCAACCTAAACCCTTGTATGTTAAAAGGGGGCTTTTAGTTGACCCGTGCGAGTTTTGAAAAGCACGCTAGCAAATGTTGATGAACACATTCCTCTTCTTCCCAATACTAAGTTGATCTATATGTAAACATTATTAGTGACTGTGTGGAATTAGTATATTGTTTTTAACTTATAACAACCTTCTTTTTGTTTACGTAGTTAAATACCAATTTACCATATTCGTTTGAATGTAACACCTTTTCTTTTCAATAATTTAAAGATAAATTGGACGTTTCATTTGTATGTAAACACCGAGCTCAATTAAAATGTAACACATTTTTCTTTCAATCATTTAAGGATAAACTTTATGTTTCATTTAAAGCTAACAATTTTTCATTCTGAACATTAAACGACAAATTTAACGTTTTCAAAGCACGGCGCGCGTGCGTAGCACGCGCGTCTATACTAGTATTTTTAAAATTGAAACTAAAAAGTAAAAAATATTTTAATTCAAAAATAAAGAAATTTCTTTATTTCAAAAAATAAAAAAATCTATTAAAATTATTTGTATTATAAATTTATTAATTTAAATTTAATAAGATCCTAATTTGTTTTAAATTTTATTATTTTGATTTTTTTTATTATTATTTTATAATGAATTTTTAATGTAATATATTAAGAATGAGTATAAAGAGGAATCAAATAGAGTCATAAGGGTACAAAGAGGAATTTTAAAACTTAGTGAATATCAAGAGGAAAAGTCCAAACCTTGAGAAAGTTAAGAGGAAAAATCCTATATAAAATGTAGAATAATATCTAATTTAAATAAGCGTAGTATTTGCAATGGAATTAAAATGTAATAATAGAATTTATTTGAGTGTTTAGGGTAAGTAGGTAGTTTATGTATCTTATTGTATAAAGTAGGCACTTTTTGTTTTCAATTAACAAACTAGACACCCTATTTTTTGTAGAAAAAGATAAATTGATAAATATTAATTGATATTGCCATAAATATTAATATTCTATCTCCTTAAATATGTAACGGATTTGGCAAATTAAAATAATTGATAAACTAAATTATTACGTCAAATTAGGAAAGAAATTATAACAGCTCCTAAAATAACTCCTCACATAAATACAGCAATCTTTCATTATTCTTCTTTGTCTACCTTTCTAATCTCCATTTTTTCGATTTTAAAAAACTCGAATATCGTCAATGGAGGTTTGCTCTTTAATTATTTATTTATTTATCATAATTAAAGAAATATGTTGTTATTAATTTCGTGGTTATGTACATATGTTGATACATAATTTCGTGGTTATGTACATATGCTGATACATAATTTTTGCGACTTTCTACATAACGATTACGTTTATGTAGTACAAGTGTATGTCATTTTGACAATGTTTGGTTACACAAATTCGTCATTTACAAAATGTTTGGTTATACAAGTATTTTATGTATTAACATTGTGTAGTTGAAATTGTGTAATTGAAATTATGTATTTACATTGTGTAATTGAAATTGTGTAATAGAATATGCATGTCCAATGCATTTTATGTAGCTGATATTTGTGTATTATGTATTAACATTGTGTAATTGAAATTGTGTACGGACATTGTGTAATTGAAATTATGTATAAAAATTGTGTATTAAATATTGTGTATCGGCAAAAGAATACACGAAGTTTGATTAGTCTAACTGGTATAAGGACGGGGGTGGGGCAACTCGTCCAGAGTTCGATTCCTACCTTTGACACAATCTATATTTAGTTTCCCGATTTTACAAAATTTATTTGATTATTAATAGGAGAGAGAAGAATCTTTAAATTTCCATAATTTTGGCCATATCACTCAATTTTATCTTTATTTTTTAATTGTAAAAATAGGGTGCCTAGTTAGTCTACAAGTTACAAAAAGTGCCTTATTTCACCAATCTTCTCAATTTATTTTAATCTTTTTAGAGAACAAAATTACTATGGAAGTAAAATATAAGTAGAAGTTGTGATCATAATGGAAGTTGTCTAATTAAAAAAGGAAAGAATTGGGTGGAATATGCTCTTTATGGATTTTTGTTTTGTAGACCCTCTAACTTTCACCCACCCTAATTGATTTTAGAATTAGTTAGAGAAATAGGACCTTTTAAAATTGTCTTTTGTAAAGTAGGCCTCTACATAAAAAAAAGAAAAAGTATGTATAGAAAGTAGAAAATAGAAGCAATAATTGTTTTAATTGAAATGATAGTGATTAGATGTTTACTTTTAATTTAAGTATATTTTTTACATGTTTACCTTTTACCTTTTATTTTTGGTTAATGTAGCTAGTTTGATGAAATTTTCAAGTCCATGAATGTTTAATTTTTTTGGGTGACATTGTTTTTGTTACCCAAATATGAATTGTAGTATTTTTCTCATTATTGGGTATATGTTTATTGTTTTTGTGGTATGTTTCTTATTGTTGAGTATGCTTAAAGTGATATTTTTGGGTATGTTTTATGGTTATCCAAACCGTTTTACAAGAACCAAATGTCATTTGGTATTGATGTTTGTGTACAATATTGATTTGTGTAAATTTTGGTTATGACAAATTCAAATTGGGTATGTTTTATACGTGTATTGGCTTTGTAGTATATTTCTTATTATTAAGTATATATTTAAACTGATATCGTGGGTATGTTTTATGGTTACCCAAAATGTGTTATAATGATCAAATGTCAAGGGAATTTTTGGGTAATGATCAAATGTCATTTGATATTGATGTTTGTGTATAATATCGAGTTTTGAAAATTTTGGGTATGACAAATTTAAATTGGGTATGGATTTTGTATTAAGTGATGTTTAAATTGGGTATAAATATACAATATTATCCAATTTATGGATATTGTTTTATTTTGATATTTGATTTATTGGGTATGTTGTTTTCGAGTATGTTTATGTACTTTGACAAATTTATTTTTGGGTATGATTGTGACATTACTTGGGTTAGCGGATTTTTGGGTAAGCGGATTTTTTTGGGGCAGAGGGCTGCGTTTTTTTCCCCCCAAATTCTCTCCAAATGTCAATCAAAGGTGTCACAGTCATCACTCACATCAGTCATCACTCATTAGTCATCACTTTTGTCAACTTTTTGTCCTATTTATGAATTAGTCTAGTAAAGTAGGAGTCTTATTTCTCAATTTGTAATTGGTAGAGTCTAAATTTCAACTCTATAATATAAAAGGCCCTAAATGCCAATTCATCCTTGATTTTAGGTTAAAACAATTGAGCGTATTTTAACTCACTCTATAACGTGCCTCTACTAGCTCCCTCTTCATTAACTTCTTGAATTTGTGGCATAACATTTTTAGACTTTAATCTCATACACATTGGCACACTCCAGCATACTTGAGACTTGAGTCGATCGATTAGTTTCAACAAAATCTTCGAAATCTTCTACCGTCTCGTTATCAAACGATTGCAATGCTTCATTTACGATGTTCTTGTATGTAAGTTCCACAACGCAGCATTCAATTAGTTCTTACTTACATTCTATCTGTATGAATGCTCTACGATGGACTACGACTAGAATATAGTCCTTCTTAATTTATCTCCTTCTTGAAAAAAAAGAAAAGAAAATAGAGTGGTTATTAAGTACCATGATAATCTTTTTTTACATAACAAATATTTTACAGTTTGAAGATAATGTGAGCCGTATTCAACCAAAAGCGACAACATATATAAACAAATCCTTAATAATTGAGTAAATGAATGAAGTATGGGTACAGTAAAAGGAAAGTACTTGAAAAAGGCGGGTTTACATGTTATTTCTACCATAATTATTAAAGGGTGGTGGGTGAGGAAGTATGTCAATTTATCTAGAGGTGGTGGCAAAGGAGATATAACTATTGGATACATAAATGAGACAATTATAACTTTAATTCCAAAGGTTAATAGGTTATAATCTCTGACAAAGTATGGATCTATTAGCTTATGCAATGTATTATACAAATTTGTCTGAAGAGGAGTGGCTAATAGGCTTCGTGAACATACGTCTCATATCATCTCCCTGAAACAAAGTATTTTTTTTTATCAAAGGATGATTGATATTTTATAACTTACTAGTGACAATATTAGAGATCTTCCATCATATGAAAAATAAGAAAATTAGAACAAGAGGGATGTCATTGAAATTGGATATGGCAAAGACTTACTATTGGATTGAATTTGACTTTCTAGAATTAGATACGACTCATATGGGATTTGAAATTTTATAGGTAAAGAAAGTGATGAACGTGTGAGAATAGTAAACTTTCAATTTAACATTAATGGACAATTGAAGGGGAAATGACCCTACTAGAGGAATCATACAAGGGACCCCACATGATAAGCTCATTGTTTATGTGATATATAATGGCGCATCAAAAAAAAGGGTTAGGATGTGTATTGATGCAACATGACAAGATCATTGCTTATGCATCCCGACAATTGAAATCATATGAGAAAATTTACACAACGCATGACCTGGAGTCCAGTAGTTTTTACTCTTAAGATATGACGTCATCATCTTTATGGGGTACATTGTCAAGTCTTCATTGATCATAAGAGTTTAGAGTATGTATTCACTCAGAAAGATTTGAACATAAGACAAAGAAGGTGGTTGGATCTTTTAAAAGACTATGTCCTTGAAATTAAGTATCATCTTAGAAAAGCCAACGTAGTAGCCGATGCTTTAAGTCAAAAAAAGTTTCAAGAAGAATACACGGCATGCCTAACAAATGAGATTCAATTCAAAGATTCAACGGAAACAAAGGTTTTGTATCCCCAACAAGGACAATTGAGTATGATGGAAATCAGGGCAACCTTGGTAGAAGAGATCAAACAGAAACAATTGATGACCTCTATTTGATAAAAATATGCTATAATGCAAGTTTCAACAAAGATCCTGGTTTCATAATACAGGATGATGGGTCCTTATGGTTCCAAGATCGGATATGTGTTCCATCTGATGAGAAACTTAAGGAAATAATTCTTCAAGACGCGCAACTCTACGTAGTTTGTACATCCGGGTTCGAGTAAGATGTACAAAGACTTAAAAAGGAGTTCTTGGTGGGCTAACATGAAAAATGAGATCGCTGAATATGTGGCTAAGTGTTTAACTTGCCAACAAGTTAAAATTGAGCACATAAAATCCGGAGGGGAACTGCAACCTCTTCCGGTACCGGAATGAAAATGGGAAGATATTGTCATGGACTTTGTGATGGGTTTACCCAAAACATCATATGAAAAGATTTTGTATCACCCGTCGATCGATTGACAAAGACAGCTCACTTTCTGTCTATCCGATCGACTTGAGGATCAACCGAGTTGACATATATTTTCTTACGATAGAGAGTTCGTCTCCATGGAATTCCACGATCAATAGTTTCAGACCGTGATGGTCGTTTTATGTCCATACTTTGGCAAGATCTCCATAGGGGATTAGGAACGAATCTACAATTTAGTACGACTTATCACCCCAAACTGATGGACAATCGGAAAGAACCATCCAAACAATGGAAGATATATTAAGGGCTTGTGTATTGGATAGACCTTAAGGATGACTTGATTGACTTCAATGTCTACCTTTCTTAGAATTTACTTATAACAATAGCTGGCACAATTCGATAAAGATGTCCCCATTTGAAACACTGTATGGAAGACGATGTAGATCCCCAATATGTTGGAATTGTAACACCCCAAATCCGCGGGACTCGGGATGCCACATTGGGCTAGGATCTCACAATGGATCCTGACCCTAGCCTGACAACAAGTTCACTGGACCTTACAACATGCCACTGACAGATATAAAACAAATACATAAAACCGTAGAAAACTGTACATCCAAAAGTATACAAGATCATAGCCGAGTATAAAACATCATCCTCACACATGAGGTATACAAAACATCATCCTCACGTAGGAGGGAAACATAAACATCCCCAAAACCATAACCACCTAACGTACGAGAGTCCTCGGCCTGTCACCCTACCAAATCACTCAGCAGCTCGCCTAACCTGCAAGGCATCTACAACATGGTATGAAACCATTAGCTAACCATACGTATATAAGGTAATGCATAAGCACAAACACACGTCATGGAAGATAAACACATAATCATGCTATCACACATTTACCCATTTTATCATCTTTATATAATAGTCATTCACTCAAATCGTATATATATATATGTATATATGAAAATACATGACACGAGGAACGTATCATCCCCGCCTCTGAGTGCTATATCCAGCTGGGATGGTATCGGTCACACAACCCATGTACCCTATGGGAGTGGATTGCGCCCTTCCCGTAAACCAGGTCTGGCCTGACTGCAGAGAACCTCCCAAACTCCATAGCAGGATGAAAGGGAAGGATTATCTCGTTTTGTCCACAAGCAATTTCTAAATCCCTTGTCATCAGATTTCATCAAACAAACAACCCATAATCACCAGAATAATATAAAGACCATAATGGAATTTCTAATTATCCAATTTGACAAGCCTAAAGTCAATTTAGGCCAAATCGCAGTTCGGAAAATGAATAAATTCATAACTTATTTGTTGTTAACCCGATTGACGATCTGAAAGAAGATTCGGAATCACAACGATGCAGGCTACGCATGGACAACATCAAATTCACCGGAATTTGAGCGACAGAACCTTCCTGGTGACATATATGCTCGACCAACTCTTCATCTGCTCAGAAAATGCAGAAACTCGGTACCAATATGAAGAGAATGAAGAGAGAAATCCATAAACTCAAACGGAATTGATATCGGATTAGAAACGGAGAGTAGATATGAGTTTGAAGGTTGAGAGAAATCAGAGCTGTTACGATGAAACGTGAAAGGAAATGAATTAATAAATGATTTCCGCTATTTATAGTGAAGACGACAATTATCCTTTAACCGATCCAAAGGCGGGTTGAACCCCCTTCTCCAAACTTCTCGAGATTGGAATAATAAATCTGGAATATTGTAGGGATAATTATTCCACAACTGCCTCGGAAAATGTGTATTCCTAAGATGTCTTTCTTAGCTACTAAGAAACGGAATAACGACTCTTTTGACCATTTTGCCTTTCCATGTTATATCATATCTAGGACATTTCCGATGTCCTGATCATTTCTCTCAACAACATTTTTATTAACTGGAGCTCGCAAATGCTCCAAGTAACACTGGAGGGTAAAAATAATTACCCGGGGAAAAAGTGAAATTTCCCCATACGTCCAAAATTACGCCAGGAACATAACGGTGAACTCATACTCATCACTTGCGCAATCTTCGCGAGTTATATGTCAATTACTACCAATGATTAAGTTAATCAACATTAATTCGAATTCGGAAATCCTACCTATTACAAGAATGATCGAGTTGACACGGTTTTAATAGGACCTGAATTACTAACAAAGACAACCTAACAAGTAGCTATGGTCAGAAAACGACTACTTACAACACAAAGTCGACAAAAGTCCTATGCAGATATCAAGCACCGGGAAGTAAATTTAGAAGTAGGAGACAAGGTCTTTGTGAAAATTTCACCTTGGAAGGGAGTTATCAAGTTTGGACAACGGGCAAAGCTTGAACCAAGATAAGTCGGATTGTTTGAGATCTTGAATAAAATAGGCCCAGTAGTAGATTGTTTGGCCATACCACCTACCTAGCAAGTACAAAATGTTTTTCATATATCGGTACTCCGGAAATACATTCCTGATCCATCACATGTAATCGATCAACTATGCTGATATTGAGATACAAGTGGATGTCACAGATTTCGAAGAACCCGTTCAAATTTTGGAACTTCGAGAAAAGTATTTGCAGAATAAGATCATTCCATTAGTAAAAGTTCTTTGGTCAAAACAAGGAATCGAGGTGATAACGTGGGAAACCAAAGGCGACAATGTGTCCACCTCTTTGAAATATGATACTTCGGGGACAGAGTATATTTTTAGAAGGGGAGACTATAGTACTCCTCTAAATAAGGTACAATAATAATTTTATAAGTTCCGATATGAGTCTAATTTAAATAGGCTTATACTGTAAATATTAGTTAGTTTGCATAACTATATATAAAAGTAGTAAATGAGTGGGAAATCCTAAGTAAGTATGAATATTATAAGAATTTATCTTAATCAACTAAAACTAAAGTGACCTATAATATAACTAAGGAAAATAGGTTGCTAGGTAGGCTTGCTTCTTGTATAGTCATTCATGCAACGACGTGAAATTGTTATCATTTGGCAATAATGTGGAAAGCCACATGGACATCTAGGCAAGTGGTGAAAATGGTATTAAAAAAAGGGTAAAAAAAAGGCTTTTTTACATGAATAAGATAGTGTGTTTGTGGCACTATATACGAAGAAAGATTTGATCAATTGAAAGATACACTAAAGAAGGAATTGATTAGTTGAAACATGCATAGAACCAAAAAACCCTCCCAGCCTTCTGAAGAACGCGCCTCACGCGCTTCTTCTCAGCTACTCCCCTCCCCCTCACGACCGCCACCTCTTCCGGCCATGGCAGGCCCTAAACGAAACAGAAAACCTTCCATCAAACTCTCAGAACTTTACCAGCTCTCCACCAAACATGTCAAACCAGTACCCTCTGCGTCCGAACCATCGACACCCACCAAGCCATCCAGTCCTTTTGAACCTGTCCCGGATGATCAAATAGTGTCTAACAATCATAGGCTCTATTCCTCTCAAAACCCTACACC
This sequence comes from Fagopyrum esculentum, assembly GCA_033239045.1. NCBI lineage: Eukaryota > Viridiplantae > Streptophyta > Magnoliopsida > Caryophyllales > Polygonaceae > Fagopyrum > Fagopyrum esculentum. The sequence goes on from BSUD01000008.1 coordinate 114,869,508, forward strand.
ACCACCCATCATCAACGAAGCCCTCTTC
>BSUD01000008.1:114869829-114899603 GCA_033239045.1 Fagopyrum esculentum
AACAAACACCTTGTCGGAACCAACTCATGTCTCCTCCCCTCTCTGCCCTACTAAGGTTATCACCACATCAACAACCGCCCCAAACCCATTTTCAAACCCTCAAGATCCCACGCAACCTAGTCACCCCATCCCTATCTCTTCTACTGTAATAACCGAAAATTTTTAAACTCCGTTAAATCTGAAATTAACCGAATTCCGATAAGTCAATCTTAAATAAATAAATAAAATGAAATGAGTTTAAGTTCTATCATTTTATGTGACCTTAATTCACATAAAATGATGAAACTACATAACCGGAAATAATTCACGTACCTTTAAAATTAAATAATAACTTATATTAGACGGAAAATAATTCCGTAAGTATTCCGAAAATTTTCTTTCGATCCGGAACGATTAACGAGTTTTCGTATCCCTTATTCTAATGGGAGAGCAGTCCGGTTCTGGCCCAACACCAGGCCCAAGCCCACCGGCCCACCTCCTTAAACTAATCCTAACCCTAATTCTAATTCTACGCTTAACCCTAATCTAACCCTAATCTAATGATATTGCCGCTTCTCTCTCTCCTCCACTGCAACTACACGCTACGCTTTCTGAAAAGAAAACAAACGACGCAGCCATACCTTACCTTCTGAAAAACGACGCAGCCACAACAACCCTCTTCCGCCTTCATCTACAGATGACGCAGCCACAGCATCCCCGTCCGCCTTCCTCCTCCGCCGGCGACATCAACCGCTAGTCACACCTTCCGTCCTCTTCCTCTCGATACGAAGACAGCAGCAGCAAACGAGCCACCGCGCCGCCTCTGCTCAACCGCCAGCACCACCTCATCAGGGACGCCGCTGCAAGCGCCACTTCGTCTTCGTTGGGAGCCAGGAGAGCCGAGTAGCCTCCTGCAAACAACCAACGCCGCTGCAACGCTTCGCCTCTGTTCGATCTGCTGCAGTCCACGCCGGAAGACCCTCGCTGCTACACCCAAGCGGCTGCACGCTTCTAGCGGAGACGAGACGGAGCCGATTGTGTTCAGCCTGCTGTAGACAGAAAACGGGTAAGCTTTGTCCCTTGCTGTCCATCCTCCTCTCTTTTCGATCGAAGCTGTAAACCTCGTCTTGCTCTAGTGCAGCCCCGAAGCACGGGATCGTAACCCTTGCAGCCCAGAACCCGAACACGCCGAGCAAGCCTCCAGTGCAGCCATACCGAGTCACACTGCACACGGAACCTGCCCAGCCGCGAGTCGCCTTCCCTGTGAGTCCTCAGTTTAGCCTCCCGTCTCTTCTTATTTTCCGGTTTGAATCTGTTACATTAGGGACAGTGGAGATGGTAAGATGGGTGAGAGAGGAGTGTGTAGAAAGGCTGTTGGTTGTGTGTGTGTTTCTGCATATGATAGACATAAGGGGCTGCTGTAAATTCCAATTTATTCCTTCAGCTTTTAGGTTATAAACAGCCTATCTTGTCGGACAATTATTGAACGTTTGGATAAAGATCCACCGTTGAATTTTGGATATGTTGTAGATGGATATATGTAGTTTAGCATATTAAAATTTGAGAAGGAATGAACGGTCGGATTGAAAGTTATGAGCTCCCGAAGTTAGGTAGTTGAGCAGTTTTAGTAAACTTAAATTTTGGCTAAGTATAGGAAATTAGAGTGAAGGAACCGACTTTGTGAATTATTATATAAATATTGGCTGAACAGTTTGGAGAAATTCTTTCTTCTAAGGTTAGATAGAACCTCATAGATGATCTAGAGATTTAATTCGGAAATTTTATAAGCTGTTAAGAATTTTATATTTAGAGCCGAAGTTAAACCTTTTCGATTCTTCCGGAAAATAGAAACATAGGAAAAATGTCAGTTTGGAACCAAATAAAATTTTAGGAGTGAGAATATAAATTTAGAACTTCAAATAGGAGTTTAGACATGAATTTTAGGGTTTTCGAGAAAATCGGAACCAAGGGTAAAATGGTCATTTTACCCTAAAACTAATACTGTAACTAGTACGTCTTAATACCTTATTTGATCTTAGAAGTTTTAGACTTCTATCTACGTGAAAGTGTGCTAATACACTTATCGCCTTTGACAGGCAACTGAGTGGTTACAGTTTACAGAGCGAGTGGTTTATAAAGAGTCGAGCGTTATAACAGGTAAGTCCTTTGGGCTTACTTAGCTGACTGCTAAATATGAGTATAAATGATGATGGTGGTGTGTGATTGACATGTTAGAGAGATAGGTTGTGATATATAATTACCGACCTAGATTTTGGCCTAAGAGTAACGGGCGGTGGCATTCTGCTCAGTAGCTCGCGAGGCGCTGGGGGTTTCTTTCGGGACTAGTCCATACATGGTTTGTAGTGATGCTACCAAAGGAAGTCAGCTAGACCTACACCAGTTGGATAAGGAACGGAGGCGAGAACTAATAATAGTTCTCGTGCCACAACTTAAATTGAATAATGTGAATCACTTAAATAATAGATAATAATTGGTTGAGTGCCAGCATGATGTTTGTTTATTTTTATCTGCTTGTGTTTGTGCTGTTATCATTTTGCTTATATTTGGATAGTTAGCTAACTGTTGATATGTTGTTTAGACTTGACACAGGTTAAAGCAGATGCCGAGTGATCCAGATGGTAGTGGTCAGCCGGGGTGTCGTACTTTAGGACGTTTTACAGTTTCTGCATTTGTGGGTTTTACAGTTGAACATTGTTTCCTTTCGTACTTTGTTATCTTCCGTTTTCCGGCTGTAGTCGATCTGGTCACATTCATGCATTATTAAGAACTATTTTATGATTTCTGATTTTTCTTATCTGTGCCTTGTTGTAAGATCTCGTTAAGTTGTTGTCAAACTAAGGTCGGGACCCACTGTGCGGTCCTAACCAGTAACTCCCTAAGTTATAAAATTTGGGGTGTTACAACATGGTATCAGAGCTCTAGGTTGGCAACAATGGCACTTGAATCTTCTAAAAAGGTCATATAAGTAAATAAACAGAACCCGAAAAGGGTCTGAGTTTTCCAAAGAGAATTTTGGTTTTAAAATGCATATAGAGTCGGGTTGGGATAGAAAGTATGGATGACCACCACTACCTCTGCGGATCTCGGCAGCTTAGTACATTTAGAAATGTTATTTTGATGTAGTAGCTGCTTATAAAGATATGTACAATAGATAACTTATGTCGAAGGTTAGTAGCATAATAATATATTATGTCCTTAATAGAGATTAATGAGTTTCTCACTCCGTTGGCACATCTAAGTAGATTTTGAAGGGTGTCAACGTGAGGATTAGTATGCACATCTTATGTGCATTAGGGTAGACGAATGGCAGACAACTCCTCCGATTGGTTGAGGAACGTCGAGATGGAAAAGTGAAGGCTGAAGGACAACACCAACGACCATGGCATGAAAGGGGATCCCGAGTTAACTTAATAGGATCAAATGAAGATTATATATGAGAGTAGTTCCGGAAAAGCATTGGATGGTCGACAATGATGCAGATTTGGAGCGACATCACAGAGGTTCTTTCAAGTGTGGTGTAAAATGACGATACGAACAACGAGGATACCGTAAAAAACAGTCATAGTAATGAAAGTCAAAGTAAGGTTTAGAACCAATCCAAACAAGAAACATTAAATTTAAGCTTACCGACAGACCAAAATATGAAGATTGTTGTTATAAGCAGGGCGGAATATGACCACTATTGGCAAGGTAAGTCGGCATCCTAATCAAGAGGGTCCCACCTAGACACTGATAACCTAAGAGTTAAGAAGAGATATGTCGTCAAACCAACTATGAGGACTTAAAGAGCCGCACAACTGAAGCTTATGGAATTGCCAGAAAGTGGAGGGTAGAATTCATAAGTATGGAGGCAGAGTGACTTTCTATATGACAAGTGAGTTACAAGAAAGATGGTGTTACAAATATCCAAATGATAGAATCTTGAAAGCGGAGTCAAAGGATCACTATAAAGGCAACATTATAATCTAACACCAACTCAGGAACAAGAGTGTGTGAAAATGATCGTGGCATACCCAAGGGCCGTAATAACTTCCCTCTCACAATGGGACTTAAGTTACCAACACCAACGATTCACACAGGAGCACCGCAAATAGTTGATGACTGAGGTAAACAAAGTCATGAAGATGTAATTACGAGCTATTGTGGGAAATCTGATGAGTCCATTGGCGGCAGATGAATGATGCAGCTAATATAGGAAAGAGTTTAGTGACCTTATAGGGAGAAAGAGAAGTATAGATTATAGAAGAAACTAAAGGAGTATAAATGGAAAACAGACTTCCACCAAGTAAATCAAACTTCAAGGGGATAGAAGAAAAGTAAGTCTATGATCTTGTAGAAGATCAACTACAGACTAAATGGTAATAACGGAGACTTTACAGATACGGGTTAACTAGTAGTGATTGGTTGGCATATAAGAAGAATAAGCACATGGTTACAAATGAATTTTATTGACATGTGGGGAAGTCCTTAAAGATATCAGATACGACAATTGTAAAGTCAAATCGATACGAGTGCAAGTAACACCGAATAAGTCAAGTCAGTAAATTAATATTGTAAAGGAAGAGTTGACGGTCAGAAAGGATCACTTATATTATTAATGATATAAAGAGAATAGTTGTGAGCAGTTGTTTACTATGGGCTAAGAAAAGGGTACAAATCATAGTTAGTACAGATGAAGTCGTATTAGAAGAACTAGAGGAGTAAGAAGAAGAAGATGATTTTGATCAGATCCTACGTTAGTCCAGATAGAGGTTACTTAACATTTCACACAAATGAGATTGATGGTGCCCTTCCGAGCAAAAGTTGGGGTCAACTTCTAGATTGACATAAGAGTGTTGACCTTAGCATTGAGTCAAAGCAGGGCACGAGACCGATCTCGAAGGCCCCGTACCGTATGATGCCGATAGAGCGGCTTGAGCTGAAGAAGTATTTAGAGGAATTAACGGAGAAGGGCTTCATATGCCCTAGTGTCCCTCCCTGGGGAGCACCCGTATTAATTGTGAGGAAGAAGGATGGATCGATGAGACTGTGTATCGACTACAGGGAGTTGAACAAGGTCACCATCAAGAATAAGTATCCACTGCCTCGCATAGATGATCTGCTGGACCAGCTACATGGGGCGTCAGTGTTCTCGAGGATAGATTTGAGATCGGGTTATCACCAGCTGAGGGTGAGAGATCAGGACATACCTAAGACGGCATTCCGGACTAGGTATGGTCATTATGAGTTTGTAGTGATGCCGTTCGGGCTCACTAATGCGCCAGCAGTATTTATGGAGTTGATGAATGGGATTTTCATCGACTTCTTAGACCAGTTTGTAGTGGTCTTCATTGACGACATTCTAGTTTACTCTAGAAGTCGAGAGGAGCATGCCGGACACTTGAGGACAGTGTTACATATTCTACAGGATAGTCAGCTATATGCTAAGTTATCCAAGTGTGAGTTCTGGATGTCAGAGGTGGCTTTCCTAGGCCATGTAGTGACTGCTGAGGAGATTAAGGTCGACCCAGCGAAGATTGAGTCAGTGTCCTCTTGGCAACCTCCGAAGAATGTTAAGGAGGTTCGCAGCTTCCTGGGATTAGTAGGTTATTACCGTCGGTTTGTGGAAGGGTTTTCCCTGATCGCCCGACCACTTACTTCTCTCCTAAGGAAGACTACTCGGTTCGTCTGGTCTGAGCCGTGTCAGCAGAGTTTTGATGAGCTGAAGAGTAGATTGACGTCTGCTCCGATCTTAGCACAGCCTGAGGGTACAGAGGACTTTGTAGTGTACAGTGACGCATCCAAGCTGGGCTTGGGGTGTGTCTTGATGCAGAGGGGTAAGGTTATAGCATATGCGTCTCGACAACTGAAGACATATGAAGAGAACTACCCCACTCATGACCTGGAGTTAGCAGCAGTAGTGCACGCTCTTAAGATCTGGCGTCATTATCTCTATGGAGCGACCTGTCAGATCTTCACAGACCATAAGAGTCTGAAGTACATATGCACTCAGCGGGAGTTGAATAACCGCCAGAGGCGGTGGCTAGAGTTGATCAAGGATTTCGACCTTGAGATTCTTTACCACCCCGGAAAGGCGAATGTAGTTGCTGACGCTTTGAGTCGTAAAACGCCTCGGGAGAAGGCGATAGCTCGGTTGACAGTACAGCCACAGTTACAGAGAGACTTAGCTTGGTTGGAGGTAGAGATCCAGTTCCCCGATACAGCTCATCAGTTAACCACCTTAGAGTTACTTCCTGACCTGTTGGGTGAGATCCGACAGAAGCAGGAGACCTGTCCGACGTTGACCCGGATCCGAGACCGGATGTCACGAGATGAGGCACCTTAGTTCACAATTGGTGCCGATGGAGTAATGAGACGGCAGGATCGTATCTGTGTGCCATCAGACGGTGAGCTGAGACAGAGGATACTAGGTGAGGCTCATGCTACCCCTTACTCCGTACATCCAGGAGCGAGTAAGATGTATAAGGACGTGAGACGTTCCTTCTGGTGGGGTGGTTTGAAGCCTGATGTGGCCCGATATGTAGCCCAGTGTGCGACCTGTCAGCAGGTCAAGATTGAGCATCGTAGATCCGGAGGAGAGCTCCACCCACTTCCAGTACCACATTGGAAGTGGGAAGATATATTTATGGATTTTGTTACCGGATTGAGGCCCAGCAGAGGTTTTGATGCCATTTGGGTGGTGGGAGACCGACTGACGAAGACCGCACGTTTCATTCCGATCAAAGAAACGTGGCCGGTGAGTCGTCTAGCAGAGGAGTTCACTAGACACATTGCGAGACTCCATGGAGTACCGAGGACTATCGTCTCCGACAGGGATGGACGTTTTACCTCGAGGTTTTGGCAACAGGTACATACTGCTCTGGGGACGAGTCTCCACTTTACCACTGCCTACCACCCACAGACAGACGGTCAGTCCGAGAGGACCACTCAGACCCTAGAGGACATGTTGCGGGCATGTGTGCTAGATTGGGGACAGGTATGACCAGATCACCTCCCACTGGTAGTGTTTTCATATAATAACAGTTGGCATGCTTCTATTGGGATGGCACCTTATGAGGCTTGTACGGACAAAGATGTCGTACACCGTTGTGTTAGGATGAGCCTAGCAAGGCTGATGGAGTAGTACCAGACCAGATACAGGATGACATCACCCGGATTGCCATAGTCCGGGAGAGGATGTTAGCAGCTCAGAGTCGTCAGAAGTCCTACGCCGACAAAAGGCGTCGACCTTTGGAGTTTAGAGTAGGTGCACAGGTGTGGTTGAGGGTGTCACCTACGAGAGGAGTCAGGCGTTTCGGTATTAAGGGGGAGCTGAGTCCCCGATATGTCGGACCTTTTGAGATCTTAGAGGGAGTTGGAGGGGTGGCCTACGGAATAGCATTACCGCCGAGACTAGAGGATGTCCATCCGATCTCTCATGTATCTCAGTTGAGAGGATACATTCCGGATCCGAGACACATCATCAACCATGAGGATATGACAATTGAGCCGATCACACTTTTGTAGAGTACCCAGTAGCTGTCTTGGAGCGCAGTCCTAAACGTCTGTGGTCCAAGGAGATACCTATGTTGCGGACCTAGTGGTCTAGGAGAGGAGCTGATGAGGCCACTTGAGAGACTGAGGAGAGTATTAGACGTAACTATCCCGAGTTCTTCGCGGGGTTAGAGGTTACCCTGTATCGACGAGTTAGTACTCGGATGTTGTGTTGCTTGATCATTCATGTTTTATATCGGATTGGGTGTTTACGTGTTATGTGATATACATCTGATTATGATGTGTGAGTAGTTGCATGGTAGAAAACAAAAATTTAGAAGAGAAAAGATACCAAAGGAAACGTGTGATAAAAGAAATGATTCTAAGTTTCGGGACGAAACTTCTTTTAAGGGGGCACTGATGTAATAACCGAAAATTTTTAAACCCCGTTAAATCTGAAATTAACCGAATTCCGATAAGTCAATCTTAAATAAATAAATAAAATGAAATGAGTTTAAGTTCTATCATTTTATGTGACCTTAATTCACATAAAATGATGAAACTACATAACCGGAAATAATTCACGTACCTTTAAAATTAAATAATAACTTATATTAGACGGAAAATAATTCCGTAAGTATTCCGAAAATTTTCTTTCGATCCGGAACGATTAACGAGTTTTCGTATCCCTTATTCTAATGGGAGAGCAGTCCGGTTCTGGCCCAACACCAGGCCCAAGCCCACCGGCCCACCTCCTTAAACTAATCCTAACCCTAATTCTAATTCTACGCTTAACCCTAATCTAACCCTAATCTAATGATACTGCCGCTTCTCTCTCTCCTCCACTGCAACTACACGCTACGCTTTCTGAAAAGAAAACAAACGACGCAGCCATACCTTACCTTCTGAAAAACGACGCAGCCACAACAACCCTCTTCCGCCTTCATCTACAGATGACGCAGCCACAGCATCCCCGTCCGCCTTCCTCCTCCGCCGGCGACATCAACCGCTAGTCACACCTTCCGTCCTCTTCCTCTCGATACGAAGACAGCAGCAGCAAACGAGCCACCGCGCCGCCTCTGCTCAACCGCCAGCACCACCTCATCAGGGACGCCGCTGCAAGCGCCACTTCGTCTTCGTTGGGAGCCAGGAGAGCCGAGCAGCCTCCTGCAAACAACCAACGCCGCTGCAACGCTTCGCCTCTGTTCGATCTGCTGCAGTCCACGCCGGAAGACCCTCGCTGCTGCACCCAAGCGGCTGCACGCTTCTAGCGGAGACGAGACGGAGCCGATTGTGTTCAGCCTGCTGCAGACAGAAAACGGGTAAGCTTTGTCCCTTGCTGTCCATCCTCCTCTCTTTTCGATCGAAGCTGTAAACCTCGTCTTGCTCTAGTGCAGCCCCGAAGCACGGGATCGTAACCCTTGCAGCCCAGAACCCGAACACGCCGAGCAAGCCTCCAGTGCATCCATACCGAGTCACACTGCACACGGAACCTGCCCAGCCGCGAGTCGCCTTCCCTGTGAGTCCTCAGTTTAGCCTCCCGTCTCTTCTTATTTTCCGGTTTGAATCTGTCACATTAGGGACAGTGGAGATGGTAAGATGGGTGAGAGAGGAGTGTGTAGAAAGGCTGTTGGTTGTGTGTGTGTTTCTGCATATGATAGACATAAGGGGCTGCTGTAAATTCCAATTTATTCCTTCAGCTTTTAGGTTATAAACAGCCTATCTTGTCGGACAATTATTGAACGTTTGGATAAAGATCCACCGTTGAATTTTGGATATGTTGTAGATGGATATATGTAGTTTAGCATATTAAAATTTGAGAAGGAATGAACGGTCGGATTGAAAGTTATGAGCTCCCGAAGTTAGGTAGTTGAGCAGTTTTAGTAAACTTAAATTTTGGCTAAGTATAGGATATTAGAGTGAAGGAACCGACTTTGTGAATTATTATATAAATATTGGCTGAACAGTTTGGAGAAATTCTTTCTTCTAAGGTTAGATAGAACCTCATAGCTGATCTAGAGATTTAATTCGGAAATTTTATAAGCTGTTAAGAATTTTATATTTAGAGCCGAAGTTAAACCTTTTCGATTCTTCCGGAAAATAGAAACATAGGAAAAATGTCAGTTTGGAACCAAGTAAAATTTTAGGAGTGAGAATATAAATTTAGAACTTCAAATAGGAGTTTAGACATGAATTTTAGGGTTTTCGAGAAAATCGGAACCAAGGGTAAAATGGTCATTTTACCCTAAAACTAATACTGTAACTAGTACGTCTTAATACCTTATTTGATCTTAGAAGTTTTAGACTTCTATCTACGTGAAAGTGTGCTAATACACTTATCGCCTTTGACAGGCAACTAAGTGGTTACAGTTTATAGAGCGAGTGGTTTATAAAGAGTCGAGCGTTATAACAGGTAAGTCCTTTGGGCTTACTTAGCTGACTGCTAAATATGAGTATAAATGATGATGGTGGTGTGTGATTGACATGTTAGAGAGATAGGTTGTAATATATAATTACCGACCTAGATTTTGGCCTAAGAGTAACGGGCGGTGGCATTCTGCTCAGTAGCTCGCGGGGCGCTGGGGATTTCTTTCGGGACTAGTCCATACATGGTTTGTAGTGATGCTACCAAAGGAAGTCAGCTAGACCTACACCAGTTGGATAAGGAACGGAGGCGAGAACTAATAATAGTTCTCGTGCCACAACTTAAATTGAATAATGTGAATCACTTAAATAATAGATAATAATTGGTTGAGTGCCAGCATGATGTTTGTTTATTTTTATCTGCTTGTGTTTGTGCTGTTATCATTTTGCTTATATTTGGATAGTTAGCTAACTGTTGATATGTTGTTTAGACTTGACACAGGTTAGAGCAGATGCCGAGTGATCCAGATGGTAGTGGTCAGCCGGGGTGTCGTACTTTAGGACGTTTTACAGTTTCTGCATTTGTGGGTTTTGCAGTTGAACATTGTTTCCTTTCGTACTTTATTATCTTCCGTTTTCCGGTTGTAGTCGATCTGGTCACATTCATGCATTATTAAGAACTATTTTATGATTTCTGATTTTTCTTATCTGTGCCTTGTTGTAAGATCTCGTTAAGTTGTTGTCAAACTAAGGTCGGGACCCACTGTGCGGTCCTAACCAGTAACTCCCTAAGTTATAAAATTTGGGGTGTTACAACTACCCCCACCACCCCTTCACCTTCCACCACTCCTCAGCTCCCCATAGCCACTATCAATACTGACTCTTCGGATCACCCAAATGAAAACAACTTTACGGCTGATGGTATCCCAAAAGCCTCTTTCAAGGACGTCGTCATAAACGCTGCTGCATGGAACCATGTACCTTTAAGTTACACTCCAGGATTCGAGAACGGCGTTATTAACTTCTCCTCGGATGACGTAGCCGACACAATATCCAAATGGAAGACATCCTTGGTCGGGTTCCCTCTGGGCAGTCCTATCACTTTCCAACGTATGAACTCATACACCTCTCATGCATGGAACCAAGTGACACCACCAAAGATCCTACGAAATGAATGTGGAATATTCAACTTCCATTTCAAATCCGAAGAAGACCTCCTCACCATCATGCATGGCAGCCCATGGATAGTAAACGGCTCATCATCACTTCTTCTCAAACGATGGCACCATGGAATGACTCTCGACTACTCTAGCCTTTCCTCCATCCTTGTATGGGCTACCCTCTATAACCTTGACTATAGGTTTTGGTCCCCTAACATACTCCCCAAGATAGGCTCAACAATTGGCCTCCCACTCCTCACAGACTCTCTCTCTGTAAACCAAGAGTGGCTTGGTTTTGCAAAGATATTGGTGGAAATTCAAGCTGATAAACCACTGATCAGAGAAGTCACACTTGTTGGCCCAGATGGTGAATCAATACCACAAAAAATCTCGTTCGACTGGCTTCCAGAACACTGCTCAAAATGTCTCCTCTTTGGACATCGATGTAAAGATATAAAGGATAACAAGCCCCAGAGGAACCCCCCCCCCTACACAAACCTCGTAGAGCCCCTCCTCCTCCTTCTTCCAACCGGAGCCCATTCTCCCAACCCCAGATCCTTCCCAACGTATCCATGTAACTCACACCACAAAAACCACTCACCATACCTCAAACCCCGACAAACCAAATGATCAACAAAACAGAATAACACCACCACCAAACATCTCTACACCTACCCCAGGGACAACCATACCATCGTCCACATCATCCCATCTGAATAACCACCCACCAAGCCAACAACCCCCGCCTTCTCAAACCTCGCAGGGCACTAACTTGGATCTCCAACCAAAACCTACCAACATGGCTACCCCCCACTCTGATCTCCCTTCCATTGCAAGTATCAAGGATACCTTCACAAACCACATTAGTCCTTATGAATCTTAATATTGGTGCTTGGAATATCCCGGGGTATGAATCACCCTAACAAACAACAAGCCGCACGCAACTTGGTTAAGAATCACAACATTGACATTGTTGCTCTCATTGAGACCAAACTCTCCGAGGAAAAAATGAGAAGCCTCTCATCCCTCATATCCAACTGGAATCAAACCTCCAACTACTCTAATGAATTCAAATGTCGCATTTGGATTTGGTGGAACCCCTCCACTCTCTCCCTCACCTCCATCCTTACAAATAACCAGATCATTCACTGCCACATCTCCTACCCCACACTCGATCACAACCAAGCCCTTACTACCCCCCAACACACCTTTGAGTGCTCCTTTGTATACGCTCACAACCCCCCTGAGGACCGTCATCCCCTTTGGAACTCTATTGCAACAATCAACCTCCTCAACCACCAATCACCTTGGTATCTATTAGGTGATTTCAACACGATACTAAGCCCTAAAGATAAGATCTCGGATTCACCCCCATCATCCCCTCCCTCGACTGAACTTGCCAACTGTTTCGCCTTAAACTCACTCTCTGATATGGACTTCTCCGGATGCACTTACACTTGGAATAACAAGCAACTCTCTTCGAGGATATGGTGCAAGTTAAATCGTATAGTGGGCAACCCCTCCTGGACTTCTACTTACCCAAACTACTTTGCATTCTTCGACAACCCAATCCTCTCAGACTACTCACCGGCCATCCTCTCGCTTAACCATAAACCCACCCCCACCAATAAACAATTCCGCTTCAATAATAATTGGTCTACCCACGAGGACTTCCAACGCCAAGTTGCTCTCTCATGGTCCTTACCTACCATGGGTCATCACAATCACCACATGTCCAATCTCCACAACAAACTAACCAGGCTCAAACCAACCTTGAAGAAATTTCCCAGTGTTAAACTGGAGAACCTGCACACCACAGTTGAGAACCTAAAAGCCGACCTTGACTCCATACAAACCAACCTCCAAACAGACCCCCTTAGCCGTCACCTCACCGATCAAGAGCGCAACACTACTCATCTTCTCAACTCCAAGATGGATGCTCTTCGCATCACTCTTGCCCAACTCTCAAAGGCCAACTAGACAAAGTATGAAGACCAGTGCAATCGTTACTTCTTCAAATACATCACTGCTCGAAGATCTATAAACTCTATTAAAAGCCTCCAAAATCCCCATGATCTTGCTGCCGGACCCACTCAGAACCCGGAAGAGATCTCCAAAATCCTAAGTTCCCACTTCTCCAACGTGCTCAACCCTCCTACCCCACATAACCCGCACGATTTCTTCCCTGACTGCCCCTTACCAACCATATCTCTTGAAGACGTTGCCAACCTTTGCAAAACAGTATCCAGGGATGATATCAAAGCGGCTCTTTTCAGCATTGGTGATAATAAAGTCCCAGGGCCAGACGACTATTATGCATTCTTCTATAAAACCTCTTGGGACATCATTGGGGAAGACTTCACCAAAGTCATACTCGGATTCTTTGACAAGGGCTACCTTCCAAACCACATCAACCACACCTCCTTTGCCTTGGTTGCCAAAAAAAAATAACCCTTGCCTACCTGCGGATTATAGGCCAATATCCTGCTGCAACACCACATATAAGGTTATTGCCAAAATCCTTGCTTCCCGCATCAACGATACCCTCCCATCTATCTTTGGCAACTATCAAGGGGCATTTATCAAAGGACGATCCATAAAGCATAATATCCTCATAAGTCAAGAACTTTTCAAAGGATATAATCAACGTCATACCTCGCCCAGAAGTGCTATCAAAATTGATATATCCAAAGCCTTCGACTCGATCAATCATCAATTCATTCTCAAATGTCTGAGCAGAATGAGCTTCCCTACCGAGTTCATCAAACTCATCACTGCATGCATATCCAGCCCCACCTACTCAATCAATGTCAATGGCTCCCTTAATGACTATTTCAAGGGCTCGAGAGGACTCCGACAAGGTTGTCCTCTATCCCCAACCCTCTTCGTTATAACCCTTGAAGTCCTCTCTTCAATGATAATGATCAACACTTCCAATCCAAACTTCAACCCACACCCAAAATGCACCTCCCCCCGCCTCACCCATCTTTGTTTTGCTGACGACATTCTTCTTTTTTGCAGGGGTGACAGGCTCAATTAACATCTTGATGAAGACTCTTGATCACTTTGGAGAATACTCTAGACTAAACATCAACACCAGCAAATCCACTCTCTTCCTCGGAGGCGTCTCTCCTCACGATGCCAGCAACGGCCACCAGTACCGGCATTCACATAGGCACACTACTCTTTAACTATATTGGAATCCCCATTGGCAGCAAAAGGCTCAAACAAACTGACTACCTCCCCCTCATCACCAAAATCACCAAGAAAATCAACTCTTGGAGTGCCAGGAACCTCTCCTATGCTGGCAAAATGCAACTCATATCGTCGATCATCTTCCCCATCCAATACTACTGGTGCTCTATCCTCGTCTTCACATCCTCAATCATCAAGAAAATCAACAGATTACTACGATCCTTCCTATGGTCTGGATTGGAAGATAGTCCTCGTGCACTCATTGTCTGACGTGATGACTACTCACCTGTCTCTGAGGGTGGGCTCGGCTTCAAAGACGTTCTTTCTTGGAACAAAGCATGTATCGCCAAACTAATCTTTGAGCTTGACTCCGACAACACTAGCCCAACATTTGGTCTGAATGGATCTCCAAAAACATCCTCAAAAACCACTTCATTTGGACCTACGAGCCCAGCTACAAACACAACCATGTTTGGAACTCAATCCTAAATGTTAGAAATGACATTCTGTCTACCACCAACAACCACACATTCAACGCACTTACCACCAAAACCAGCGGCTTCTTCTCCACTACCTCAACTTACAAGATCTTCAGAAGAAACCAACATACCACGCAGTACACAGTCAGCATCATCTGGAAGGGCATCAACATACCTAAGTGCAGCTTCATCTCCTAGTTAGCTAGTCACAACAGACTCCCCACCCTCTCTAAACTCCATGCTTGGAACATCACTTCCAACGACACTTGCAAACTCTGTGCAAACCATCCCGAAACCGAAGACCATCTTATTCACAAATGCAAATACGCATCTCTCACGCTTGACCTGATCTCTAGGTGGCTCCGAGTCCCTACCCCTTTCCCCTACAAAAACTGCGTCTGGACCTGGCTTAGCAACACCAAACCTCACAGGCAAGACTTCATCTCTCACATAAGAATTGCCACTGTCACATGCTTCATCTACACCATTTGGAAAGCTACGAATGAACTCATCCACAACCACCACTTCATACACGAAACCACCAGCGCCCACAACATCATTCAAGCCATCAAGAACCACGCTTCACACCATTGGAAAGACAGATCCCAAACATCTCTCACATGGGCTAAGCAGCTCGGAATAAACCTCTCATAATCTCTTATATATTCATGTATTTGCTGTTTTAAGGTCCAAGAGGACCCTTCTGTACATTCCCAATTCTGATCAATACAATTAAACTTTCAAAAAAAAAATGATGCATAAAACCAACATCAACTCGATCAAGCGATTAATAATTAACTCACGAGTTAAGTAGCGAGCTAGAATGAGTCTCCTTTACGATAAGGCAAGTGGGTTCTAGTTATTTTAAATAACTATTGTATCTATTTGATCGATAATGTTTATATATAATCAATCGGAAGGTAATAGTTATAGGTATAGTAATCGAGATAGTTATAATTAAATACACACACATATAACTTGTATTAGACTTACGTATATTTTATTGATTCATCGGTTACTTGATCGATAAAGTGATAGTGTACGAACCGATGAAAATGTGAAACGTGTATTATTAAAGTGAACGGACATTATGGGTAAATAATAATGGCGGCTCGGCAACATCTTATATCTATTAAAGCAGAAACCTCTTTTGTCACGTGTCAACGCTACGTTTCTCGAAACCCAAAAATTTATTTTAAATAGTGATTTCTAAATGTTAATATAAATTGGAAAGTGACTTTTAAATTTATATAAAAAAATTTTAAATAATTATTTCTACAAAAATAGTTTTTAATAGTTTAAATTATATGTGAACATATTTTTTCGGATATTCCAAAATATTTTTAAACTCATTAAAATAGATAAATAATTACTTATCAATTCTTATATATATATATATATATATACTAACATGATAATAAATTTAACCCTTAATTTTCAAAACCGCACAATGTGCGGGTTTTACACTAGTTATTAGAAATGTCTGTTGTGGTTTAGTGGACCCCAAAAACTAGGTCGTCTAATTCCAATCTTGCTACCGTTAGACAAATTTAGGGAGTCATGGATTTACCAAGAGGTTCCCCATGACTTGCCCTTCGGTTGGTTAATGGTTCAAATCAGACATGGTATCCACGGTGAAATTGCTAGCTTAACGCTAACACAATTAAGATGTGTTTTTAAATCTGTTAAGTGTTGTATATCTAGTACGGTGACGTTATGGATGAGATTATGTTATAGTCATGACAAAAAAATTTGTATGCTTCTTAAAATGTTGAAATGATCTTGATGATGAGATTATGTTATAGTCATGACAATATAATTTGACTTGTTGATTGTAAAGTGTGTGAATTATGTGTAGAAGCATGTTAAATAGTCATCAATGAAATGTGTATGAAAGATGAATTTAATTATGCACTTATACCTTTCTATATGTTGATGTAGACTTAGTGATCATATGCTATGAAATTTGAGCTAAAGTATACATGTTTAGGTTTTTAATAGTGTGTAATGATTATGAACTCTTCAATGCTAGGTCTATAAAAACTTACATTAGTTGGCAACTCACTTGAGTTAAAAATATTTAACCATAAGGCAAAAAACATAATGTGAATTGGTTAATTAGGTACATAACGTATTTTTGTGTACATAGTATGTATGTTTTGTAATGTGTAGGCAAAGTAGACACTTAAAATTATGTAGAAAAAGATTAATTAGAAAACAATAACATATATTACCTAATTTGGAGATATTCTCTCCTATATTAAATAAAATGTTTTCCTAATTAATGATGTAAACGGATTTGCTGATACGTTATAATAGAAAATAGTTATTAAAAATTTCCTAGAATATCTCCTTATTTTTATCTTTCCTCTTAATTATAATATTAATACACAATTTTAATTACACAATTTCAATTACACAATAGTAATACATAAATTCAAATACACAATGTTAATACATAAAAACCTTGTGTAACCAAAAACCTTGTGTACAAAGTACTCGAGCGATATAAAATGATTCGAGCATACATAATGTACCTACATATTATTTAGGAAAGAAATTCAGTGAAAGGTACTTCGTACACAAGATTTTGGTTATACAAGTCTTTTATTTATTAATATTGTGTATATGAAATTATGTATAAATATTGTGTAATTGAAATTGTGTATTAATATTGTGTATCATCAAAATAATACCCAAAGTTTATTTGTCCAAATGGGATAAGGGTGGAAGGGAGGAACAACTCATCCAGAGGACACAATATTTTTGTATCTAAGATACAAAAAAATACCTTATTTCATCGTCGTGTCCCGTTTCCTACGAGTTTTAGGATTGCACTTTCACGTTTCTCGTTGTATCCGTTTGCGTACAACATAACTACCTATATTAATTTACTTTGTGAATCAAAAAACGTGCCTAAAAGTGTGTACAATATCACAGGATTCACACCTCTTTAGAAAAAAATGTAAAAATAATAAGAAATAGAGATTAAAGCAAATTAATATTCATTTCCATTCATGGAGTACTGCCAGTTGCTTTAGTTAGTGGTTATTCAATGTTAAAGCTCTAATCAAACATAAGCCTAACCGAATCTCACTCCGTCTATAATATTATTTATGCACAATATTTTTATACGTATTTACATATAGACTCCGTCTATATAGCTTTTTGTTGCATTTCATTACGTTTATAATCTTATTTTAACCTTACTTTCTTTTTTTTTCTATAAAATATTTGAGAAAAAATAAATTACAAAAAAAATATTATTGGTCTATATTTCAACTGAGTTAATTTTTATTTAACTATTTAAACGGAAAAAATATAAAGACGTGATAGGATCGTAAAATTTAAATGAGACAAAACAATATTTGATGATTTGAAGGTTTATGAATTGGATAAAAACGAAAACAATAAACAAAGTTAGACAAACATCAGAAAAGAGCATCACCACCGTTACACATATACACAAAGGACAGAACTTCACATGCTTGCTTGAAGTCTGCAAATTGGTTTCATTGACCCGAGATTTGGGCGAAATAATGGCCATCTCTGAAACCACCGTCACTCCTCTCCTGCAGACCGACACCGTCGTCGACGCTACCGATCATCGTGGCACTCCGGCTCTCCGGTCCAACACCGGTGGCTGGAAATCCGCTTTCTTCATCATTGGTACCAAGACAGCAAAACAAAAATTTATAGTTAGCGTAATTCTGTTTTAATTGTCCGCTTGTTTATGATGACGGTTGAATTTGAATAGGTGTTGAAACTGCGGAAAGGATAGCGTATTACGGGGTAGGCTCGAATCTGATCAGCTACTTAACGGGTCCACTCGGCCAGTCCACGGCGTCAGCTGCGGCCGCCGTTAATGCCTGGTTTGGCATCGGCTCTTTGTTCCCTCTTCTCGGTGCTGCTATCACCGATTCATTCCTAGGTCGATTTTCCACCATCGTGGTTGCTTCCCTACTATACATCTTGGTAATTTATCTTCCAAATCCTTCTAATTTTGTCCGTTTCTGCTTAAAGTGAGGTCTTGCTGCTTCAATGGCTGAAATAAGGGTTTATAAAGCTCAATTTTAAGCCTACCTTTCAAATCCTTCAAACATGTATGACAGGGATTGAGCTTATTGACATTGTCAGCAGTAATGTCTTCTGGTGCTGAAAATTCTCCAAATGACATCAGAAACGTTTCGAGTTCATCAAAGTCCCAAGTCGTCTTGTTCTTTCTGTCTCTGTATCTAGTAGCGCTTGGCCAAGGTGGACACAAACCTTGTGTTCAAGCATTTGGAGCAGACCAATTTGATGGTCAAGACTCCAAGGAGAGCAAAGCTAGAAGCTCTTTCTTCAACTGGTGGTATTTTGGGATGAACACAGGGATATTGTTTTCCGTCTCGGTTCTGTTTTATATTCAAGATAACATCAACTGGGGTCTTGGGTTTGGAATTCCTTGCATTTTGATGTTGCTTGGACTGTTAATATTCTTGCTTGGACGCCGGACTTACAGATATCAACGCACAAGGGAGGGGATTCACCCATTCAAGAAGATTGCCCACGGATTTGTTGCTTTAGCCAGGAAATCAAAAGATATTGAGTAAGGAAAACCAGTAAATTTAGCTTAATTGGCTATTTTGACAACGTTTTCCTTTTCATGTTTGACAGAGATGCCAACAAAGAAGTAGTAGGCGAGTACGAAGAGGCGAAATCACTACTAAAATTGCTACCAATATGGATGACAAGCTTGACACATGCAATAGCATTTTCTCAGACTGGGACCTTCTTCACTAAACAAGGAGTCACACTGGACAGATCAACCGGAATCTTCAACTTTGTCGTGCCAGCTGCCTCGCTACAATCCTTTACTACTCTCGCCATTTTGCTCTCAGTATCCATGTACGATTTCCTCCTCGTACCCATAACACGTTCCTTAACAGGAAAGCCTTCTGGTATCACAATGCTTCAGAGAATAGGAACCGGGATGTTCATCTCACTCGTGATCATGGTAGTTGCAGCTCTAGTAGAGCTCAAACGTCTCAACACCGCTATAGAATACGGGCTTGTTGATTCTCCTGATGTTACACTTCCAATGTCCTTTTGGTGGATGGTTCCTCAGTACGTGTTATGTGGCGTCTCAGATGCTTTTGCTATGGTAGGACTTCAAGAGTTCTTCTACAGTCAGGTACCGGATGAGCTAAGGAGCGTTGGATTGTCGTTGTACCTTAGCATATTCGGCGTAGGGAGCCTTCTAAGCAGCCTTGTTGTGTCTGTCATTGATGGATTAACGAGTCGCGGAGGCGGAGATAGTTGGTTCGTGGATAATCTAAACCGAGGGCATCTCGATTACTTTTACTGGTTGCTTGCTGGTGTCCAATTTGTTGGGATTGTTATCTTCCTGTACTATAGCAGATACTATGTTTATACGAGGAAAGTTGTAGCTGTATAGAAATAAGGTCGAGATAGTTAATTACCACGAGTAATAATATTTACTGATGTACTCTTCTGTCCTGTATATATTCAGTATCTCTCACTAATCCCACTGTGGAGATACATCAAGACAAGCTTATCTTTGGCTTATTTTTTGCACTCTCTCATCAAACGCAACCCTGACGGTTGCGACAACCACCGCCTCCAAGGAAGCACGCGGTCTCCTTGCTAAGATCTATGCTAAATCTCATGGAGGAAAAATTCTTCCATTCAGGAATCAACTTCAATTGTCAAAAGGACCCTCTACATAGTCTTCATTCAAGCAATCAGACATAATTAAAGCTCTTGCCTATGTCGGCGAACCAAATGAAATTTAATGACCAATAGAAGCTCTACTCGACCCGGACATCTCAATTACTTAATTTTTATCAGTTTGAATAATAAAGAATATTTATATTAAAATTATAATATTCGAGCTAACGATATACAAATTATGAATTAATATTATAAAAGTTGAAAATATGATATATGATAAGTTAAAAATATAAAATAAAATAAAATATATACTAATAATATAAAATATTTGGATTGACTAAGTACTCTATACAAACTAATAATATAAAAAAAAAAATTACTTACACCGGTAGAAAAACGGATCATTCTCAACGTTTTTTTAGTTTTTTTAGGCGGTATATAGTGTCGAGAAAAAAATTTCTCGATGCGTTATGAAAGAGTCGTTATTCGCGCCGATGAAAATGGTCGACGCTTTGTCTGTAGATTTTCTCGACGCTCAATATTGTCGGTTTTCGCAAGCTTGACGCTTTTTGGAACTTTTAAGAAAAATCAAAGATAGGGACCCTAAAAAGCGTCGAGATGTGTAAACATTTTACAATTATTATGGTCAAATGCGGCGAGATTTTTGCCCGCCAAGTTCCCACCAATACTTGTTGGTGTTTAAGCGTTCTCCACATGTACTGAGTTGTGTTAACTCGAACTCTAACAATGTACCCGTCTCTATCGTCGTCCGAAGGCCCTCCACCGCCACTTCATTTAACATGGACCGAAGCAGGCATGCCCGAGTCATCGACTGTGGTGCTAAACCAATGTATTTGACGCCAGAAGATATGGACGTCAATTTCTATGAAGACCCGTCCTTCACAAAGGATGTTTGCAATTTTGTGGGTGCACGATAAGTCATATGTACTCCTTGTGTAGCAATTTATGCACTTTGAATTGTAACTGTTGGAGCATACCTTAATGAACTCATTGTGTAGCAAGGTGAGACAATAATGAGACACATTGTGCAATAGGAATGTGAAAATTGGCAAAGCTCGCACTTTGTTCTGGACTTTGAAACGTGATTGCTCTAGCGATGACATTAGTTGTCGGAATTCATCCCTCAACATTTTGTAAATGTGCTCCAAACAAGTGTTGAGACGGTAATTCCTCGTATCCAACTTTTTCAGAAAATCGAATGTCCGGATTCAACCCTATTAGTACATGAAAACTAATCATACAACTGAGTAGTGCAAATGAAAGACTAGATATCACGTTAATATGGTTCAAACTTGGGTTTTACATGTTTGATGCTCGGTTGCTTAGGTGCGTGTGTTGATCGGTCAAGAAAGTTACGATTTTCTCTGCGTGAACCAACCAAGTTGTCTGAAGATATTCCATTAGACCCCAATGAGTCCCCCATGTTTCATGCATCTCTTGAAGTATGGACTCATACCTGGACTTGGACAATAAGAGAACACGACATCGATCAGAAAATTCTTTTTGTACCGACATTGAACTCATTTTGTTGTACGCGTAAACCTCTATGTTCGTTGTACATGCCAAGTGCAAACTACATGATGTGACTCAGACAACGTGTTAGAGAGCGCTTTTAAAAGACCGAGCTTCCTAGTCCCTATCCGTCATTATAAATTATTAATATCATAATATTCCTAACCACGTTCAACTAACGCTAAAAATGACTAATATTATAAAATTAGTTTAAAATAATAAAATAATAATATCGTACTAAGTATAAGATGAAAAATACAGAAATAGGAGAAATCTAACTAAGCAAACTAAAATAGGTGAAATATTTTCCAAGCAAATTAAAAAATTAGTCTAAAATAAATAAAAAATCATACTAAGTATAAGATAAAAAAATAATATTATATTCCTAACTAAGTTCAAATAAGGTTCAAAATTATTAATATCATGATATTCCTAACTAAGTTCAACTAACGCTAAAAATGACTAATATTATAAAATTAGTCTAAAATAAAAAATAATAAAATCATACTAAGTATAAAATAAAAAATACAAAAATGGGAGAAATATAACTAAGCAAACTAAACTGGGAGAAATTTTTTCCAAGCAAATTAAAATTAGACTAAAAAAATAATATACTAAGTATAAGATGAAAAATATATAATATTCCTAACTAAGTTCAAATTAGGTTAAAAATGACTAATATTTTCCAAGCAAACTAAAATGGGAGAAATCTAACTAAGTTGAAATTATAACATACCGGATTTTGACCCGAACTTGTTTTATCGGAACGACTTGAACTCCCCTTTTTACCGATAAGTGAACGAAACCACGACATTTATCTCTACTACGACTTGAACTCCCTTTTTATAGATAATCTCAACTCAGAGGATTTTTAGAATGTTTTGTTGGAATAAATGAATCGCAATCTTATCGATATATATTTATAGACTCTCTCCGGGATCGAACGTCAAGTGCAAAGGAGATCAACAAACAAGGTAAAAGGAGAAGATCAACGACCAGGATGACGACGGTCGCTCGGGACGCCCTAGCAGCACTTGTAAACGCACTACATGTGCGTTTACAAGCGGTCTGGGATTACCCCGTGCCTAATCCTTGAACCATTCCCCTCAACAAAACCCATCAATCTACCTATAAGAGTGGATGCATCTCCCTCGGCAACTATCTCTTATATCCTAAACCCCAACATTTTACTCTTCTATCAAAATATTTTTTGAACCTACTACATTAAATTCGATAAATTATGGTGGATGAAAGTGATCAAAGGATTGTCCAAAACCAAAGTGACTCGGATGCTTTCTTTCTCGCTATGGTCAATTATACGGAATCGGTAACTATTATATTTTTATCTAATTTCGAACTAATTTATTTTAGACTTCATTATTTTCTCTTTTAAATTTATTTTAGTTATTTGGACTTGTTAGGTTATTTGGATATATTAGGTTATTTTAACTTATTTTAGGTCTCTCATGCATCGACCTACTTGACATATCTAGTCATCCAGTGGATCACTCCGGATCTCACCGCTTTGGATCTCACCACTCCGGAACCCACCACTACAGAACCCACCAAACCGGACCCTTTCTCCACGTTGTTTTGAATACCCTTCCGGTAGATAATTCGGGTATATTTGGGTTCAAGAGGTGGGTTGACTCTAAACCCAACCAGGGCCGGTCCTTGAAATTTTGTGCCCTGGGCGGGCGATAATACTTTTGGTACCTTTAAGTATTCAAATTATAAATTCACAATTGGGCTAAAGTTCATACCATTTATAATTGTTTGCGACTTATATCTACCATTCGAAATTTCGTCGTAATCACAGAAGAATAAGAATACGGAGAAAAGAAATATTATGATCAAGAGTAATTTTGTCAATATTTTCATTTCATATAGAAGTTTTTTCTTTATTTGGAGAAAAATATTTAGGTAAAGGGAGGGGAAAAAGTATATAGATTATTAATTTTCATTCCATAAGAAGAGTAAAAACGATTATAATTTATTGTTGGGTTTAAAAAATCTAAGGCATTTATAACCCTTTTTTATTTTAATTCTAATGATAATTAAAAAATTAAAAACTGAGCATAAATAAGTTAAATAGCGTGTAGAGAGAGAATAAAGCAATTAAAAAGTTAGCATTTATAACCCTTATTAATTTTACTAGATTATAGCATTATTGGTGCCCCCAAGGTACTGGTGCCTTGGGCTGCAGCCCACAAGGCCCACTACCAGGGCCGGTCCTGAACCCAACCTTGTTCCTCCCCCGCAGTGGCGGATCCAAGGGGGGTAACGGGTGGTACGGTGCCCCGACTTGCGACGTCGTTTTGCCTTAGGAAGGAAAAAAAGAAAGAAAAAATCTTCCTTAAAACGAATTATGTTACATATTGTTCTACTAGCTCATCTGGTAGAGGAAGGAAAGGAGTACATGAAGTCGTGGGTTTAAGTTATGGGAGTAGCAAAAAGTTCCTTTTTATTTATGGATTTATTTTAAACAAATTACAATATGTTTAGATAGAGAGATTAAATGATATTTATTAATTATTTCTTTAATTCCTAACTAATACAATAAAATTAATATAATTTTTAATACAATAATTCATCAACAACTATCTAATTTATATGACAATATATTTATAAAAAAAACTAAATATATAAAATAATTTTAAATTTTATCTAAGTAAAAAAATAAATTTAATAAAATTCATATAATTTTTAATACAATAATTCATCAACAACTATCTAATTTATATGACAATATATTTATAAAAGAAGCTAAATATATAAAATAATTTTAAATTTTATCTAAGTAAAAAAATAAATTTAAAGCTCAAATTTATAGTACAAAATTTAAATAAACTTTTTTTTTATTTATTTAATTTATATATTTTATTGTCTAATTTCAAGCTTAATATTCGGCTTTCCTTATAAAAAAAATTTTTTTGTGCCCCTCCAACCAAAAATTTCTAACTCCGCCACTGCTCCCCCGTATACCAATAGATTTGGTGGTGAGCAAGGATCCACATTTTATGGTGAACAAAACCAACATATGATGCCACCATTCGGTGTAGATTTTCAACAATTTACACGACCCAACGTATGACCTGAGGATTTTCCCAACAATCCTTACAAGGTTCATCTTTTATTTACTATGTTTTTTTGCTTAATAGTTATGTAGACTCTATAAAAATGAAACTCTTCAATGATCATTTGTTATGTATTTATTAGAGTTCACATATGCATGATTTTATGATTAATTCGAGACCTAGTGAACCGTATCGGGGCCCAAACGAAGACTACACGAACATAGCAAGCCATATCCACAAATATCAAGTAAATTGCTATTCTTAAATTTATATCGTAATATGTGAACTATTAAATAAATCAAATCTAATTGTGAACTTGTGAACCATACACAAGAACCTGAACTTGACCCCACATCTCAACCGGAACGTGACCTCACACCTCACCCAAAACAAGATAATGACGAGTTTCCTGACGGGATCGTGGACAAGGATACTGACCGGCCACTGGTTGGTAATCTTCAGCCCACTTATTTGCTTCATCGGGCCAAATCAATGTGGGAGACGCCCGATTAGGTAAATTTCACTATTTCTTACTTAATTAGAAAATCTTAATTATTTTATATTACTATTTTTAAATGAAAAACAAAATAAACTTGATATATATATTTTCTCACAATGTACATTATCATTATTGTTCCAAAAAGGCTCTAGTTTGTCGATTTCGTCGATGTGATGGATGTGCTCGTGATCTTTTGTACCGATACCGAAACATACATCCGATGGAAGCATGGCGGGTTCCAGTCGACACGTCGGGTTTATCAGGGTTGTTATTTGTCCACCTTACAAATGTGGACCACACTCTTCTAAATGAATTCGTCGAGCAATGACATCCAGATACGAACACATTCCATTTGCCGTTCGGAGAGAAGACGATCACACTACATGATGTTGTCCAGATTACCGGTCTCCCTATCGACGGGAACAATGTGACTGCCTTTTCATCTGGTGAAGAAATTGCGCAGGTCCGGATTTTAATTCGTCTTTTAACTTTGTTTTTGGTTTTCATTAGTTGTTTATGTTAATAAATTTACAGTTAGTATTTTCTTACCTTAATCACGACCTAATTCCGAAATTATACAAGCGACGGCTAACTTGTTTGGCTTTTGGGAGCCAAATGAGTGGCATGATATTTTTCACAACGGCGGCTTTAAACGGACGATCTCAAAAGCCGTATGGAGGATTTGATAGGCGCGGGTCACATGCCTGATTTAGTAGCATCCGTATCGTTATTGCAGTTGTTGGGTTTGACCACATTATTGGACAAGTCGGGTTCCAAGGTCAGACCTTATTACCTTGATCTTGTGCGCGACCACAAACGCAGCCGGCGCAACAACATGAGGAGCCCACACCCTCGCTTACCTCTATAGACAATTGGGTGAGGTCTCCCAGAGTGGAACGACGTAGATTGCCGGGTTCACCGCTCTTCTTGGGGTAAGTACATTACTAATTTCACATTTATAATTCACATCAATTTGCTACTACTTACGTTTTCTTAATATACAACACTGGATCTCCATTCATTTTTGTATCTTAGATACAAACTAGGCACCCTAATTTTAACAATAAAAAATAAAGATAAATGAGTTGGATAATCATTAAAAGAGGAAATATTTAAAGATTCTTCTCTCTCATATTAATAATCAATTAAATTTTATTTTTTGTTATATCGGGTAACTAAATATTCTTATTTCTCCTATTAATTATAATAAGTAAAAGATTGTGTAGAAGGTAGGATTCGAACTCTGAACGAGTTGCCCCTCCCTCCCACCCTTATACCAGTTGGACTAATTAAACTTTGTGTATTATTTTGATGATACACGATAATAATACACAATTTCAATTACACAATATTTATACATAATTTCAAATACACAATATTAATAAATAGAAGACTTGTGTAACCTGTGTACGAAATACCTTTCATTGAATTTCTTTCCTGAATAATATGTAGGTACATTATGTATACTCGAGTCATTTTATATCGCTCGAGTATTTCGTACACAAGGTTTTTGGTTACACAAGTCTTTTATTTATTAACATTATGTATTTGAAATTATGTATCACTATTGTGTAATTGAAATTGTGTATGCTCGAGTATTTCGTACACAAGGTTTTTTGTTACACAATTCTTTTATTTATTAACATTATGTATTTGAAATTATGTATCACTATTGTGTAATTGAAATTGTGTATGCTCGAGTATTTCGTACACAAGGTTTTTTGTTACACAAGTCTTTCATTTATTAATATTATGTATTTGAAATTATGTATCACTATTGTGTAATTGAAATTGTGTATTAATATTGTGTATCATCAAAAACATATACAAAGTTTAATTAGTCCAACTGGTATAAGGGAGGGAGGGGCAACTAGTCCAGAGTTCGAATCCTACCTTTTACACAATCTTTTATTTATATATTATAATTAAGAGATTATAATTAAGAGGAGAGAGAATATAAGGAGAGATTCTAGGAAAATTTTAATTACTATTTCCTATTTTAACATATCAGCAAATCCGTTTAGATCATTAATTAGAAATCTTTTATTTAATATAGAAGAGAGAATATCTCCAAATTAGGTAATATCTGTTAGTATTTTCTAATTAATCTTTTTCTACATAATTTTAAGTGCCTACTTTGTCTACACATTACAAAACATACCTACTATATACACAAAAATACGTTATGTACCTACTTAACCAACTCACCCTTCATTTTTTCGTGTTTCCAAGCACGCATCGCCGCGGGCCCTAACGTGCAACATGGCCCAATCGGGGCCCATTTTGAGACCAGACGGACTTTAGAGGTTTCTTCTGATCGGTTGCTTCGTTATAGGGAACAACTTGAATGTTTGGACGCGAGTCAAGTAATATGGTTTCCAATCGGACACCATGCCATCGTACGTCTTTCTATGTACGGGGTACGATTTGAATCGGGCGAGTGGTGGAGCGATATCATCCTAATAGGGTTCACATTAATTCGGAAGGGTTCAAGAGATTCATCTCGAACCCATGCGACATATGGTGAGTAGAAGAACTACGTTTTCACAACATTACAAGTTGCTTGATGACGAGGAGCATAGATGGGCCCTATGACATACCAAACAAGCCATTTGTACCCGATTGCGTGAGATATCGCTCGTTGTAGCTCCTTGGCAGGATTCCGAGGACTACATGGCATGGTACATCGCTCATGGTCATCCGTACCTCCTGAAGTCCTCTTGGATTCAAGATGATGTCCAACGTACCAACTCTTTTGCGGTTCAACGTCTCAACGCCACACCCTTATTGGCTCACGGCTAGCCCGACTTCAAAGGAGCGGAGGAAACCCAACGACACAAGACATTGAACAATTATACGAAATTTCAACGAACTTTCGTTATTAGCGCAATTTATGCGATTTTTTTTATTTTTTTGAATTATAATATCATTTACCAAAGAGTTGTGTTATTTTAATTTCTTTATTTTTTAGTTACAAGTTATATTATTCATCCGAAAATTTAGCGGTAAAAGGGTCAATTCAGGAGGGTAATAAGGATATTAAAAAAATAGTAATTAAAATAAAATAAAATAATATCATACTAAGTATAAGATGAAAAATACAGATAAAATAAATTATAAGTATAACCTACCGAATTTTGACTCAAAGTTGGTTCATCGGAACGCCTTGAACCAAAATCCGTATCATTTTCAAAGGAGCGGAAGTTTTCCGTATTATGAAGCCCTAATAATATCAAAAAATAAATTTCTTTTTTGTAAAATTGTAATTCATTGATTACTTGATTGATTTGGGTGAAAGTTTAATGTTTTAACTAGTTTAGGACCCGTGCCTTGCACGGGTTTTGAAAAAATTATATATCTTTATACGTGGACATTGTTTTTTATAAGATTATTTTATTTGTCCACATCTTTATTCCATATAGATTGGTATTCAAAAAGGTGAAACACATTTCTTGGAATTGCAGCACGATCAATCGGAATACAAGATGTGTTCGAAAAGAATAATATTTTATACAGGAGATGAGAGTATGTAAATTGGCCATGCCTATTAGAAATACCGAAATTGGTAATCAAGTAAGCTGATCCCACACGCAAAATTGTAAATCCATCAATATCTTGCTTGAAAATAGTAGCAAGCATCTTGTTTACCTGCGTTGTGAAAAGTTTATAAGTTAATATACATCTAACTATTTATATAGGATATAGTTAGTATAATTACAATATACCTTATTATCAACAAATATCATTTCTGTTGAGTATATGTCGTTTGGTTTCCCTGTAGGGAAACTATTCCACAAGTTACTAACATTAATAAATATCATTTCCGTTGAGTATAGTTAGTGGTTAGATCATCTAAGAAATGAATGTCGCTCATTGTTTCTTTCAGATACTACAAAAGTCAAAAAATAACTAAGTAGATTAATACATAATTCTATAATTTGAATAGAAATATATAAAAATACCATAGCTTTATACATTATGGTGAAGACAAATGAAACGTGATCGATAAATATAAAAACAGAATATAGATACCTAATAGATAAAAAAACAATCAATGTAAGATAAAATCTAATTTATAATAAAAATATATAAAATTTCGAAATGAATATATGTTACAAATAGAATATTTAATAAAAACTTTAAAAAACAGAAGTTTAAAGGTTTAAATAAAAATAGTGATTTATAATAAATATATTTATTTAAAAAAAATCCATGAAACATAAAGTTTCTTGGTTCTAATGAGATAGACTTTGAAAGTTATTTTCTGTTATAAAAAATAATATTTTTTATTTTGATTTTTAATATAAAAAAAAAAATTTAA
>BSUD01000008.1:114899787-114912952 GCA_033239045.1 Fagopyrum esculentum
GTTATAAAAACAGTAATTTACATTAAACGAAAAAACATATGTTTTCATAAAAAAAAATCATAAGGTTTCTAGGTTCTAATCAAATAGATGTTGAAAGAAATTTTATGTTTTAAAACTTTCTGTTACAAAAACCAGTATTCTTTATTTTGATTTTTAATAAAAACAATTTAAAATTTCAAAATATATGTATTTTATTAAAAGATTGATTATTTAATAAAAATATTTAAAAAAAATAGAAGGTTTTAAGGTTTAACTAAAAACAGAAAATCTGATTTTTAAATCTGAAAATATTGTGAAAAATTCTGTAAAATGCAAAAAATTTAAAAAAAAACAAAAAATTAAAACAAAAATCTATATTTCGAAAAAATTGGAAATCAACATGAAAAAATGGAAACCTATAATCTTACATAATCTAGATAAATCGGAAATCATTTTTTTTATGTAAAAAAACACTGGGTAGAAAATCGGAAATCAACATGAAAAATAGGAAACCGGTATATTTCGAAAAAGACAGTTTAGAAAATAATGAATTAGAAAAAGGAAACCACTATATTTTCGAAATTCAATATCTATATACATATATTAAAGCAGAAGCGTTTACTTCAACGTGGTTCATCCTAACAAAAAATATGCCACGTGTCATTTTCTTAAAATTTTAGTTTTTTTTAAATAATATATATAGTTACCATATTTTAATTATCCTATTATAGAACTTATATTTATCTACTTACCAAACATATATGTATATATACTAGAGAAAACTACATTAAACCACCCTTAAATTTTAGTTGTTTGCAGTTAACCACCCTTAAAAAAATTCTTTGCACTGAACCACCCTTAATATTACACTGTTTGCATTTAACCACCCAAATTCAACTTCCGTTATAAATCGTTAACTGTAAAAAAAATAAAAAATAAAAAGAAAGATATAATACTATATGAGAAAGAGAAAAAAAAAAACTAAAATCAAAAGTAAAATAGTGAGATGAGAGGAGATGTCTCTATACGTGTGAGTGGTAGAAATAAAGCAACATAGAAAAAGAAAAAAAAGAGAAAAAGGCAAAAGGATAAAGAGAAAAAGCAAAAGAAGAAAGAGTAAAGTGAATCATCTCTTCTTCAATTCACACACCAACAATCAAATGAAGGGTTCTTACCGATGAGCTCTCAGCTGCAAAATTCTTGCCTAATGGTAAATCTATTATTCTCTTTATTTATGATTTCGTTCATTAAAGTATCCTTGATCGATTTGTAGTTAAATTTGGTTGTTGAAACAGTGACCGAGAATGGTGGAAATGAATTGGAAGATGAAGTTTTGAAGAGTTTAGAAAGAGTTCCACCTTCAAATTTAGTGTTCATTAATACTTGTGGATAGCCTTCTCTTGAATTCTTCTTACCAGATGGTAATCCTTTTCTCTTATCTTGGATTTTGATATGTTATATTGTTATGTTATCATTCTCTATAAACAATTTTGTTTTGTATTCTGTTTTGAACTTGGAATTGTTGTTTGTGGAAGCAATTTAATTCTCTTTTATTGAGTTTTTAAAAGCTTAAAATTGATACTCAATACCAAGTTAAGTGATAAAATGTTGATATTTAGGCTGTTTGGTTTTGTAATTGAATCAAATTCATTTTGCAACACGAGCTTCTCATTGTTTATGCTCTTTTGATTTGGTTGTTTCATAAAAAATTGCTTTGCTGCTTATGGTTTCGGCCTCTCTATACAGTAAAACAGCATGTCTAGTCAATAGTAAATTTACATTTACTTAGTGCAAGCATAAATATAGTTTGATGCATACACAATATAACATTTAGACTTCAACCGACTTTCTTGATTTACTTTGTTAAATTATGCAGTAGTCTTCATATTCTTTGTTTTGTATGAACTAAAAACTTAAACTGCAATCAACAAACATCATAATAAGTCAAGTATTAAAAAACTCATATGAAGGAGTACAAAGTCTTCCAAATATTTGAACTATCAATAAGAAATCATCGTATAAGAAATCATCGGTTACTAGTGTCATGTATGTGTGGAGCATCACAATCAGCATTTTCGCAACATCAGTAAGTTGAGACTTGAGAGCTTGAAGCAACCTAATACATAAAAAAGACCTTGAAACTACAGAAGTATAACTTAAGCACATGAATTACCCAAATTATACAACACAATAATTTTTTCATTCCTTTCTATTTTTTGTTTGTGAAGTAGCTTTGATGGTGTTTGCTTTTCTTGGTCTCCCCCCTACGCTTTTGGCCTTGGGTGCTTCATGTGACTTGGGAGGATTAACACACTTTGGTCTTGTATGCCCTTCTACACCACAACGGGAACACTTGTTCTTCCCAACTCTATATCTTTGTTGCTTTTTAGACGTCTCTTCTCCTTTTTCTCGCCTCCTAGCCTTTTTTGGTCTTCCAGGTTGTATGATAAACTGAGGTGGATCTGGAGGTGACATGTCAACAGATTCCCATTCAATCTCTCCTGGTATTGGTTGAACAATTTGTCCATATGCCTTCAAGTAAGTTTCTTTAGTGTAATATTTGTCAACATAATCCTCCAACTTAAAACTTCTCAGCAAGATGCAAGCCATTGCATGTACACATGGAATCCCAGTTAAATCCCATTTAACACATCCACACTTTCTTAGACTCAAATCAACCACATACCTGCGATCTAAATGATCAACTTCATATCTATGATCTCCAGCCCACTCAACTTTGCACGTACTAAAGCTGTTTTTTTGTAGAGACTCCATCCTTTTTAAGGCTTTAGGAGTTATAGAGGAAGTAACATTCTTCATCCCTTCCCTCTTCAACACAAAACGTTTCATTAATTTTCTTCTGATCCACTCGCACATGGTCAATATAGGCAACTCTCTAGCTTCTAATATATAACTATTAAAGCTCTCACACACATTGTTCAACAACATGTCTGACTTGCAATCATGCTTAAACGCATGGTTAGACCATGTTCTTGGTTCAGCTTTCATCAAATAGGAGAATGCCCCTTCTTCTAAGCTTTTAATGAAATTCATTGCCACATCGAAATCATACTTAGTAGTTGCCCTAGCTGCCGCCCACAATGCATCCTTATATGCTTTTCCACCCCATTTGACTTTAAAATTGTTATGTAAATGTCTCACACAAACTCTTGTCTCAGCCATGGGCACTACATAATGCAATGCTTCAAGTAGTCCCTGTAAACATACAAAATATAGTCTAAGTTAAAGATAAATACTTTATAAACTAATTTCAAACTAAAAGAAATAAGTACCTTTTGTCTATCTGACATGAAGGTGATATTTGCATGGCCTAAATCTCTCATCAGATTTTCCAAGAACCAAATCCAAGTTTCCTTCCTCTCAGCTTCAACTACTGCATATGCCAAAGGGAATATATTGTCATTTCCATCCTTTCCAACTGCAGAAAGAATTTGTCCAGTATATGCCCCTTTCAAATGGCATCCATCTAAGCCAAGGATCGGCCTACATCCCTCTAGGAAACCTTTCTTACATGCATCCAAGCAAATGTATAATCTTTGAAAGATGGGTCTCTCGGGATAATCTAAATTGACCTTCACATATGCTGAGCTACCGGGGTTCCATTTTATGATGGTTGCAGCATAGTTCCACACCTTTCCATATTGTGAACTAGCATCACCTTGACACATGATATACGCTCGTATTCTCGCTCTGCATGCTTGAGTAAGAGAGATCTCTACATCATGGTCTCTTGCTACTGCATTCTTAAAAGCTTTCAAACGCCAACGTGGATCATCCCTATAATTCTCCAAATATTTCTCAGCCAACCAAATTGATGTCACCTTCTTATTTTGCATGCGCCATCCACATTTATGCTCAGGATTAAAGCTTTTTAATTGAAAGCTACCATCTACTCCTATTCTTCTTGCACAAGCCTTAAAATCACATAAACTCTCCTTACACTCACAATTTTTTCTCCCATGTTTGAAGCTACATTCACACTTATACTTACAATAAGCTGACACCTTAAGCTTGTCATTGTGCAAATAATAGTAGTCACGTTTTTTTTCGATTGCAAATTGTCTCAAAGCCCTTCTGAAGATATCATTTGAACCAAACACCATACCATTCTTGAAGACGATAGGTTTCATGAAGTCCACATGTGGGTTAAACTCAGGGTACCTATCCAAAAACAAAAAAAATCATGTATTAATACAAACAAAATTTTCATTTTTAATATATTACTAGATTAGATTACCTTGGTGTTTTCCTTTGATCCGAATCACTACCACTTCTTAAACAATCAACATCAAAATCATAAGGAACCACATCAGAAGCAACTTCTTCATCTTTCCCTTCGTGTACAACAACTTTGTTTGTATTATCAACCACAATGTCATCTACAAATTCTGTAAATATATCACCATCTTCATCTTCACTATCCTTGAAACTAAAATCACCATCTGAAGAAGAAGAATCTGAACCCACAACTATACCATTACCAAATAAGTTGGCATCATCAATCTCAGAAATTTGACATGATTGGTTGTGAGATGCTTGAAGTTGTGATGAACAGGCTTTAGGAATATATGTTGACCTCCTTACAATGGATGGGCTGAGATCATTGCCTTTAACAACATATATATGAGCAACTCTATAACCTCCAACTGAATTTACCATGTTCATTATATCACTGTCAACTAAAAGCTGTTTCAAACCGTTGTTGATACTTTTTCCCGCTTCGAGGTACCAAAGCTCTTTAATGTTATCTGCTCCAACTTCATTATTCATATAATCTTCTAAATCAAGCTTAGAAAGCCTATCGGGATCAACACCGTTTTTTATATGCACTAATCCGTTGATATATCGCATTCGGTCAGATTTAATCTCAAATTGACCACTATGCTGAAATCTCACTGTAATATTCATGTTACTACCTGCACATGCATGTTTTGAAACAAAAAATACATAAAAGAGCAAATTAGGAAGACAAACATTTGTAGTCTTCCATGTGAACTAAGAAAAAGTTGAATATATGATTTTTGACCCAAATCTCTAATTTATTTAGACAAAAAAAAAATTTAAAATTTTTGTTTACCTTCTTTCGTAACAGATTAGAAGTAAACGATACACCTATCCTCCAACGAGATGATTATCCAGGATCACCTTCAACAAGCGAGTGTTAATGGTCTATGAGAACAGGGCGACTATGGCTGCAGTAATCAAGAAAAAAGGATCAAAGTTATGCAGATCGAAATACGTAACTGTGAAGAAAGAAAACCATACCGTTCGGGTACAGGAATAGAGTCAAGATCATGTATGGTTTACTGCAGCTTTTGATCCTTTGCCTTCTCGTCAAGGTGCAAACTTTTGACAAGCGGTAGTGAAACTGTAAACCTGCAGATTAGGAAAAAATATTCTATAGGAGGCAGGTGTGATTTTGGATTAATTAAAAAATAATTGTATATATCCTTCTTTCTTATCCACTTAACGTTGATTTAACAGGGGTTAAGTATGGGTGGTTGTATGCAAACAGTTTACAATTTAGGGTGGTTTACTGTAGGTTTTTTTATTAAGGGTGGTTAATTGTACACAAGTATATATTAAGGGTGGTTTTATGCATTTTTCTCTATATACTATTAGTGTTAAAATATATATCTATATACTAATAATAAAGTAGAATAAAGTAGAAGCCTTTAATGTCATATGCTTTTTTTTTCGTTCTTTTTGTCAATGCAATTTAAAACGCACTCTCATTTTAAAAAATTAATTAAAAAATTATATAAACTAACTATCTATTTATATATATATATATAATATACTAATATTAAAAAAAACCTAATTTATATAAACCATGGTTCCATATATTTTTATATAACGGGTCGTTTAACATTCAGTTTCATTTTATCACCTTTTTTTTATCAAGAACATGTAAACTATCATTTATTTATAAATATCCCTTTCTGTTTTTATTATTTTTTACTTTCCCTTATAATATTATCTTCCAACTCACTTTAATTAATAAATAGATTTGTTTTACAATTTATTAAAACTAATCCCGCACACGGTGCGGGTATTAGACTAGTATACATTTAAAGGAGAAATTCAAGAAAATCGGAAATCAATTTATAGCATAATGAATTAATAAAAAGAAAAACACTATATTTCGGAAATTCAAAATGGAAATTCTAAGAAAATCGGAATTCATATTCAGGAAATCATTTCGGAAAAATCAAAATGAAACCTTCAGTATGAAAGAATTACGGGTAACAAAATATTTTACGAATAACAAATCGCTTGATCGGAAAAAAAATAATGGATAAACATACAAATCGGAAACAAACTATGAGCAAAATTGGAAAAAATATTTCCATCAATCAGAATATTTTACGAATAAGAAATTGTAAATTTACGAATATGAAATCTGATTTTTTTTAACAGAAATATTAAATACGGTTAACAGAATATTTTATGAATAAAAAAAAATTCGGAATACTTAAAATTTTAATTTTTTTTTATTAAATCAGAAAATATGATTTTTATTCAAAAAATATTTTGAAAATTTCTGTTTGTTGCAAAAAAAATTAGAAAAAAACAAAAATTAAAACAAAAAATCTAAATTTGAAGCAAAACTGTAATTTTTAAATCAATAGAAATCAAAATGTAATGCGAAATCACTTAATCGGAAAAAAATTTAAAATGGATAATCTGCTTATACATCGGAAATCAATTATAATTATAAAAAATCTGATTTTTAACAGAAGTATTAATTTCAAAATCAAAATATTTTACGAATAAAAAAAATCACTTTTTTCGGGAAAATTGAAAATTTTATAATTTCTTATTAAATTAGAAAATCAGATTTTTAATTAAAAAAAATCCTTGATTCGAAAACCTTCTGTTTGTTACAAAAAAATTTGAAAAAGGAAAAATAAAAATCTAATTTTTAAGCAAATCAGTCATTTTTGAAAGAAATCA
Organism: Fagopyrum esculentum; assembly: GCA_033239045.1. Classification (NCBI taxonomy): domain Eukaryota; kingdom Viridiplantae; phylum Streptophyta; class Magnoliopsida; order Caryophyllales; family Polygonaceae; genus Fagopyrum; species Fagopyrum esculentum. The sequence continues at coordinate 114,906,745 of BSUD01000008.1, forward strand.
ATGGACATTCTACATACAAATCGAAAAAGTTCAATTGTTGAATTTCAAAATCACTTGATTGGAAAACTCAAAACAGTAATAGATAGACATTAGAAGCAGAAAAGTAGTAGGAGGAATTAATCACAAAGGTTCGAAAAGTAGAAGCATTAATCCAAAAAAATAAATTCTTGCAAATATTGAAACAAAACAAAAAAAAATAACAGAAAGTGGAAATATCGACCTACAAATTGATAATAAACGCATTGGAAGGAGGAATTACCTCCGAAATTTGAAGTAATGGAAAGATGGAACGAAGAAATTCTAAAACCCCAGAGCGAGCAACTCGATGATTTGAGGAGAGATAAGAGGTGAAGGATGAAGGGTGAGTTATGTATTGTATTTATAAAGAAGGCGCTCCCATCTGTTACCCGTAAAGATTCGATTAAGTTTATTTTTTAATTTTTTTTATCATCATGGATTTTATTTTTTTTCACATTGGCTGGCTACATCTGGTGTAAATACCGATTTGGTACGGATTTGTTTTTTCCCGGTTTGTTATGAATGAAAAAATAATAATTTGATGATTTTGTTTGAATTCGGTTGAGATTTTTAGTTGGCGTTATAAATAATTTTAATGAATTAGTAATTCATATAAAAAAAAGATTTTGTAATTTTAATGTGAGAGCTGAATTTTAATTCTCTAGATTTTGGGAGCGCCACGCCAGCAGTACATAACTCTCTACTTTAGTAGTATATATTGATTTGATTGAAGAATTTGGGTGGTATAAAATAAGTGAAACTAGTCTAATACCCGCACCTTGTGCGGGATTTAGTTTGAATAAATTGTAAAAAAAAATATTATTAAAAATTATTATCTAAATAAATTACAATTTTTTTAAAAAAAAACGCTAAATGTAAGAAGAATATATTAATATCAATCTGATTAGATCACATAACAAAAAAATTAATTATTTAATTTATAATAATTGCCAAAGTTTTAAATAAAAAAAATTATGTAACAAATTTATAATTTATTTTTTAATATTATTACCTATAACTAAAAAATTAAAATATTTTTTAAAAAAAACTTTTTTTAAAATCGATTATTTTAAAAAAAAATCAATTTAATAAAACGATTATAAAATCTTTATTAACAATAATACAAATATTTAAATTTAATATTGTTATATCACATATTGTAACCCATAAGATTTAAATGTTAGTTCCGATTTATTTTGTAAAATTTAGAATCCAAACAAAATCCATTGAAGTCTCTAAATTCGGTTAAGTGATATGATTATTTTTTTTTTAAATTATTTTTATAACGTAAGATATTGAATATGATGAGATGGAATTATTTTTTTTTGAATTGGCATAATGAGATGGAAAATATTTTAATTTTGACTTCAAACATTTATCGAATAATGGTATAATTGTAAATAAAATGTGGCAAAACTGTAAATATTTGACAAAAAATACTAGGTGTATGAATAAAGTGTTGAGATGTGGTATAAGAGGGTTCTATTTTAGTAGTATATATAGATTAGCAAGCCCCTAATTAAGAAGGTCTTTTAACTTGTAAACGGTAGAAGTGCTTTATTGTCGTCACCAACTGATTACGGTTCAAACGGTTCGGGTCCAATTTTGAGACCGGAACTATGAAGAACAACGGAGTGGGTACGTCACCAACTTCGAACCTACCATTCGTATTTGATAGGTGGACGTTGCGTCGTTACGTGAGTAAACAACATATCAGACAAAACTCACAGAAGACTGGAGACTCCAACTTGCTCTCCTACATTCATCTCGAGAAACTGTGTAGGAGACTAGAGTGACGGATGCGACAGAGAGAAATGGAAGGAGAAGCATCAAACAAGCAGATCATCTTCAAGAACTATGTCACTGGCTTTCCCAAGGAGTCGGATATGGAGCTCAAAACTTCCACTATTCTCCTTAAGCTTCCGCAAGGTTCCAATGGCGTCCTTGTCAAGAATCTATATCTCTCTTGTGACCCTTACATGCGCGCTCGCATGATGAAGCACGATCGTCCTGGCTATATCGATTCTTTTACCCCTGGTTCAGTACGCCTCCCCCATTTCTCTTTTGAAACCCTAGAAATTCACCAGCACGTAGTTATTTTTAATCCCATGAAATATGATTTGTTTATTTGGATGTTGAACTTATTCCCCCATTAATTATTTGACTTGTCTGCTTATTCACTAATTTATTCGTTTAATTGGCCTCTTTATCAGTCACCTTTATGATATTGTTCCCAATTTTTAAAATCATGGGCTGGAAATTGAAATAGGGAGAATGAACTTGCAGAAAAGTCTAGGCAACTTGTGTGATACAAGTGTTGATTTTAGAGATTAAAATAGGGAAATTGAATTCTTAGACCGATTTAATACTTAGTACGCCGGTTACGAATCCCAAAACTGAACAACTTTTATTTCAATTTCAATGTTCTATATCAATGATAGAGTGTATATTGTAATTTTGGACTCATGGATCCGTATTTGCAGCCGATCACTGGATATGGTGTGGCAAAAGTTTTGGAATCCGGACACCCAAGCTTGAAGAAAGGCGACCTGGTTTGGGGAATGACAGGATGGGAAGAATACACGCTTATTACATGGCCAGAGACTTTGTTCAAGATCATCCATACTGATGTTCCGCTCTCGTATTACACTGGAATTCTTGGTACAATCTTCTTTACTCCAACTTGTTCTCAGAAACCTCCCCTAGAAATATGATTAAACATATTAACGACTAATCTGTCACTTTGGGGTTTTGTGTGGGTGGATCATGTAACTGAATTGGCTTTATGGTAATTGACATTTATTATGCCATTACTCTTTATGTGATGATGGATGAACATGATACATCATATCATAGTGGACTTCATGGTGTAATTTTTACTCTGGAACAAGAATGTGTGGGACATCAAAATTCCTGACATAATAAGTGTTATTAAGCATATAATTTTTCACCATTTATATGCAAAGGAACTAGGTTAGGGAAGATTCGTTGAAGTACTTAAGTTCTGAAATTTGGCATCAGAGCTGAGTAGACTTTTCAGATCATTCATGGCTTCTGATACATTTAGTAACAAGTGATACATTGAGTGATGATTCATGTTTCCACAATATTGACCATTGCACTTAAGTTTGAAACCACGTGCTCTCACTGCATGATCATAACATAATGCAGTTCACTTCCTCTTCTTTCCACTTATATTGTTGCTTATAGTTATGGTCCTGAATAATTTCAAAGTATTTGTACAATTATAATTTTGCCGTATGCACACTGTAGGAATGCCTGGAATGACAGCCTACATTGGTTTCTTTGACATCTGCTCTCCTGCAAAGGGAGAACGTGTCTTCGTGTCTGCGGCATCTGGAGCTGTAGGTCAGCTTGTAGGGCAATTTGCAAAGTTAATGGGCTGCTATGTTGTTGGAAGTGCTGGTAGCAAAGAAAAGGTAGCTTAATGTCTCTACAAAACATAACTGCTAATATTAGACTATGTGAAAATTTTCAGCTTACTTGCGTTCAAATAGCCTATTTACAAGACTATAGTTTGTTGGTAAGTTTAGTTATTTACATACAAAGGCTTGTCACACACAGGAAATAAATTTTCTCAACCCCTTCGGGGATGGTGAACACTGAACTTCACGCTTCAAAGTTATGTCACAATATTTTCCCCTGACCAAGTGACCATTTATTTAGTAAATATATTATTTACTGTACTCCTTTGTAAGTAATGATTGCTAATATTCTATACTGATAATTTCCCTTTCTAATATATCCTTGGGATGTAAGGTTGATCTGCTGAAAAATAAATTTGGATTTGATGATGCTTTCAATTATAAGGAAGAACAAGATTTAGATGCAGCGTTGCAGAGGTATGTCTAAACTAACCTTTTCGGCCAAACAAATTCACCTGATTGTTATTTTTCCTTGTTTCAAAAATGGACCTGCAGGCAAGTATATTGTGCTTATGGATAACAGAATGCAGAAGACTAATCAAGTACTTGTGTGTCATGAATCTTTATTTTTTGGTTTGGAGTTTGGACCCTGACGCAGGTACTTTCCAGAGGGCATAGACATATACTTTGAGAACGTTGGAGGGAAGATGCTAGAAGCAGTGTTGACCAACATGAGACTCAAGGGTCGAATTGCTGCGTGTGGGATGATCTCACAGTACAATCTGGAGCAGCCAGAAGGGACGCATAACCTGTTCAATTTCATCACAAAGCGTCTTCGCATGGAGGGGTTTGTTGTCTCGGACCACTATGACAAGTACCCGAAGTACTTGGAGATGATCATCCCGCATATTAAGCAAGGGAGGGTAAATTATGTTGAGGATGTAGCTCAGGGCCTTGAGAGTGCGCCTTCGGCTTTGATAGGTATCTACAAGGGCCAGAATGTTGGCAAGCAGCTTGTTGTTGTTGCTACCGAGTAGCTTCTGTTTAACTTCTATGCACTTTAAGGACCGGCCAAAATGTACTTTTTTGTGATTATAATGTTTCATAAAAAGCACTTCAAAGTTATAAACATATACTTTTTTGTTGCATATAGCTAGACTAGCAGATATGGAAAAAAGCTTGATCCTTATATACAGAGGGGGAAAAAACCTATTCCCCAATAAAGTACTCTCCGTTCACGCGCCTAGGAAGGGAGTACCTTTTCCCGTTTCTCAGCTAGAAAATCCTAGCTGCCGCCCCAATTTTCGCTTTCCCAACAACAGCCCTGACCTTAGGGCATCTTCATCCCAGATATTTTGAGTTTCTTCACTTATATAAGAAACAATTTTATTATTGAGATGTCAGATTTGGGGAGAGAACCAAGATGATGAATAGAGAGAAGTTTCTCTGCAGAGAAACTAAATCTGACATATATTTTGGTTCTAACAATAAAGCAAAAAAAAATCAGTAAAGAAATCAAAATTGGATTTCTGGGATGAAGATGGCCTTAGATTCACCAAAAAACTACAGCAATCGACAAATCTAGCGAACTCATCTCCATATATTCGGAAAGCAAAGGAAAGACATTTCTGTATCAAGATGTGAGGCGGCAGAAGCAAAGGATGAGTGACTGGCAAGGATGGCCCCGGAAGAAGACGAGGTGGCGGCCCATTTTCAAGCTTCTCAAATGGCCTAGTACAAAAATTCAAAGCTTGGGAGGTGTCCCAAGGGCTTGCTAAGGTTCCGCACAGACCTAAAAAGGGGGGGGGGGAGCGTGTATGAGAATGAAATGCTGAAAGGTGAAGAGTTGTTGGTCAAGTTGTTGAAGCACCCAAAAGCAAGACTGAGGGTGTCGTGGTCTACGAAGCAACCTGTCGATTTGGAAGGGAAACAACTTCGGTCTCTCTCAATCGATCAAAGAGGTAAACAACTTATCCCCCACAGAAAACATAGATCTATATTTGCAGTCGATTATATGAAATGATTAATGGAAATAGGGAGACTTGCTTTAATGCTAGAACTTTACATTAACCGACTAGACTTGGAATTAGCTAATTGTACTTTGTGTGACTACATGATATCCGGCCTATTTAACAAGCACTTCATCACTTGTTTCATCCAACATGTTCTTCAAATGGAACTTCTTCCTATCTTTCTCCCTTCTATTGTCTCTATCAAAAAACACCCTATAAAATAAACTATACACATCGCTCAAAGAAGCTGTTTGCCAAGTAAATATTCTTCAACAACAGCAGAACAATGAGAAATCAGATAATGCAGAACAACAAGAAGTTAAGAACAATGAAGAGTCTTCTAAGAATTCTGATCTGGAAGAATATCTTAGTTGTCTAGCTAAGCTTTCCAATTTGTCTCTTGGAGTGAAATTCACTAGAATTTACAGTGTCATGGTTCCCGTTAGTGCTTGTCTGATAGAAAAGAATGAGCAAATATGGACTAAGTATTTACCCGCTAGTATATATTACATATTATTATGTAGGATGCTTTCAACTTGCTTGCCTAGTGTTGCTTGTTGTGTGAGGTTGGTTTGTGCAGGCTTATCTTTGTAGTATTTCAGCATTGGTGAAGAGTTGATTAACAAAAGATCAGGTTCCAACAGACAAACACGAAACATGGCGCCCAAGTATCAAGAAAGGATGACTATCTATATTTTCTCAATCAACACTAGAAAATAAGTACATGTCTCTTTGCCAATTTTTTCGTTGTGTGCAGGTTCTTACTGCTCCGCGGGGGGGGGGGGGGGGGGG
>BSUD01000008.1:114916990-114944316 GCA_033239045.1 Fagopyrum esculentum
ATACATATATATATATATATATATATATATATATATATATATATATATATATATAAAATGAAATAAAAGAGTACATATAAGTATTTTAGAGTCTATTAACGTTTATAGAAGCTTGGAAGTAATGGGTATATATTTTTTTATATAAAAGTATATTTATAAACATAATATATATAGAATATATAAAAAAAATTACGAGTATCTACACATAAATACGAGTTGGGATTTCAGGTTTATATACATAAACATAAGAATATATATATATATATATATACTCAGGACGTAAGTGTACCCAAATCCGTACAAGATGAGAAATTAAATATGTAGATATATATATGAGTACCGAATAATTACACAATTAAATAAGTGAGTGATAAGAAAGTTTAAGAATAAATTTGAGAAGCCTTCGGCTGAGAGTAAAATGGTCTTCTACCGTAAGAACTTGTTCCGTAATCCCTTAGCATGAGGTTGAACATCGGAATGTGATTTTGATACACATGCCTTATTTGACAGGCATCTGAGTTACAACGAGTACGGACTTTTTGAGACGTGTTAGAGTGTATCTTGACTCAGGTAAGTCCTTGCGACTTACTTAGCCAGTTTCTGAGTGTTAGTTGAGTGATAGTAGTGGTGTGTGTTATTGCTTGATTTAATAATAATAACTTGCTAGGACGACTGTTACTATTTACGTAAGGCCCAAGTGTATGTATAACGGGCCGTGACATCACTGCCCAGCTCTGACAGGAGACTGGGAGGTTCTCTATACCCAGACCATGCAGGTACAAGGTGAGATGCATCGGATCCATTCCTGATGGTTACACCGGGGCGGAGGCGAGGTTTGGGAATCCCTCGTGTCACAAAATAAGTATCACTAGAGTGAATGAGTAAATTAAAGCAAGATAATAAAACGGACTTGTTTGAAAGCATGCTGAGTGTTTATGTTTATCTGAGTGTGTTTGTGCTGCTATTATTCTGCTAATATTTAGATAACTAGCTAACGGTTCTTGTTGTTGTTGTTTTAGATTTACCGTAGGTTAGATCAGCAGCTGAGTGATCCGGAAGTAGTGGTCAGCCGGGTCTCCGTACTCCTTAGAGTGGGGTTGGGGTTGTTTGTCTTTCCTTTCTTTTGGTTAAGACAGTTGTTCTTTTCTTTTGTTTAAGTACCGTAGGCTGCTAGACAGTGTTGCATTCATTACTCTAAAAACATAGTTTTTATGAATTTCGGTTTCTTTATTTGTGTCTTGTTGCAAGATCCTAGTATTGTTGTTGTCAAACTGAGGTCGGGACCCATTGTGAGGTCCTAACCAGTAGCACTCCGAGTTTTGAGAATTTGGGGTGTTACAGTTTTGAAGTTTTATAATATTGGAAGAAGATGGCCCCAAAGTATCCAACATTAGCCAAGACTGTGCAACAAATTATGGCCGTTCCCGCATCAACGGTGGCCGTGGAGCAAGCTTTTAGTCAAGGAGGAAACATGCTAAGCTACAAGAGGAGTCAATTGAAGCCCAATAAATTGGAGGCTCAAGTTTGTGTTCAAGATTGGATAAGGGCGGAGAGGAGGCTACAACGGAATGCACCCACTTATGATAGATCATCGGATTCCAACTCCGATGATCCGGCCACTACTTTCGAGTCCGAGGCGCAAAGGTAAGGGGGTTACGAAAACAACTCGGAAGTCCGAAAAAAGGTAAGTAAATGTAAGAGAACTACGTGGGCTTTGATTCCTCTTAAACCCCAAGAGGATACGTAGGCAACCGGGAAACCGGTTCAAGCCCTTTTCTTTTTTTTCTTTTTTTTTCTTCATTTAGTTATATTCAAAATTTCAAATACTAATGTAAAGATGTAATATAAAAAATTGAATGTATAAAAAATTTAGCTTGCTTTATTTTGTTGTAGAATTGTAGTTAGTAATTTTGTTTACTATGTAATTATTATACATTGAATTTCAATGTATAAAAAAATTTATTCTAGTTGCTTCTTTCTTTTATTATTGTTAGTAATTTATTTTAGTATGTAATTATTTTATTCAAAAGCTAATGTAATGAAAAAAAATTCAATGTATAAAAAATTTGAGTTTGCTTTCTTTTATTTACTTACTAATTCTATTTAAATGCTATTGTACAAAAAAATAAAATTCTATGTATAAAATATAAAATTATAAAATATTTTTTAATATATATAAATTAAACGTATAATTTTTAATTAATATATAAATATATATTATATTACTTATATATATATATATATTTAAAGTCATGTGCCAAACCGCCGGTTTAGGTTTAGGTTTGGCCAAAGGCCAAACCTAAACCGCCGGTTCCCAAACCTAAACCGCCGGTTTAGGTTTGGGACCCATCTCTAGTCCACTGGGATTAAGAACAATGAAAACTAGAACAATTCCTTTCCTTGTGAATAAGTAGTAATGGTGAAATCAAATTTGGTTGTATGTTTATTGATTTATGTCAAAGCATCCATCGGCTGCTGTTATTACAAGAAAAGGCTTTGAAAGAACAACATCAGTTTGTCTTATTTTGGATGTGAAATCTGGTGTTCAAAGATGTAGTCAACTAATTATCATCCCAGGACTGTTAAATAATGTGTGCAGAAGAATTTGCATGGAGAAGTTTCCTCCATGGTCTGAACGATCTTGAGATCAAGTCTGCAACGGTTGGTTGTGTCTGTTATGCCCTATTTTATGACTATGTGACATTATGAAAGTGTAATTCTCGGTATTACAAGTCATCTGTTGTTGTATGTGTGCGGAATCTTCTAAAAACAAGAAGTCGACTAAATTATGTACTAAGTGTATGAACCAGTCAAGGGTATCCATTGAAAATTCCCTCACTTGCTTCTCATGCAATAATAAAAAGACCGAAGAAGGAGCTACATCCACGGAATTGTCTAAAATAGATACCGATATTCGATCACATGAATTTTTTGGCTTTACCAAAAGTTTTTTTTTTACTTTTTAACAAGAAATGTGAGCCAAGTTGTTTAATCACTTCTAGGAAGGAAAGAGGAGGTATGAATTTGCATTTTAGATCAACCTTGTCGCATTACCAATCTGTTCTAACTAAACCTAGAGTAAGTCAAATCAAGGAGGACCTGTGGAGATTAATAAACTATAAAACGATTACATGTAAAAGCGAGTGCATGAATAATCTCAATGGTAATATCGGAAAAAAACTATAAAACGGAGTTTTTGTTCGGAATAGTGGAATTGGACTAACTTGAACTTGACATGTAAAAACGAAAACATTCAAATGATTATGCTGGCACAGACCAAAACGAAGGACGAGCCTGATGAAAATGTATGGAAGAGCGCAGGTTTTGATAAAATCTTTTTCGTCCCGACCATGGGTTTTGCTGGGGGTTTATGTCTCTTGTGGAAAGAATACCAAATCAAAGGTGAAAAAGTAGAAATTATTAAAGTTTCATAAAGATTCCTTTTAATGAAACATACTAACTCTAACAGGCATTTTGAATCAATGATTATCTTCATTTATGCACCACCAAACGAACAATTGAAAAATACGTTTTGGTTACAATTAAAAAGTGAAATGGTGAGTATCAAAACTCCGATGATTGTAGTCGGAGATTATAATGATTTGATGGAACAATCTAATAAAAAAGGAGGTGTTACAGCCGCAAATAATAGGTTCGATAGACTACTGCAGTTTTCTAATCAATTTAATTTAAGAGATTTATCAACCAAAGAAATGACTTTACTTGGAAGAAAAAGAAAGAATGTGATAATTACACGTACGAAAAATTGGATAGAGTGATGACCTCTTTGGAGATCATTCAAGAATACCCTGACCTAGATACCAGGAACCATACTTTCACAAATTTTGATCACTGCATGATCTCCTTCCTTTTTAAAAATAACCAGACAAGCGTAAAAAATAAACCATTTAGATTCGAAACAATGTGGATGCTAAGACAAGACTGTGAAAACGTTGTGAAACGAGTATGGAGGACTCAATACCAAGGTACAAATATGTTTAACTTAGTAAAAAAGACAAGCTTGCTCAAACAAAAACTAAAACAATGGAGTCGAGAAAATTTTGGTTTCATAAACAAACAACTGCTAAAAGTAGATGAAGAATTAGAAGGAGTACTAAAAATTAGTTTTTCACGCTTTGACCAAGATATCAATAACAAAATCAATAGACTGAATAAGAAAAGAGAGTGCCTAGCTAGTAGAATACCAACATAAGTATTGGATGTAGTGACCTAAGACGAGAAATTTATAATTTGGACATAAGAACACCAAGTTTTATCATAGGAAAGCAACGGGACGAAGAAATAAAAAAATAATTACGAGGATTACTAAAAATAATGGTGATGTATTGACAAAAGATACTGACATCAATGAAGAATTTGTAAATGAGTACAAGACTCGATTCAAAGCTACATCAATTGACATGAATAAATTACGAAACCAATTATAGATTATCCGTCCAGAAATATCCATTACTGACAAATTATATTTGGAAATGCCTTTTCCACAAAAGAAATCAAGGAAGCACTTTTTAATATAGACTCAGACAAATCGCCAGGCCCAGACGGGATGCCGACGGGTTTTTATCAAAAATACTGGCATATCGTCGGCCCAACACTTGCTAGAGCGGTCAAAAGTTTCTACAAAACTGGTAAAATACTTAGACAACTCAATCATACTTTAATAGCACTACTCCCAAAGATTGATAACCCAACAACAACATCACACTACAAACCTATTAGTTTAGTTTCAATGGTTTATAAAATTATCTCGAAGATATTAGCAAAAAGATTAAGTTTAGTCCTTCCAAAACTAATTCACCTGCTACAAAGCGCGTTCATAAAAAATAGAGCAATCCAAGACAACGTGCTCATTGCTCATGAAATTTTTCATGGATTCAAATCAAAAAACGGAAAGGAAGGCTATATGGCCATTAAATTGGACATGGAGAAAGCCTGTGATAAAGTTTAGTGGGAATTCCTTAAAGCGGTGTTGGTCAAATTTGGATTTGGGGATAAATTTCGAAATTGGATACAAGAATGTATATCAACAGTTTCTTATTCTATTCTAATCAATGACTCTCCTACTAATTTATTTTGTACGCAACGTGGACTCAGGCAAGGCGACCCACTATCCCCCCTCCTGTATGCGGAAGTTTTAGCTAGAAACCTGCAAAAAATATCTAATGATAACCCCAAATCTATTGGGTTCCCTATTTCGAAAAATGGGACTAGAATTCCGTTTTTAGCCTTTGTAGATGATATTATAATCTTCACCAAAACTTCCGCACAAGCAAGTGATATGGTGCTTTCGGTACTAAAGGAATATTGTGACAGTTCTGTGCAGATTATTATTTACCATAAATTCGTGTTTTAAACTACCGCTAATATTGATCAAAGTAATAGGAGAAGAATTCAGGGTCATCTTGGAATCAATATTTCTACCAATCTAGAACAATACTTAGGTTGTCCAATTATCAACGAACGTGTCAACAAAGATATTTTTAATTCCGTTATCAATAAAATAAACAACAACTTACAAAATGGAAAGCGTCCTCTTTGTCTCAAGAAGGAAGAATAACGGTAATAAAATTAATAGACTTTTCTTTTGGAACAAGGGACCTACATCACCCTATGATCAGTTGGGATAAGATTTGTAAACCTCGATCCCTAGGAGGAACGGGGATAAGGAAAGCGGAAGACATGAATAAAGCATTACACATGAAACTTTTGTGGAAAATCATGGCAGAAGTAGATAACATATGGGTCAAAATTGTAGAAGAAAAATACTAAAAGGATAATGCCTCTGGAACTACGAATGCGGAAAGAATGTGTCTTGGCAATGGAAGAACTTGATTAAATTATATAAAGATTTTGATAAAGGTCTTGCCTGGAGGGTAGGTGACGAAAAAGCGGTAAGATTTTGGAAAGACAAATGGTTATTGGACAGACCGCTTCAAGACGTCACGACAAACCCAACTATAGTGAATCTGATGGAACTAACTTCCTCATTTATTACTAACAATGTAGGCTGTTTTGGTGGATTGACCCTAATACAATGTTACAATATGCATGCTAACCCCCACCTTTTTCTTTTGGCAAAATAGCCCCTAATCTGTCAATTCTTTCTTGATGGAAATACTGCTGCAAAGGGCAATTTGGAAATGAAGAAAGTACTGCTGCAGTAAGTTGCAGAATGAGGCAGCCGTCGATGTGACACCTCTGCAGAGCATTCTTTCTTTTCCTCCAAAACAGCCCTTTCTTGCAAAAAATGAAATATCTTCCATTTTCAAATCATCATTTTCAGAAAACTTGGGCATTCTTTCTTTCATACATAACAAAACCAACTCTTCTTCATTCATTGAAACTGCTGCATTTGAAGATAAAGTGAGTCATCGAGTACTATTGGGTAAGGTTACTGTTTCTCATGTTTTAACGGAGTAATAACTGTAGTTTATATTCCGGTAGATTCTTTATTTCATGTGGATGAAGGTTGAAAATGTTTTAAACACGATAAACAATAGTGATCGGGTAAGTTGTACATCTACGACGACTTGTTATTGGGTATTGAATTACACCCGGTTGTTGGGTATCTATAAGTTTGGGTAGCTACCTGCTTTTGGGTATCTACACGTTAGTTCATAAATGTACTTACACATGTAACATCTTTGTTTCAGGTATGGATACTGTACAATTTACATGTTACTCCGGGGGAGATTGGGTTAGTTTGGATGTGATTTGGAGTTATGTAGGGACAATTCAAAGCAAACACATAATTATAAGATAAGGGACAACAATAGATGCGTTAAAAGGGTTAATTGCATCAAGATTTAAGTTGGCAATGGAAAAACACAATCTTGTATTAACATACAAAAATAGTATCAATGAATGTTTACACCCTTTCACTATATTGATAGTTTTGAAGATTTTGAAGCATATGTGGAGGCAAACAGGGTAGATAATGTGTGTTGGAGTATCCCATTGTGTGTTACAATGGAAGAAAAACATGATTTAGGGGTATCAATACTCAATAGTGATGATGGGGTAGTTTCAAGCATAGTGGTTTATGATGAGCGGGTTGCGAGGGCAAGAATTGTTGAGGACACATCAAGGTATGAATGTTCACATCCTACTTTGCTTAGTGAGTCATTGGTCGGGCTCAAATAAAGGTGGACACTTGAGGTTGGTTAGACTTATAAGAGTAAGAAGGATTTAAAGGTTGCTTTGTGTATGAATGCCATGTACTAGTGTTTTGAGCACATGATAAAAAAAAATCACAGAACCGTGTTGTGGTTGCTAAGTGTGACGCAAGTACTTGCGAATGGAAAGTTCGTTTCTCTATTTTAGGCAAGTCTCAACATTTCACCATCACACGGTACACCAATGAACACACTTGTTCTTTTGAAAGCAGAAGGCGCAATCGTAGGACCCCGTCTGTAAACGTAATTGCACATCTACTGCGTGATCTGTAAGTAAATTTGTATCCTCAAGTTTTTGCGTGGTTTGTGTATGCAATATGTAAATTAGGGTTTGTGGGGATAATGTACGGTTTCGTGTATACATTTTGAATATTTTGCGTAAACATTTTGTAATATAGGGTTTACGTGGGTTACAATAGAAAATTTGGGTACCCTGTGCAGGTACGCTAATGTGAAGAAGCTACTGGAACCATTAACTGTTCAATCAGTGATGAAAAACGATTTCAAGATTGATGCGTCGTATTGGGTTCGCTAGAAATCCTTGGACGTAATTAAGGAATTACTTAGAGGGACATGTGAGGAGAATTATAGTGGAGTTCCGGTCTATATGCGCAAACTGCGTGAAACTAACCTCGCTAGCGTTACTTAGAGGGACATGTGAGGAGAATTATAGGAATAAAGAAATAAAAACTTACGAAATTTTCTTCTTCAACTCGATCGTTAGATGATGAAAACAGAGAGAACGAGGAATGGAGAAAATTCCTGCCATAAATGATAGGAGAATAAATGGAGAAGCAAGTTACCTAAAAATTTAGGAATACATAAGTAAAAACTTACGAAATTTTCTTCTTCAACGCGATCGTTAGATGATGAAAACAAAGAGAATGGGGAATGGAGAAAATTTCTGCCATAAATGAGAGGAGAATAAATGGAGAAGCAAGTTACCTAAAATTTTTGAATCGCCCCGCATTGCTTTTCCATCTCACTGTTCCTCTGATTGGGTATGGATGTGACGCCTTTGCAGGATTTTTATTGAACCCTATTGTTCACATCGTAATTGGGGAAACCTTTTTTATTTAGCTTTTTTTTTTGTATTAAAGTACAAGGGGTCATTACACAAAAACGAAAAAGCAATAGCCCTATCTCGCTAATTCTTTCAACAATGTATGAGATCACCAGAAATTAAATCAATTAAATACAATATTGCCCAATACCATAATGGAGAAAATTAAGAACTATAATCTCCCTAAAAGTGACATTCGCGACCGCTTGTACTGGTCGGGAAACGATGAAGGGTGGTATTTGACTAAATCATCTTTGAAGATGATTAAAAAACAGAGAGTTGGAGTTACCATTGATAAAACTTGGATTTGGAAAATGGACATCATGCCAAAAATTAAAAATTTCTTATGGAAGTTAGCTATGAATGGTCTCCTTACAAAGCAAACTCTTGGCAGAAAAAGGATTCCGGTCGTCATGAATTGCGAGTATTGTAATCATCATACTGAAAGTGTCAAACACCTCTTTTTCCAATGTCCGGTTATGATCACAATTGTCGGTAATCAAAATGTTATAACCAACTTACAAAACATCGACCTTGATAATCAAGGAATCGCTGAGGCCCTTTATGATCTCAAGGGTTCAATTTCGACTAAGGAAATGAAACTCGTAGTTGTTATTTGGTGGAACATGTGGATGGCTAGAAATCAGTTCGTATTTAGCAAAACTAAATTCCCACAAAACATCAAAGCCACATCAATTAACCAAATTGCGAGTTGGGACCTAGCTAATTCGGATCAAATCAAGAATACCTTAACAACAAAATCACAAAGAAGGAAGAAGAAAAACCTTGAATGGAAAAGACCTAAGGAAGGATTATATAAACTTAATTTTGATGCCTCACAAAATTCTACAAATAAGTGTTCTTATGGTTTTATCATTCGGAATCAAAATGTGATTCCTATTGCCTTAGGAAGCGGCAACTGTAATGTTGAATCAGTGTTGGAAGCAGAAGCTCTTACTTTGAGCTTTGACCTTCAAAAGGCTAAGGAGATTAGAATTACATCTGTCGAGATTGAAGGGGATAACCTAACGCTTATCAATTCGATTAATTGAATTTGGAAGCCGCCGTGGCAAATCGATATGATTATTAACAACATTTCAATTATTATTTATGGTTTCTAAAACTCCACCGCACAACATGTTTTTAGGGAGATTAACACGGTTGCGGACAAGATTGCTTTACACGGGCACAATGGGGAGGTGGAGGTAGATGCAATCCCAGAAGACGTTCAAGACCTCATCCGAAAGGATGCTTTAGGCCGATTGGTTTCTAAAAACTTATCCTCCTAAGTTTTTTACTGATGTATAAAAAAAAAAAAGACTAGCAGATATGGAAGTTTCATCAGCATCCGTTCACGAATTCGTCTTGCAAAAGGGTGAAAACACGTAGGGGTAAAACTAGACCTGTACAAATTTGGGCCGGCCTGTCCGCTTGCCTGAGAAAAAATATGGGTATGAGCAGCAAACTTAGCTTGTCCGGGAATGGCATAACCCTACCAAAACAACATATAGGAGTAAACATTTTGGCCTAGGGGTCAACTTGGCTCGACCCGTATAGAGTTTTATACGTATAATTTATATATATATATATATATATATATATATATATATATATATATATATATATATATATATATATATATACATATATATAATTTAGTTTGTTTTCGGTATCTACAAGGGCCAGAATGTTGGCAAGCAGCTTGTCGTTGTTGCTACCAAGTAGCTTCTGTTTAACTTCTGTGCAGTTTAAGGACCGCAAAATATATTTTTTTTATATTTTTTATTATTATAATGTTTCATAAAAAGATTATGTTTTTTTGTTGCATATAGCTAGGAGTAGAGAAGAAAGTTTCATTAGCATCCGAGGGTAGTCCACAAACTCGACTTGAGAAAGGGTGAAAACCCGTATGAGTGAAACTAGATCTGTACAAATTCAGGCGGTCCATCCGCCCATCCAAGAAAAACATGTGTGTGGGCAGATATTTTGGTCTGTCCGAGCCTGGACCAGCCTGACCCGTATTTTGGTGGGACGGGTATAAGTAAATATTTTGTCCCACGGGCCAACTTAGTCCGACCAAAAGATTGTAGGGATAACTTGACTACAATCAACGGTACTTGTTGTTTTTCAAGTATTTGAATTTATTCATTATTGTGTGTTGAACTCATTGGTACTGCACTATAAAGGGTATAAATGGGCCGTGCCGGAAAAAAAAAACTGACAATCAAGTACATACGGGCCGGCCCGGCTGCCCGCACCACTTTTTACGTGGGTGGACGTGAGCAGCATTTGTGGCACAAACAAGTTGGGCCGGGCTAGCCCGTCCCGCACCTTCCGGTTCGAGTTTATAGTTATGACCCAATCCGAGTCCGTTTTTTTACAAATCTAAGTAAAATACGAGTGAGACAAGTAATGAGACGGACACGGTTGGGCAATTCAGAAACCGTCACCCGACCCATCACTTGTTCTAAACTACAACTCCAATCTTCACGCTCTATCTTATTGTCTTTGTCAACTCTAGAAATAGCTGTAATTCTTTTTACAATTTGCTCCAACTTTCATACCTCTGAACTTCTCTTTTAAACTACAACTTCAGTTTTCGCACTCTATCCTCCTACAAACCACGTCTCTAGCCATTTTCCTCTTGCAAACTCTAACTTCAATCCTCTTGTGAAATTTGAGTGTAACCTTATTCCCCAATTTTTGAATCTGAATAAATAATTTATTGTTAGTTTTTTCACATATGATCTTTTCATTTACCATAGATGACTGGTCTAGAAGAGTATGTCAACTTCGATATTCTCATTATAACTGAGGATATTTTTTGTGTAATTTTACTTGATTTCATGATTTTTAAAATATATATTTATATGATTTGGGACTATGCAAACTATTTCGGATTTATGTTGTAAATTCCACCATGCTGGGAGTTAGAAACGGATTAAAAGATTTATTTAGTTTTATGTTGCACTTTATTTAAATCTTCGATTCAATATTTGTTTTAAAAACACGACGTATTTCACCAAAAGAAACCCGATCCATTCGTTTACCCAACATGTAAGAGTGACAAAATTGCAGGTTGATGATTGGTCGGTAAATGTTTTATAGAACGCGTAGGATAATGAAAGTTCTTCACCTATCCATAACCAAACTCATTGTCATATCTAACTAGATTCTATCACAATATTCACAACAAAGCTTTCTTGTCTAATACAACTATAGGATTATATAACGTGTGTTTGGATGCATAGTTTCTAGATTATTGGATGACACTCAAACCCGACTTATAGTTAGTGTAACTCGTTCTTATTATTATTTTTTTTGACTAAGATGGGTAAGGGATTAGGAATGATCAACATCTAGTAGTAGACCATCCTATGGCATCCTTTCGGATGATGACATCAAGCGGAGTCGGGACCCTTGAACAAGCCATCGTCATGTCCTGCTCCTGGGAAATCACAACATGGCCGTCGTGGCCAAGAGATGCTAGCTTATCAGCTGCACTATTAATCTCTCTGAAATGTGGTTGACTTGAACCTGATTAAAACCTGAGAGTAAAATAGAAATATCCGTAATGGTAATGTCCAGTTCCCATGGTGGCATCCAAATTCTTTTCACGGAATTAATAATTGTAAGGTTATCTCCTTCAATATCAATTTTGCTTAGGCCAAGTTGTCTTGCTTTAATTAATGTATTAATAGCCCGATTGATATATTTACTACGTTTGGTTTAGTTTAATTTAGTCTCAAGTTTGAGGCTCCAATTTAACAATTTTTTTTTAGTACAATATATATTTTTTAATTGTGTGCATGTCTATTTTGTAACGCCCCAAATTTTGGCGCGTTTGCATTTTTATTTTATTTTGGCTTTTATCGATATTTTATTGGCTTAAATATTAAATCGAGTATTTTTTTTATGGAGTAAATATATTTTCCGAGTATATTATTATTTTGGATGCGTTCACGTATATCCGTGTTTTTATTTTCGGAAAAAAAAAAAAAATCGGAAGAGTTTTTCGATTCGAAAATCCTGTTCCAAAAACGTTTAGATCGAGTCACTCTTTACATTTCTATTATGTTATTTTATTTATTTATTTTCTTTTTTTTCCAACCCTTTCCTTTCTTCTCTCCTTTTCTTTCTTTCCCTAGCTGTGGACAGGACAGCTACCCGACTCCTCGTTTCACAGGTGACCCCTCGCTCCTGCAGTGATCCTTCATAACGCTCAGCCCCTCCCCTTGCCCCAATTTCACACTCAACCTCAGCATTTTCCTTCTACCCTTGTGCCTCTCTTCACGCAGCTGCAAGCAGCTCCCGCCTCCTCTGGAATGCTTGCTCAACAAGGTTGCACCAAGCTAGACTCCCTTTCAACAGCAAGAAGCAGACCTCAACTCGAATCTCCTCCCGGATCTGCTCTCGCCCCGCTCTCTTCTCAAACTGCTGCCCTCAACTCGTCTCGCCTCGCCGGAGAAACATGAGCAAGCCGACCTCTCTCCCTTCCTTCTTCTCCGTCTGGTTTCGGAATCAGACAGCTCAGCAGGGTCATTTAAACACCAGTGCAGCCACTGGAGGGAGCCCATTAGAGCCGCCGTTAGAAGCACCTGTCTTCTCCTCCATCGAAGTCCCTGCCCTACTCCCGCCGAGCCTCCATAGAAATCCGAAGCTGCTATAAAAAAAAGGGACTGAAAGCCCTCTTGTAAAATTTAATCAGGCCGCCACTACTTGACCTAGCCGGAGAATCCCTCCCTCGCTGTCGCCACCATCGCAGTCGCCGGAGCCTTGTCCGCCGCCGGTGCAGCCTCTCCTCTGCCCCGCCGCGCTGCTGCTTCTTCTCTAGCCCTGCCCCTTCCTTTCCCTAGCCGAAGAAGAAAAGCGGAAGCCTGAAACCCCTTTTAACCTAATTAAATCGGGCCCCTTCAATTTGGTATAATTGCACAAAGCTCCCAAAGTTATTTGCATATTTTACCCATACTTTGTATTTACAGTTTTGGCACCAATTTTTGGGAATTTCATAAGCTGCCCTGTGGGATTAATTACAAAAGATGGCCAAACATTTAATTTCAGATTTTAACCCATATGTATGAAGTTGTATATATTGCCCGGGAAAAATGCTTTTACGATTTTAAATTGGGTTTCACTTGAGTTATATTCTTATTTACATATACCATTATATTATGTTCATGTTGGATTAATTCCGGGTTATGTCGAAGATTAAATACGGGATTTTAAAGTTGGCTTTGAAAACGAGTTTTACCTTGGGTTTATGATGTTATACAATTTGCCTGGAATATTATATTTACGGTTTTTAACTTGGGTTTTAGAAGTGGGGTTTTCCTTAGATTATATATGTTCATTATTCCGTTCAAATTTAGCTTATAAGCTAAATTTTTTTAGTTTGGTGCTAGGTTCGGAATCGCCCCGATAAAGGCCTAACGAGTCCAAGTCGACACCCATTGAACGACTTCCGTCTTTTGACGTCGTGTGAGTATTCTTTCCCCTCGATCTAGTTATGTTAAGTTTAATATCATGTTAGGTTGGATAATCTAGCATAACTTAGAGTTAATACCAAGTAGTGGTTATGGACCTTAGGTGAGTGTTTGAGGATTGTGAAATGTTTTATGACTTGAGGTGTTGATGTTATCTTGTGAGGTTTGAGAATAGGAGTATATGGTTGTGGAGTTTATGGGCTAGGATATGCGTATCCTAACATGGTGTTGTTATCGTTGCGTTTGTTTGGACTAGGCATGTTTATCCTAGTATGTACTATGGGTTATGATCTTGCGAGATCATAGGGTCTAGAAGTCTAAGGACTTCTAGCTTGTGTTGAGTAGGATGTGAGCATGAGAGATTCTAGAATGCGGTCCTAGAATGTGAGTCAAATGATCTCGCGTGGATCATTTGTGTAGAAGTCTTAGACTTCTTGAGTTGAGCGAGTTGTTGATATACTTATCTTCTTGTGAGCAGGTTGTGGACTCCTTCCCAAGGGAAGCGAGAGTGTTTTGAGTTGAGTGTAGCGATAAGGTAAGTCTCCGGACTTACTTAGCTCGTATTCCTTGTATTAGCATTGATGTGTGTTTGGTGGTGTGTGTTTATTGTCTATTGTTTATAACAACTAAATCGGAATTAGGATTACCGACCTTTATATTATTTTGGCCCAAGTGTATGATAACGGGCGGTGACAACTTGCCTGGCTCCCGCGAGAGCTAGGAGGTTCTCGGCGACTATCCCGTGCTGGTAGACGGTCGGATGCATCAGTACCATTCCATGCCGGTAAGTAGGGACCGAGGCGAGTTTCGGTGACTCTCGTGTCACAACCTAAGTTGAATTAGAACGGGATATGACTTAAGAATAAAAAGATAATAAACCGGACTTGCGTGCTTTGGTGTATATTGTGTGTTATGCTGTTTGTGCTTGTGTTTGTGCCTTTCACCTTGATTCTAATGCTTCGAATATGAGCTAACGGTTTTATACCGATTGTTGTAGTTTGCCTTGGAGGTTAGGAATGCGGCCGAGAGGTCCGGAAGAGTGGGCAGCCGGGGTCCGTACATTTTAGGAGGGGTTTTGTTGGAGTTGTACTTGGGTATTGTTTCTTGTATATTGTTATGTTTTTGATGTTCGTCTTTGGAGTTGAGAAATCGGCTGAAGTTGTCTTTTATTTGTTTTTGGGGATGATATCATTTGCATAAAAATGTATTTCGGTTTTGCCTTTATTTGTGTCTTGTTGTAAGATCCGGTGAAATTGTTGTCAGGCTAAGGGTCGGGTCCCATTGTGAGGTCCCAACCCGTAGCACCCCGAGTCCCGCGGATTCGGGCTGTTACAAAAGTGGTATCAGAGCCCTAGGTTGACAACAATGACACTCGCAATCTTCTAAAGGCCTAATAAGGAATAAATAGAACCCCACGGGTTTTGACTTTTTGTTTTCAAAATCACATGCATGAGTCGGGGTAGAATGTACGGACCACCACTCCTTCCGCGGATCTCGGCAGCTTAGTTTATTGGATTTTGATATGTATATATATGTATATATAGATATGGATATGAGGTTTGTAGTTATGCATGATGGAATTGACGTGTATCTTTGTGGATTGTAGTTGCATGATGAACATGACTTATGTGTATAGTTATATATGTGGACAATTATATGTTTTGAGACCTTATATTGTGAATGAAATGTTGGATGTGTTATATTGGTAGTGATATGGACTTAGGACTTATATAGTTATGTATACATATTCTTATTATATATAGTAGCATATGGAGATGTAGGACCTTATAGAAAAGATGATAGTAAGATATCATCACCTTTAGGATGATATTTTTGGCATGAGATAACATTCATACAAGGAGGAATAAGCTCAAGTATCGAGTTTGAGCGTTACGTTCGGACAAATACCTTGGAGTTTCTCGGATTCCTTTAATAGGATGTCGAAGCGGAGGATAAAGATGATGTAAACAAAGAGCAACGAAGTAAAAGAAAACTCGAGACGACTTAAGGGGGCTCAAGATAGGAGCAATACAAGAAAAGGGAGCAACATTAAAAGTGTAGAAGCGGTTCTAAAGAGGCCATGATCGAACGACGACGAGACCAAGGGAGAGAACAAACTTAAGTTTTTCAAGAAGACGCGTGGACAACTAAAGATGCGAACCGAGGAGGAGATGGGTATATTCTAGCAAGGATAAAGGCGGCATTCCATTAAGATGTGAAGTTTTCTTTAGGCGCTCCAAAACATTGGAGTCGAGACGAGAAGAGTGAACGAACCATTTGCTAAAGGTTTAAGATACCGTAAGTTAAGCTTACAAGGTACCAATAAGTGAAGTGTCAAAAACACTAGAATTATGAGAAGAAGGGCATGGTGGGGATTCACGTAGAGTTGACCGATTTCCATTATGATGATAAAACTAAGAAACGCCAAGAAGGAGGAAGTGTGTATAAATGATGACCCCAAGAAGAGGAAAGACGAAACGAAGAGCTTTGATCAAGAGACTTAAGATACCAACCAAGAGGAACGCGAGTGGATGCTAGCTAGGGCTATAATCTTTGGGAAGGTGCTCTCGAAAGACATCAAGGAAGAATGGTTAAGTCTATCTAAGGAGTTATATGAAACAATGAGGAAAAGAAGGTAGAGTTACCTTACAAAAGAATAAGGAAGCAAAGAGTGTAGATCGAGCTAGCAGAGTTGAAAGTAGAATACATTAAGAGGGTAATCTTCATGAGGATGATGACATGGAAGTATAGAAGAATGATGAGCTATTGAACTTGGAGAAGGTCAGCTGTAAGTTAATCGGTGACAAGTGATAACGCACAGGTGCGGGCGGTCTATTGATGAGTGTAGAGGGTATGAGTAAATAAGACTATGGAAAATAGAGGATCGACAACAAGATCTTAGAGTATTCGCGGTGGATCAATGTCAATGGTAAGGAAGTACATCAACGGAAGCGCATTTGTCTTAATCAAATAATGACGAAGGAGTTCGAGCAAGTAGATGTTACAGACCTCCTAGGGGGAGGATGGATATGACCCTTTACGACCTTCTTAGGTCATGGAATTGACATATGAGAGAAATGACACGGATCAGGGAAAGGGGACTGGAAGGACGAAAAGGAAGGTGAGTCTTCTATAGTTGTGGTGCGGAAAGGGGTATATATAAAGGAGAGGTATGATATATTTGTTCTAAGGTTATGGACATCATGTTTTCACGAGCCAAGCTAAGTCAGGGTTTTTGTGACTCGCATGACGAAGCCATAGTGGTTATGACGTGAAACGAGGAATCTGGATTAGGACAATGCGGCAAGCTTAGAATTATGATGTTAGTGCTTGGAGGAATAATGAGTGGATCCTTCAGTGATTGTGGTTGAAAATTTTTTCCTAAAGGCACGCTAGTACGGTTGTGAAGCTGCTCATGAATACCAAGAGATACATAAGGGGGCCAACAAGAATAGGAGAAGATTGAAGTTTTGAAGTTGATGTCAATATGGGACGTACAAAAAGTACAAGAAAGATCAGGGTTAGAGCCTCTGTAGTCATTTGACAACTACCTAAGAAAATGAAGTATAAACTTCTACGCCTACTTGAGAAAGGAGGTCTATGGTGAAAGCTTATGTAGAAGACGAAGAGCTCCTTCAATATGCTAGGATGTCTGGGAGAGCAAAGAAGATAAGATTGAATTGTTATAAGACGAGATTATGCCCTGAATTTAGGACGCTTATGGCAACACATAAGTATGAGTTCTTAAAAGGTTATTACGGCCATGCCTTCAAGGTGAAAGAGGATGGAACAATACGGATTCAAGAAAAGAAGGACCCTTGAAAGAGAACAAACACGGTCATAGCTGAAAATGGAATAAGACACGAGTCTTTAAGATGTCACCTCAATAGATCGAGGTAGATCAATTGTGTCATGACCACTTGTAAAGTTATAAAACAGGATTGTGTCGGTTATTACGATATGTGACGGGAAGAGAAAAGATGAAACCTAAGGTATCACAGATTCCAATACGTCAGAATGTGAAATTTTCCACTAAGGTCGAGCTTGATTTAATTCCGATGTCTAAGGCGCCGTATGGAATGACACGTGTGTAGAGACATGAAGTGTGGAAGCAAGTGAAGGAGCAATTGCAAGAACTTATTGATAAGGTTATATTAGAATTAGTGAAATGTTATGAGGAACTCCGAATATATCTTATACTCTTGATTTGAAGTTATTATGTAGAACACCAGTTTGCGAAAAGAGAGACGGTTATCACCGTGTGTACATCGATTACCGTGTGCTGAACCAGATAGCAATGAAGACCAAGTATCCCTCACCACGGATAGAGGACCTACTCGACCGGTTGCATGGGTCGATAGTCTCTTCTAAAATTGATTTAAGGTTTGATTGCCACCAATTGAGAATTCGAGATCAGGATACTGCAAATACGGCATTTCGTACAAGGTATAGTCACCATGACCCTGTAGCGATGTCATCTGGGCTTACTGATGCCCGTATAAGATATTTTGGTCTACTCTCGAAGAAGAGAGAGGTTGTATGATAAGTTGCCTCGGGATGACAACCCTGGACGTGGAAGAATTTACAAGTTTTATTGGATGTGTTGGTCATTACCGGTGTGGAGAGATTCTCCAAGTAACACCGTTTATGGATAACCTACTCCGGATGACAATTAAGTTGTTGATAGTTAAGAGGAGATCCATTGGTGCAACTGTTTTAGAATTCCCTCGAGGTATGATGGGTTTGGAGTTTACAAGGGATTCTCCAACATAAAGTCTTGATTGAGTATTAAGAAACGATGTAAGAGTAATAGCATAGGTGTCTTGTTAGTAGAAGCGGTGTAAAGTAAAGTACTTTCGTTCATTACTTTGAACTTGCAACAAGAATTGAGGAAACGTAACACCAAAGTTTGGTCTGTCAAGAACCAATGCCGACAGTGTGAATTGAAAATCCGATCTTCTTTGTGAGAAACAATAAAGGAGAAACATAATGGAAATATTGCATCGAGAAAGACTAGAGAAAGAAGTTGAGTTTCCGATATATCGGACCTTGTTGAGATCTTAGAGCGAGTTGGGATAGTGGTTTACCGATTGGCGTGGCCGCCGAGGGTAGAGGGTTTTCACCCGGTATTTCATGTGAATCAATCGAGATAGTATGTACATGACTCGAGACATATTGTCATCCATGATGATTTAGTAGCGGACGAGAAACCGATGAAGCTAACTGGAAGACAGAGGAGAGTATCTTTGGTTGAGTTTTACGTTGAGCTAGTAGCATCGATAGAATCGAATGGTTAGACCTAGTTCTTCTCTTGGTTGACTTATGTGCATGTGTGATGTTATGTGTAGTTTGTGCCCTGTGCGAGAATATGTTATATATGACTTGATACATCATGCGGTGGTAGTTGATTAGATTGTGTGTACATATTATAAGGTTTAAGCATTCTTAGTTGATAGTGCATACCTCGGCCTTAGGGACCGAGAAGTTCGGCGTTGACAAGTTTCGGGACGAAACTTGTTTTTAGGGTGATCCGATGTAACGCCCCAAATTTTGGCGCGTTTGCATTTTTATTTTATTTCGGCTTTTATCGATATTTTATTAGCTTAAATATTAAATCGAGTATTTTTTTTATGGAGTAAATATATTTTCCGAGTATATTATTATTTTGGATGCGTTCACGTATATCCGTGTTTTTATTTTCGGAAAAAAAAAAAATCGGAAGAGTTTTTCGATTCGAAAATCCTGTTCCAAAAACGTTTAGATCGAGTCACTCTTTACTTTTCTATTATGTTATTTTATTTATTTATTTTCTTTTTTTTTCCAACCCTTTCCTTTCTTCTCTCCTTTTCTTTCTTTCCCTAGCTGTGGACAGGACAGCTACCCGACTCCTCGTTTCACAGGTGACCCCTCGCTCCTGCAGTGATCCCTCATAACGCTCAGCCCCTCCCCTTGCCCCAATTTCACACTCAACCTCAGCATTTTCCTTCTACCCTTGTGCCTCTCTTCACGCAGCTGCAAGTAGCTCCCGCCTCCTCTGGAATGCTT
This sequence comes from Fagopyrum esculentum, assembly GCA_033239045.1. Classification (NCBI taxonomy): domain Eukaryota; kingdom Viridiplantae; phylum Streptophyta; class Magnoliopsida; order Caryophyllales; family Polygonaceae; genus Fagopyrum; species Fagopyrum esculentum. Next base: position 114,936,778 of record BSUD01000008.1, read on the forward strand.
GCTCAACAAGGTTGCACCAAGCTAGACTCCCTCTCAACAGCAAGAAGCGGACCTCAACTCGAATCTCCTCCCGGATCTGCTCTCGCCCCGCTCTCTTCTCAAACTGCTGCCCTCAACTCGTCTCGCCTCGCCGGAGAAACATGAGCAAGCCGACCTCTCTCCCTTCCTTCTTCTCCGTCTGGTTTCGGAATCGGACAGCTCAGCAGGGTCATTTAAACACCAGTGCAGCCACTGGAGGGAGCCCATTAGAGCCGCCGTTAGAAGCACCTGTCTTCTCCTCCATCGAAGTCCCTGCCCTACTCCCGCCGAGCCTCCATAGAAATCCGAAGCTGCTATAAAAAAAAGGGACTGAAAGCCCTCTTGTAAAATTTAATCAGGCCGCCACTACTTGACCTAGCCGGAGAATCCCTCCCTCGCTGTCGCCACCATCGCAGTCGCCGGAGCCTTGTCCGCCGCCGGTGCAGCCTCTCCTCTGCCCCGCCGCGCTGCTGCTTCTTCTCTAGCCCTGCCCCTTCCTTTCCCTAGCCGAAGAAGAAAAGCGGAAGCCTGAAACCCCTTTTAACCTAATTAAATCGGGCCCCTTCAATTTGGTATAATTGCACAAAGCTCCCAAAGTTATTTGCATATTTTACCCATACTTTGTATTTACAGTTTTGGCACCAATTTTTGGGAATTTCATAAGCTGCCCTGTGGGATTAATTACAAAAGATGGCCAAACATTTAATTTCAGATTTTAACCCATATGTATGAAGTTGTATATATTGCCCGGGAAAAATGCTTTTACGATTTTAAATTGGGTTTCACTTGAGTTATATTCTTATTTACATATACCATTATATTATGTTCATGTTGGATTAATTCCGGGTTATGTCGAAGATTAAATACGGGATTTTAAAGTTGGCTTTGAAAACGAGTTTTACCTTGGGTTTATGATGTTATACAATTTGCCTGGAATATTATATTTACGGTTTTTAACTTGGGTTTTAGAAGTGGGGTTTTCCTTAGATTATATATGTTCATTATTCCGTTCAAATTTAGCTTATAAGCTAAATTTTTTTAGTTTGGTGCTAGGTTCGGAATCGCCCCGATAAAGGCCTAACGAGTCCAAGTCGACACCCATTGAACGACTTCCGTCTTTTGACGTCGTGTGAGTATTCTTTCCCCTCGATCTAGTTATGTTAAGTTTAATATCATGTTAGGTTGGATAATCTAGCATAACTTAGAGTTAATACCAAGTAGTGGTTATGGACCTTAGGTGAGTGTTTGAGGATTGTGAAATGTTTTATGACTTGAGGTGTTGATGTTATCTTGTGAGGTTTGAGAATAGGAGTATATGGTTGTGGAGTTTATGGGCTAGGATATGCGTATCCTAACATGGTGTTGTTATCGTTGCGTTTGTTTGGACTAGGCATGTTTATCCTAGTATGTACTATGGGTTATGATCCTGCGAGATCATAGGGTCTAGAAGTCTAAGGACTTCTAGCTTGTGTTGAGTAGGATGTGAGCATGAGAGATTCTAGAATGCGGTCCTAGAATGTGAGTCAAATGATCTCGCGTGGATCATTTGTGTAGAAGTCTTAGACTTCTTGAGTTGAGCGAGTTGTTGATATACTTATCTTCTTGTGAGCAGGTTGTGGACTCCTTCCCAAGGGAAGCGAGAGTGTTTTGAGTTGAGTGTAGCGATAAGGTAAGTCTCCGGACTTACTTAGCTCGTATTCCTTGTATTAGCATTGATGTGTGTTTGGTGGTGTGTGTTTATTGTCTATTGTTTATAACAACTAAACCGGAATTAGGATTACCGACCTTTATATTATTTTGGCCCAAGTGTATGATAACGGGCGGTGACAACTTGCCTGGCTCCCGCGAGAGCTAGGAGGTTCTCGGCGACTATCCCGTGCTAGTAGACGGTCGGATGCATCAGTACCATTCCATGCCGGTAAGTAGGGACCGAGGCGAGTTTCGGTGACTCTCGTGTCACAACCTAAGTTGAATTAGAACGGGATATGACTTAAGAATAAAAAGATAATAAACCGGACTTGCGTGCTTTGGTGTATATTGTGTGTTATGTTGTTTGTGCTTGTGTTTGTGCCTTTCACCTTGATTCTAATGCTTCGAATATGAGCTAACGGTTTTATACCGATTGTTGTAGTTTGCCTTGCAGGTTAGGAATGCGGCCGAGAGGTCCGGAAGAGTGGGCAGCCGGGGTCCGTACATTTTAGGAGGGGTTTTGTTGGAGTTGTACTTGGGTATTGTTTCTTGTATATTGTTATGTTTTTGATGTTCGTCTTTGGAGTTGAGAAATCGGCTGAAGTTGTCTTTTATTTGTTTTTGGGATGATATCATTTGCATAAAAATGTATTTCGGTTTTGCCTTTATTTGTGTCTTGTTGTAAGATCCGGTGAAATTGTTGTCAGGCTAAGGGTCGGGACCCATTGTGAGGTCCCAACCCGTAGCACTCCGAGTCCCGCGGATTCGGGCTGTTACATATTTCTTTTTTTTTTGGGAAATTCCGGATGGTACCCTCGTGGTTTGGGGTATTCCGGATTTTACCCAACCGTTTTTTCAAGTTCGGATGGTACCCTCAAGTTTATGTAGCTTTCCGGATTTTGCTCAAATTCATTACACTTTTTTAAATTCCATTAAAAATATACAAAGGAAAATAAACTAAAATTTAAAAACAAATTACAATAGAAAGATTAATTTATTTATTTTAAAAATAAAGTAAACATGAACTTTTTTTTTAAAAAAAATATTTTATATTAATTTAAAAAATAAATAAATTAGATAATTTTTTAAAAATTCAAAAAAAATCAGTGTTTTATTTATTTTAAAAATAAATAAATTGTATGAGAATTTTTTTAACAAAATCTAAAAACATATGGGTTATACTTTATTTAAAAAATAAATAAAATAAGGACTCTTTAAAAAAAATTTTAAAAATCATTGTTTTAATTTATTATTAAAATAAATAAATAATTTTTCTATTTTATTTATTTCCCAAAACTAAAAGAAATAAAATAAAGTAATATTAAAAAATAAAAAAAATAGAAAACTGATTTATTTATTTTAATAATAAATTAAAACAATGATCTTAGTTTATTTATTTTATTATTTTTTAATAAAATATAACACTTATGTTTTTTGGATTTTGTTAAAAAATGCTAACCCAATTTATTTATTTTTAAAATAAAATAAAAACTGATTTTTTTGAAGTTGTTAAAAATTATCTAATTAATTATTTTTTTAAATGAATATAAAATATTTTTTAATAAAAAGGTTACTATTTTACTTTAGTTTTAAAATAAATAAATTATTCTTTCTATTTTTATTTGTTTTTTTATTTTTAGTTTATTTTCTTTTGTATTTTTGAATAGATTTTAAAAAATTTTAATAAATTTGGACAAAATCCGGAATTAAGGTTAACATCCGAACTTGAAAAAACTGTTGGGTAAAATCCGGAATACCCCAACCCACGAGGGTACCATCCGGAATTTCCCTTATTTTTTTAATTCTGGCCGGGCTCCAAAATGAATGAACCAGTTCGCGGCAAGTTTGAACCCACCCTTGATAGTCAGCCGCCCATCGCATGGCTATTGTGATAGCACGTACGAACGCCGACAACTTTGAGCCTACCCTTGATATTTGATGGTTGGACGTTGCCGCGTTATGTGAATGATAGACAAAAAGATGGATTGTCCAATTTGCTCACTTCTCGTATTTCCTTTTCCGCACATGTCGTGATTTATGGCCATATATATCTATGACTCCGGAAGACGATAATCTACAGACACTGTGTAGAACGACAGACGCGAGAGAGAAATGGAAGGAGAAACAGCAAACAAGCAGATCATCTTCAAGAACTATGTCACTGGCTTACCCAAGGAGTCGGATATGGAGCTCAAAACTTCCACTATTCTCCTCAAGCTTCCACAAGGTTCCAATGGCGTCATTGTCAAGAATCTCTATCTCTCTTGTGACCCTTACATGCGCGGTCGTATGATGAAGCACGATCGGCCTAGCTATGTCGATTCCTTCACCCCTGGCTCAGTACGCTTCCCCGTCTCTCTTTCTAGTATTGCTTTATTATCTTCTAAAACCCTAGAAAATCGCCAGTACGTTGTTTTATTGAATCCCCATTAAATAAGATTTGTTTATTTGGATGTTGGGCTTCTTCCTACCATTAATTATATGACTTGCCTGCTTATTCACTAAATTATTTGTTTAATTGGTCTCTTTTTGAGTCACCTGTATGCTATTGTGTCCAATTTTCAAATCACGGGATAGATATTGAAATAGGGAAAATGAACCTGCAGAAAAAGTACTGATTTTAGAGATGAACTACACTCGTTTCATAGAGCTCAAGGTTTTTGGAAGTGTCGGGATAACGAACAACTTGAGTATTTCAATTTCAATTTCAATGTTCAATTTCACTGATAAGGTGTCTGTTGTAATTTTGGACTCATGGATCTGTATAGACAATCATTGGATATGGTGTGGCAAAAGTTTTGGAATCCGGACACCCAAGCTTGAAGAAAGGCGACCTGGTTTGGGGAATGACAGGATGGGAAGAATACACGCTTATTACATGGCCAGAGACTTTGTTCAAGATCACCCATACTGATGTTCCGCTCTCCTATTACACCGGAATTCTTGGTATACTCTTCTCTACTCCAACTTGATATAAACCTCCCTACAATCATGATTACACATTCACATTGTTTACCTGAATAAACAATAGTAGTCAATTGTCACTATGGGGTTTTGTGTGGGTTGTTTACGTAATTGAATTGATTTTCAAGCTAAATAACACTTATTGTGTCACTAATCTGGATGCCCCACACATTCTTGTTCCCAGCGTGAAAATGTTAGATTCCTTGAATGCTAACATGTCTAGATATGTAGGTAGGATCAATTGGTGATCATTCTAAATTGTTTGGTAGAGTAAGGAAAGCAAACAAGTCAGATGAATGTAATGATACATGATAGCATATAGTGAGATGATGTAATTTTCTCACTGGCTTCAGTTTGAACCATGACGTCTCACTGCATGATGCATAACATTGTTTGGTTCTCTTCCTCTGCTTTCCACTCCTATTGTTGCTTATAGTCCTGAATGATGTCTAAGTATTTGCACAATTATAATTTTTTCATATGCACCTTGTAGGCATGCCTGGAATGACTGCCTATATTGGTTTCTTTCACATCTGCTCTCCTGCAAAGGGAGATCGTGTCTTCGTCTCTGCAGCGTCTGGAGCTGTAGGTCAGCTTGTAGGGCAGTTTGCAAAATTAATGGGCTGCTATGTTGTTGGAAGTGCTGGTAGCAAAGAAAAGGTATTTTAATGTCTCTACAAACCATAACTGATAAAACTAGACTATGTTAATGCAATCATCCCACATGAAAAATAAATTAGTGCAATCAAGCACCAACCCTATGTCCTTTGAATGGTATGTGAATCACACCAGCTCAATTATGTACAAATAGCCTATGAACTAGACTATACTTTTGTTGGTGAGTCTAGTTATAATAAATTTCCTTTGGGATGGTGAACTTCACGCTTCAGAGTTATGTCACAATATTTATCCCAACCATGCATTTACCATGCTCCTTTGCAACTAATGATTGCTAAGTTTCTATACTATAGTGTTAATTGAGATGTTGTGACATTAGATGGTTATCTTTCTTTCCCTGTGATTGAGGTTAATCTGATTCTGATGATTTCCCTTTCAATATATGCTTTGTATACAAGGTTGATCTGCTGAAAAATAAATTTGGATTTGACGATGCTTTCAATTATAAGGAAGAACAAGATTTAGATGCAGCGTTGCAGAGGTATGAGTCATTACTAAACTAACCCATGTTGATTGATGTTTGGAATTGGATCCTGAAGAGTGGCGGCCTTTGATGCAGGTACTTTCCAGAGGGGATAGACATATACTTTGAGAACGTGGGAGGGAAGATGCTAGAAGCAGTGTTGAACAACATGAGACTCAAGGGTCGAATTGCTGCGTGTGGGATGATCTCGCAGTACAATCTGGAGCAGCCGGAAGGGACACATAACCTGTTCAATTTCATCACTAAGCGTCTTCGCATGGAGGGGTTTATCGTCACGGACCACTATGACAAGTACCCAAAGTACTTGGAGATGATCATCCCGCATATTAAGCAAGGGGAGGTAAATTATGTTGAGGATGTAGCCAAGGGCCTTGAGAGTGCGCCTTCAGCTTTGATCGGCATCTACAAGGGCCAGAATGTTGGCAAGCAGCTTGTTGTTGTTGCTACCGAGTAGTTTCTGTTTAACTTCTATGCACTTATGATTGAAAAAAAACTTCTATGCACTTGCTGGCCAAAATATATTTTGGGCTATGTTTCCAAACTAAACCCTACTTTGTGAACGAAGTATATGTTAGAGCTGTCAAAAGTTGAACCGACCTGTATGAACTTGAACCGACCTGTATGAACCTAAACCCGGTCTGGTCCAGAAAATTTTGAAAAAAGAGATTACCCGGAACCGACCTGTCTGAAACGATTTAGCCTGAAGTAATAAATGACCCGAAGTAATCCGATTTGAAACGATTTAGCCCGAAGTAATAAATGACCCGAAGTAATCCGATCCGAATAACCTGACCTGAAGTAACCAAATAAGTCTATAATAGCATAATTCATACTATAAGTTTATACTATAAGTCTATAATGACATATTACATAATACATAAAAAAAAATCTATACTATAAGTCGGATATTCAGATCCGGTTAAATATTTTTTTTTTGAGTCGAATCCGGTTAAATATCATTTCGATCAAACAAATTACCCAATATATTCGCGGATAATTATGCAATCTCACTAAAGCCGTTTTCACATAAATCCATAATTGTTAATATTGGTGTAGTAAAGTCTTTTTTGTATCATAGATACAAACTAGATCCCTTTAATTATGGGATTAAAATTAAAAATAAAATGGATGGACACTTATATATTGTTATTATTAAAACCAACTACTTTAGTGCCCGCACCTTGTGCGGGATTGTCTAAATAAATATTATATTTTTACTATCATGCATCATATATTTGATATCAATTTATAGTAAAAGTTATTTTTATTAATTAATATAACTAAGGTAAATGTTCAGGTACGGCCCTTTTATTGCGGTACGGTCGTACGGCCGTACCGCAGGGCGACACGTGTCCCGAAAAAATTTTTTTTTTTTTTTTTCCTCTTTTCTGAAACGAAATTTTTTTTTTTTTTTACGGAAACTAATGAAAATTTATTTGAACTACCATGTTATAATTTATGCACTATTATCCTATAAACTTTGAACTATTCCTATATAATCCATGAACTATTACTTTTTAATATAATCCATGAACTATTCTATTATAATTCATGAACTATCTCATAATAAGTTTTGAACTATTACTTTCACTCCTTTATAAATTTTTGCACTTTAAACTATTCTATTATAATTCATGAACTATTCTATTATAATTCATGAGCTATCCCATAATAAGTTTTGAACTATTACTTTCACTCCTTTATAA
>BSUD01000008.1:114944776-114961225 GCA_033239045.1 Fagopyrum esculentum
TTTTTTTTTTTTTTAAAAAAAAAAAAAAAAAAAAAATTTTTTCCGGGACACGTGTCGGCCGTACAGACGGCCGCACGGCCTTACCGGAATAATGGGCCTTACTTGAATAATACCCATATAACTAATATATGAGGATTAATTTTTTTTAAATAAATAAAAGAACATAATTAAAATTCTATTACAAAGATTATTATTCGAGTATTATATTTATACCTTAATATATTATCACATTTACTTAGATTTAGATAGAGGAGCAAAATTTGATTTAGTTTTAAATTAAACAAATGTGTCAAATCTTGTTAGAAGATTTGCGTTAGATTTTTTCAAGAAATCGAGTTACAATAAAACAGTTTGTTAATTTTGATTGGTAGATTGGTAGATTTATTTATTTTTTATTATTTATTTTAATAAAATTGACGTGACATGATGACTGTTTACAAATTCTAATAAAAAAAATTTCTTATAAAATAATTAATGGCAAATCTGTAAATACATTATGGCAAATCTGTAAATAAATTGAAAAAAAGCTGATGTGGACGGCCTTAGAGGTTGACACGTGTACAAAATGGGTGCTGCTTTAGTAGTATATATAGATTGAGGGTATACATTCCCACCAAAAAAAAAAAGATTGAGGGTATACATGTAAAATAGAATATAAAAACTACCAAAAAAAGGAAACGGTTTTAATTTTGGTAACTGAATATTGATTTTTGTACGGATTTTTGGCGCTTCATCTCCCATTGCTCAAACCTCCATACCTAATTTCCGAAAATCTCTGAACTGCGATTGTCGAATCTTCTTTCAACTCTTCTCCTGTCGTCGTCATTCTTCCAGAAATCGGAATTGTCCTCTGCAGACACCAATCGCCACGAATTTTGGGTTTTACCGTCTTATCTGCTTCCTCGCTGCTCTTCCCTCATTCTTCGTTGCTTTGAAATCGAAAACTTCCATTCCAATTTTCAACCTTTCAAAAATCATTGAAGATTCTCCTATTGTGTTCTTCATTGTTTGAAGCTCCATCTCTAACAAAGCTTTGAAGTTATTACTTAGCAAACGTACAATCTTTGATCATCCTTTTTTTTTTTACTGAATATGTGTTGGCTAATGTTGTTTTTACTGAATCATGGTTTGTATGTTCGTTGTTTAGGGATGATATTCAACTGAACAAAATATATGTGATTTTATTTGTGTATATATCGAAGGATACGGGCTTCACATTTGCACATGGAGTAGATTTTATATGATACAAATAGATACTGGGATGGCATGAATCTCCAATCGATTTTTGCATATAGTATATGACAAATTTAACAATATATGTAAATGGTAAAGTTATGTGTGTAAATCTCCAAAAGCTGTTTATATCATTGTGTCCTGAATTATTTAGTTGACTAATATGTTTTGTGTGCATATTAAACTAGTAGTTATTTTGCCATATGAACCTGATGTATTTAAGTGTTTATTAATAGGACATAAATGGCAAGACTAAAATCTATGGGAATTAAACCATCGTTGAGGAAAGCACAGGATGATACATGTGTAGGACCGTCCACACAAGTAATAGTTGATGATATATTGTTTTATGGATACATAATATGTATATCATGAGCAACATATGTACAAAATAATATGTTTTCCACAATAGAACATCGTGTTTTGAAACTTTATACATAATATATGTGTGGTTATGATAGAATTTGTGTGTATCATGATTTAGGTGTAGCATTTATGTGTACATAATATGTGTGTAATGTGCAACATTATTTGTTCTGTAAATGTGTACATACTTCATATGTATCTATTATATAATTTAGTGTCATGCTTTTGTACATAATACATGTGTGTATGATAGAATTTTATATACCATGATTTATGTATAACATCATGTTTACATAATATGAAGCATCATTATCATCGTATGAAGTTTGTAAATTTTTTGGAAACAAAATATGTACAACATGAACATCGCATGTACATAATAATACATATTTTTATGGACAAAATTATGCAGTTTTTCTTATATTGTGTTTTGAAATTTTTTACATAATGTATGTGTGCATAATATGTGTGTGTAAACTAGACGTATGCAAATGCGGGCCGGGCCGGCCCGTCCTCTTGCCCGTCCTCTTGCCCGCTTGAGAAAAAAATATGGGCATGAGCAACCAGTTTGGCCTGTCCGGGTCTGACCCAACCCGACCCGCATTTTGGTGGGACGGGTATGAGTAAAATTTTGGCCTACGGGCCAACCTGGTCCGGCCCGTATATAGTTTATACATATAATTTATATATACATGTATATGTACATATAATTTAGTTTGTTTTCAGTGTCATTATACTCATTTGTAATATAAGACTGCAGGGATAACTTAACTACAAAGGTACTTGTTGTTTTTTCAAGTATTTGGATTTATTTATTTTTATGTGTTGATTGTTGTTGAACTCATTGGTAGTCCTATGAAGGTATAATTGGATTGAAAATTTGTGTTAAATACATTATATTACTTGTTTTGATTGATAAATCCCGGGAAAAAACATACAATATAATCAAGTACATACGGGCCGACCCGACAACTTGCACCACTTTTTACGTGGGTGGACATGAGCAGTGTTTGCGACCCGGACAAGGCCGGACGGGTCAACTCGACCCACACCTTATGGGTAAAGTTTTTTAGTAGGGCTAAGCAAGTTAGGTTCGGTTTACCGAAGTGAGTAGTTTCGGTTCAAACAGAACCGAAAGCCGACAATTTAGGTTCGGTCTTAGGTCTACATTTTTAAAATAATTAGATTTTGGTTAAAAACTACAAAACCGATGGGTAAACTGAAAAAATCGAATTATTATTAAAAACAAGGGTCGGTTCATATAATCATATTAGCAATTTATAAACAAAGACCGTTTAGGTCCAAAACCTAAACCGAACCGAAACCGACCCTAATAGATTTTGTTTTAGGTTCTAATATTTCATATTTTCAGTTTTAAGTCCAAACCGAAAGCAAACCTACTTTTATTGGTTTGGTTTTCGGTCCAATGTTTCAAGAAAATTGGTTTTAGGTTCGGTTAAGTTCGGTTTATTGTGGTTCGGTTTTGGACATATGCTCACCCCTAGTTTTTCGTTAGGACCCAACATGAACCCATCCCGAGCCCAATTTTGTACAAATCTAAGTGAAACAAGTGATGCGACGGATACAGTTGGACAATTAAAAAACCATCAACCGAGCCATCACTTGTTCTAAACTACAACTCCAATCTCTACTCTATCTTATTGTCTTTGACAACTCTACGAATAATTGTTATTCTTTTCACAACTTGCTCCGGTTTTCATACATCCGACATTCTCTTGTAAGCTATAACTCTAGTTTACACACTCTATCCTCATGCGAACTACAACTCTAGCAAATTCCCTCTTGAAAGCTCCAACTCCAACCCTCATGTGAAATCTGAGTATAACCTCATTCCCTAGCTTTTGAATCCGAATAAACAATTTTTTGTTATCTTTCTCACATATGATCCTCTCATTACTATAAATGACGAGTCTAGAAGAGTATGTCAACTTCAATATTCTAATGAAAACTGAGGACATTTTTGTGTAATTTTACTTGATTTAATGACTTTACACAACATATTTTTATATGTTTTGGGACTATACAAACTATTTCGGATTATGTTGTAAACTCCACCATGTTGGGAATTAGAAAGGATTGAATAATTTATTTAGTTTTATGTTGCACTTTATTTTAATTTTTGATTGAATACTTGTTTTAAAACATGTCGCATTTCACCAAAAGAAACTCGATCCATCTGTTACCTAACATGTAAGAGTGACAAAATTTGGGGTTGATGACTAGTCGGTGGATGTTTTATATAACGTGTGTGATAATGAAAGTGTTCTCCTATCCAACATCCAACTCATTGTCCTATCCAACTAGATTCTATCACAATATTCACAAAAAAGCTTTCTTTTCAAATACAACTATAAGATTATTTGACGTTTGTTTGGCTGCATTGTTTCTAGATTATTGAATGACACTCAGCCCCAACTCATAGCCAGTGCAGCCCCTTCTTATGACTAGAGTCTCGACAGGAAAATATATATATATAATATCAATGTATTAATAACATAGTTGGTAGAGAGTCTCAAGTTTATGGCTCCGATCTAACATTTTTTTTAAGTACAGTATATATAACTATATGTAGAGTTAGGATCAAGTAAGAACATGTTTTACCATAAGAAATGAGAATAAACGTCGACCACATGATTAAACACAATCAGCGCTCATGATTCGTTTTTATTTTTGTATACTATTTAATTACGTTTTTATATTTGGATAGTTATATTTATTTACCATATAATGAATAAAACTCATTTACTACCTAAAATACTTGTGCACCTATAAATTTGTGTTGTCGGATAGTAGTGCACAAAAGTACACGTGCACAACAAGGTTGAAAGCGATCCATGTTAAAAAAATTTCCGAAATTTACATGTTAGTAATATATAGAATATACCCTCGTGTTCATTATCAATAGATATCAATAAAAAGTACATGATGTTATTTGTATTAGACCACTATATTGTATGTATAATCGTGCACGTAATATTGTAAAACATTTGCACGACTATAATAGTAATATAGTAGTATACACTAAACGTGCATAAGCACAAAACTTGCATGACTATAAGAATTAATCAAATTAATTTATATCATCGTATAAAGCACGAATGAGAAATTACCGATGCATGAATAAACAAATTGAGAAATTTAATTGAATATATCTAATAACATGAATACATAAAACACAAATGAAATTATATGAACATACAAAAAAATTTCTTGCAAACTGGGAAAGTTTTAATTCATCTAGTCATGCACAATGACACGCATACACAATATTCGGTTTCCATTTATATGCGTATTAAGTTCATATTTGCCATATAAAATTATTCTGCATTATTGTGCATTAATATTTCCATATTTGATGGATTAATTATAAACGTTTATTATTTGATCCGACGATTTATATGTGTTCTTATTTATTACCGTAACACTTGTTCTTACCGGATCCAGACTCAATATATATATATATATATATATATATATATATATATATATATATATATATATATATATATATATATATATATATAGATTTTAGTTCAAGTGAGGAGAGGGCTTATAGATAGGAATTAGGATGGATGTATGCCATTGGATGAATTTAAATCAAGGGCTTTCACACAATCATCATTAATGGCATTTTTGTAAATTAATTTAAAATCTGGAAAAATACCCTTACGTTCAAAATAGTCATCGGTGTTTATACTTTTATATGTCATTGTTCATGTTTTTATACATCGGTGTTCATAGTATTTTTATTCATCAAAGTGTCATGTCCATTTATTCTTTTGTGTTCATTTTATAATGCATAGATGTTCATTTACAGTATATAACCACAAAAAAAAAACTCATCACAAAACGTTAAAAAATAATCATAATATGCTATGTCTCAAAGTTATAGATAAGTCATCGGTGGTTCATACTTTTATACGTCATTGTTCATGTTTTTATTCGTCAGTGTTCATACTTTTTATGTCATTGTTCCTGTAAATATTATAAACTAGTTTTCTATAAGGCATTTTGCCGAACAGTTTGCGTGCACACTAAAAGGAGCATATAGATTATTCAATTGGAGCTATTTGTAACGCCCCAATTTTTGGGCGCATTTGCGTTAATTATCTTTCCGGATATTATACATATCCTTATACCTTAAGTATATTTTACGAGTATTTTTCGTCGTAAATTAAATTGAAGAGTATGTATAACGATATATTTTATTTCATGTTTAAATTTGATATTATATCGTAAAATAAATCGCGAGGATGGTTTTGTATTTTAAAGTATTTTTAAGACATAAAACAACTTCCCCGATATATTTATATTTTCGGTCTTCTTCCGAAATAGGACGGAAAGTTGTTCCGATTCGGAAATTCCGTTCCGTATGATTGGAAAAGAGTCAATCCTTTATTTATTTATTTTTTTTTATTTATTTATTCCCTTTCTTCTCCTATTTCTTTTTCCTTGTTTTGCTGTTCTCTTGTTTTTCTCTCTCCAAGTGGATGAGCAGCAGTTTCACGCTTCAACCTTTCACTCCCCGACCTTTGGCTGCCCGACCTCTCGGCCTCACCCCCGACCCCTCGATTCCCCTTTTCTTCTGTCTCAATGACACAATTTGGCCTTTCCTTTGCTTCACGCCAACCTTCCTCCTCATCTCCCTTCTCTTGCATCTGTTGGGGACCAACAATGTCAGGAGGGCTGAGGCATCTTCAAATCCTCTTGAGAAGGATGTCGCATCACCAGGAGTCCACAGATCCAAGGGAGAACCGCCACCTACTGCCGCCTCGATCGACCGGAGCCACCGGCGAGGGCTGCCGTCGCTTCGACGACCTGCAGGCCGCCTTCTTTCTTTCCCCCTTTTTCATTGTCTGTCTATCGCCAGGGGAGGGTCAAGCCGCCGAAGAGGACCGCCCTGTTGCCGCCTCCTTGCTGCTTCCGTCGCCAAGGAGCCCCGCCGCCGAGTGCAGCCAGTAGCGCCGCCGGCTTCTTCCCTTCCCTCCTCCGCCTGCGCGAGCCGCCAGGAGCCCATCCCCCTTCTTTCTTCTGTGCGTGTTTGTAAGCGTGTTTGTAAGGTTGAAGAAAGGCTTTTAACCTAATTAATTTGGGCCCCCTTGATTTTGTGATAATTATAGAATGTACCCACATCTTTATAATTTCAGTTTTGACCCACAGTTCTGAAAGTTTGCATTTATACCCTCCTGCAGAATTTATTTAGAGAAAAGACCCGAGTTTCTTAAATTAACAGTATTGCCCACTGCTGGAGTATTTACCGATTATGGCCCAAGGTTTTATTCTTAAAATATGACCCAAGTATAGAATTGTTTCCCTTTGCCCTAAAAATGCATTTGTCAATTTTAAACTCGGATTTTTAATTACGGGATTATTCTTATAGTTGGTATATATTATGTGGTATGTCCAAATTTAGCGTTATGCTAAATTTGTTTAGTTTGGTGCTAGGTTCGGATGCACCTCGATTAAGGCCAACAAATCCATATCGACATCCATGGATCGTCTCCCGTCTTTTGATGTCAAGTGAGTATCCTCTCCCTCGAGATTATGACCTTACTCGATTTAGTTATGTTTAGCATTAGTATCATGCTAGGTTGGATCTAGCATACCTTAGAGTAAATGCCAAGTAGTGGTTTTGGATCTTAGGCGAGTGTGATGAGCATGTTAAACCTCATAGGTTTGTAAGTGGTTCGTGGATGTTGAGTATGATCTTATGAGAGGTAGTATGCTTTTGAGAGATCTCCTCATGCGTTGAGGGAGATGTGAGTGTTATAGATTCTAGGATACGATCCTAGAATGAGAGTCAAACGATCTTGCGTAGATCGTTTGTGTGAGACGCCTTATATTTTTGAGTTGAGCGAGTTGTTGATATATATATCCTCTTTGATCAGGTTGTGGACTTCTTCCCAAGGGAAGCGAGAGTGTTGTGAGTTGAGTGTGGAGACGAGGTAAGTCTTCGGACTTACTTAGCTCGTATTCTCTGTATTAGTTTCAATGCGTGTTTGGTGGTGTGTGTTTATTGTTTATGTGTGTGTTTATTGCTTATGTTATAACATCTAAACCGGTAATAGGACCACCGACTTTATATGTTTATATTTGGCCCAAGTGTATGATAACGGGCGGTGACCACTATGTCCGGCCCAAAATGGGGATGGTCGGGAGGTGCCTTGCGACCAGTCCAACAGGTGATGCTGATTCGCATCTGGCCCAAACCTGTTTGGTGAAAGGGGGCAAGGGCGGGATCCTTGTGATTTCCGTGCCACAACTAAATGGAAATTAGTAATGGAATAACTTAAATTAAAGATAATAAACCGGATTGTGTGTTTTGGAACATGTTGTGTGTTTATGATGCCTTACGTGTGTGTGTGCCAATACCATGATTCTAATGCCTTGAATGCTAGCTAACGGTTTTATACCGATATTGTTGTAGATTGCATTGCAGGTTAGGAATGCGGCCGAGAGATCCGGAAGAGTGGGCAGCCGGGGTTCCGTGCATTTTAGGAGTGAGTTTGGGTTAGAGTCGGGTTGTATTTTATTCTTTGTTTATTATGTTGGTATGCCGCGTGTATGGCGTTTTGGTCTTTGATGTTGTTTATCGGCTGAAGTCCGTTGTTTGTTTTCTTTTGGGTTTTCTTACATTGCATAAAATGTATTTCGGTTTTGCCTTTATTTGTGCCATGTTGAAAGATCCGGTGAAATTGTTGTCAGGCTAAGGGTCGGGACCCATTGTGAGGTCCCAACCCGTAGCATCCCGAGTCCCGCGGATTCGGGGTGTTACAAAAGTGGTATCAGAGCCCTAGGTTGACAACAATGGCACTCGCAATCTTCTAAAGGCCGAATAAGGAATAAAACTGAACCCTGCGGGTTCTGAGTTTTTGTTTTCAAAATCACATGCATGAGTCGGGGTAGAATGTACGGACCACCACTCCTTCCGCGGATCTCGGCAGCATAGTTTATTGGATTTTTAGTATATATGTATATATGTATATATGTAGATATGTATCGTGGACTTAGGATGTTTTTGGACTATTATTGTATGTGGATTGTAGTTGCATGATTGATATGATTTATGTGTATAGTTGTATAGGTGAACGATTATATGTTTTGGACCTTGTATTGTCGCAATGGAATGCCGAATGCGTGATATTAGTAGTAATATGGACTTAGGACTTATATAGTTATGTATAAGTATTCTTATATATATAGTAGCATATGAAGTTACGAGACCTAATAGAAAAGATGATAAGTATAGTATCATTACCTTTAAAGATGATGTGGTTGGCTTGAGATATCGTTCATACGTGGAGGAGTATACTCAAATATCGAGTTGAGCATTTCGTGTTAACAAACACCATGGTGTTCTCGGATTCCTTTAAAAGGATGTCGAAGAAGAGGATTAGAGATGATATAAACGAAGGACAAACGAGTAGAAAGAAGAACGAGCCGACTTAAGAGAAATCAAGATGGAAGCAATACAAGAAAAGGGAGCAACATTAAAGTGTAGAAGCGGTTCTAAAGAGGCCACGATCGAACGACGACGAGACCAAGGGAGAAAACGAACTTAAGTTCTTCAAGAAGAAGCGTGAACAACTAAAGATGTTAATCGAGGAGGAGATTAGTACATTCTTGCAAGGTTAAATGTGGTATTCCATTAAGATGTGAAGTTTCTTTAGGTGCTCCTAAGCATGAGAGTCAAGACGAGAACAGTGATCGAACCATTTGCTAACATTTAAGATACCGTAACTTAAGCTTACGAGGTACCAATAAGTGAAGTGTCAACATTACTAGAGTTACGAGAAGAAGGGCATGGTGGGGATTCACATGGAGTGGACCGGTTTCCGTTATGATGATAAGAAACGCAGCAAGGAGCTTTTTAGTTATGAAAAGACGTATGATGCGTAAGTTAAACTTACAAAAGAACTAGAAAGTGAAGTGACGGTTTTTGCGGGAGCCTAAACGGGAGACTTCTTCAGAAATACGAGATTTACGAAGAGGACTACATGGTGGAAGCGCATATGGTAGAATTACCGGGTGATTCAATCCTTTTCCGTCATTGTGATGAGACTAAGTAACACCAAGAAGGAGGAAGTGTGTATAGGTGATGATCTCAAGAAGATGAAAGACGAAACAAGGAGCTTTGATCAAAATATTAAGATACCAACCAAGAGAAACGCGAGTGGATGCTAATTAAGGTCAAAATATTTGAGAAGTGCATTGCAAAACATCACGGAACAGTGCTTAAGCCTATGAGAGTGGTAGAGTTACCTTACAAAAGAAGAAGGAAGCGTAGAGTGCTGGTCGAGTTAGTAGAGTTGAAGTAGAATACACTAGGAGGATAACATTCAAGAGTATGATTGCCTTATGGAAGAGGAAGAAAGCATGGAACGGGGAAATAACTAACATAGTTTAAGGTGAAGTACCCCAAGGAGGGTAGCCTTCAGGAGTATGTTAACATGGAAGTGTGGTAGGAGGATAAGTCGTTGATCTTGGAGAGGGTCATCAATGAGTTAATCGGTGACCACCAAAAATGCACAAGTGCGGGTTGTATACTGGTGAATTTAGGTGGGGAGAGTAATCCAAGTGTGGGATCATTAAGAAGGGGAACAAGAACTAGAACATTCGTGGAGGTTGAATGCAGTGATAGGAGGTGTATTAACTGAAGCATAAACGTTTTAATCAAGTAAATGTAACAGACCTCCTAGGGAGGGGATGGTAACGAACCCGTACGACTTTCTTTGTTCATGGGATCGGCATAAGGGGGACACGACACGTATAAGAACTGTTAAGGTTGGATAAGAGTGAAGAGAATAGATGAGCAGGAGGAAAGTGAGGCTTTTATGGTTGTGGTACGGAAAGGGGGAATACATAAAGAGGATGCATGATATGTTGGTACTAATGATAGGGATGTTATGTTTTCGCGAGCAAAAGTTGAGTCAAAGTTTTCTTGACTCCTACGGAGAAGCCATGGTAGGGATGAAGTGAGACGGGGAACCTGGATTATAGTAACACCGCAAGCTTAGAGCTTATGACGTTAGAACTTGAGAAATAATGAGTTGGATATTTCAGTGGTTTTGAATGGGGAATTTCTTCTAGCATTTTCCACGGGGATACAGGTACGGTTGTGAAGTTGTTCAGGGAATATCGAGAGATGCATAAGGTGACCAACAAGAGTAAAAGAAGATCGAAGTTTTGAAGTGGTTGTTGATATGAGATGTATAAGGAGTACATGAAAGGTGGAGGTTAGAACCACTACGGTCGGTTTGACGTTACATAAGGAAATGAAGTATAATTTCTACGCCTACTTGAAGAAAGGATATGGTGAAAGCTTATGTAGAAGACGAAGAGCTCCTTCCATACGTTGGAATGTCAGGGAAAGTGAAGAAGATAAGATCAATTGTTTCGAAGCACGGTTGAGTCCTGCAGTTTGGGCCCTTATGGTTGCACATAAGTGAGAAACCTTAAAAGATTTTTACAATCATGTCATCAAAGAGGGAAAATGAAATTAAGATAAAGGAATACTTAAATAAGGATACAAGAGTCAGAAGACTCGAGCAGGTCTCTCGAGTTCAAGAGATGAAGGATCTTTGAAAGAGGACGGTAAACCTTGTAGCTAATGATGGAACAATACACGTGTTTAAAGGACGTCACCCCTCAATAGATCGAGGTAGATCAATTGTGTCGTGACCACTTGTGAAGTGATAAGACAAGATTGTGCCGGTTATTATGATATGTGACGGGAAGAGAAAAGATGGAATCTGAGATATCACGGATTCCAATACATTGGAATGTGTTGCCACTAAGGTTGAGTTTGGCTCGACTTCGATATCCAAGACACTCTACATATGACACCTGTGAAGGTACATGAGTGGAAGAAGCATTTGAACAACCAGTTGCAAGGACTTGGGGATAAAGGTTCATTCGAACCAATGCACTGCCATAGAAAACGTCAGACGCTATCTTGAACTCTTGATTTGAAGTTCATATATATATATATATATATATATATATATATATTTAAACTCTTGATTTGAAGTTGTTATGGAGAACACTAGTTTGCGAATAGAGAGACGATTATCTCCGCTTGTACATCAATTACCGTTAGCCGAACAAGATAACAATGAAGAACCAAGTATCCCTCACCACAGATAGCGGATCTACTCGACCGGTTGCAAGGGTCGGTAGTCTCTTCTAAGATTAAATAAGATTGGATGGTCACCGTTTGAGAATTCGAGATTAGATATTGCCAACACGGCACCTTGGGACCAGCCAAGGTCACTACAAGTGGTAGTTACTCCACATGGACTTATTGATGCCCCAGACAAGATATTTAGGTCTACTCTCGAATAAGAAATTTTCTTAGATGTGTTGGTCATTACCGGATTTGTGGAGAGATTCTCCGAGTAACACCATCTATGGATAATCTACTTCGGAAGACAAAGAAATTAGAGTGGGAAGAATATTGACAATGGAGTTGTTGAGAGTTAAGAGGAGATTCATTGGTGTAGCTGTTTTGAAATTGCCTCGAGGTATGATGGATTTGAAGTGTACAAGTGATTCTCCAAGGCAGGGTCTTGATTGAGTATTGAGAAACGAAGTAAAAGTAATAGCATACGTGTCTCGTTAGTAGAAGCAGTGTGAGGTAAAGTACTTCACTACTTGGAAGTGCCACAAGAATTGAGGAAACGTAACATCAAAGTTTGGTTTGACAAGAACCAAAACTAATGGTGTTATTTGGAAGTTCGATCTTCTTTGATAGATAAACCTAATGGAAATGGTGTATTGAGAAAGAACCGAGAAGAGAGTTGAGTTTCCGATAAATCGGACCTTTTTGAAATCTTAGCGCAAGTTGGAGAAGTGGCTTACAAGTTGGCGTTGCCACCCGGTGTTTTACGCGTATCAATCAAGAGAGTACATGCATGATTCAAGACGTGTGGTCAGTCACGATGATCTAGGGGCAGACGAGGAATCAATGATGCTTATAGGAAGACGAAAGATAGTATATTTGGTTGAGTGTTACGCTAAGCTAGTAGCTTCGATAGAATCGACGGGTTAGACCTAGTTCTTCCCTTAGTTATGTTATGTGCTTGAGTGATGTTATAATTGTTCGTGCCCGTGCGGGAATATGTTATAGGATCTAATATATCTTGCGGTGGTAGTTTGACTAGTTTGTGTGTACAGATTAGAAGGTTACAACCTTCTTAGTTTGAGAGTTAATACTTCGGCCTTATCGACCGAGAAGTTCGACGCATAGCAAGCTTCGGGACGAAACTTTTTTTTTAGGGGGATATGATGTAACGCCCCAATTTTTGGGCGCATTTGCGTTAATTATCTTTCCGGATATTATACATATCCTTATACCTTAAGTATATTTTACGAGTATTTTTCGTCGTAAATTAAATTGAAGAGTATGTATAACGATATATTTTATTTCATGTTTAAATTTGATATTATATCGTAAAATAAATCGCGAGGATGGTTTTGTATTTTAAAGTATTTTTAAGACATAAAACAACTTCCCCGATATATTTATATTTTCGGTCTTCTTCCGAAATAGGACGGAAAGTTGTTCCGATTCGGAAATTCCGTTCCGTATGATTGGAAAAGAGTCAATCCTTTATTTATTTATTTTTTTTTATTTATTTATTCCCTTTCTTCTCCTATTTCTTTTTCCTTGTTTTGCTGTTCTCTTGTTTTTCTCTCTCCAAGTGGATGAGCAGCAGTTTCACGCTTCAACCTTTCACTCCCCGACCTTTGGCTGCCCGACCTCTCGGCCTCACCCCCGACCCCTCGATTCCCCTTTTCTTCTGTCTCAATGACACAATTTGGCCTTTCCTTTGCTTCACGCCAACCTTCCTCCTCATCTCCCTTCTCTTGCATCTGTTGGGGACCAACAATGTCAGGAGGGCTGAGGCATCTTCAAATCCTCTTGAGAAGGATGTCGCATCACCAGGAGTCCACAGATCCAAGGGAGAACCGCCACCTACTGCCGCCTCGATCGACCGGAGCCACCGGCGAGGGCTGCCGTCGCTTCGACGACCTGCAGGCCGCCTTCTTTCTTTCCCCCTTTTTCATTGTCTGTCTATCGCCAGGGGAGGGTCAAGCCGCCGAAGAGGACCGCCCTGTTTCCGCCTCCTTGCTGCTTCCGTCGCCAAGGAGCCCCGCCGCCGAGTGCAGCCAGTAGCGCCGCCAGCTTCTTCCCTTCCCTCCTCCGCCTGCGCGAGCCGCCAGGAGCCCATCCCCCTTCTTTCTTCTGTGCGTGTTTGTAAGCGTGTTTGTAAGGTTGAAGAAAGGCTTTTAACCTAATTAATTTGGGCCCCCTTGATTTTGTGATAATTATAGAATGTACCCACATCTTTATAATTTCAGTTTTGACCCACAGTTCTGAAAGTTTGCATTTATACCCTCCTGCAGAATTTATTTAGAGAAAAGACCCGAGTTTCTTAAATTAACAGTATTGCCCACTGCTGGAGTATTTACCGATTATGGCCCAAGGTTTTATTCTTAAAATATGACCCAAGTATAGAATTGTTTCCCTTTGCCCTAAAAATGCATTTGTCAATTTTAAACTCGGATTTTTAATTACGGGATTATTCTTATAGTTGGTATATATTATGTGGTATGTCCAAATTTAGCGTTATGCTAAATTTGTTTAGTTTGGTGCTAGGTTCGGATGCACCTCGATTAAGGCCAACAAATCCATATCGACATCCATGGATCGTCTCCCGTCTTTTGATGTCAAGTGAGTATCCTCTCCCTCGAGATTATGACCTTACTCGATTTAGTTATGTTTAGCATTAGTATCATGCTAGGTTGGATCTAGCATACCTTAGAGTAAATGCCAAGTAGTGGTTTTGGATCTTAGGCGAGTGTGATGAGCATGTTAAACCTCATAGGTTTGTAAGTGGTTCGTGGATGTTGAGTATGATCTTATGAGAGGTAGTATGCTTTTGAGAGATCTCCTCATGCGTTGAGGGAGATGTGAGTGTTATAGATTCTAGGATACGATCCTAGAATGAGAGTCAAACGATCTTGCGTAGATCGTTTGTGTGAGACGCCTTATATTTTTGAGTTGAGCGAGTTGTTGATATATATATCCTCTTTGATCAGGTTGTGGACTTCTTCCCAAGGGAAGCGAGAGTGTTGTGAGTTGAGTGTGGAGACGAGGTAAGTCTTCGGACTTACTTAGCTCGTATTCTCTGTATTAGTTTCAATGCGTGTTTGGTGGTGTGTG
This sequence comes from Fagopyrum esculentum, assembly GCA_033239045.1. Classification (NCBI taxonomy): domain Eukaryota; kingdom Viridiplantae; phylum Streptophyta; class Magnoliopsida; order Caryophyllales; family Polygonaceae; genus Fagopyrum; species Fagopyrum esculentum. The sequence continues at coordinate 114,959,625 of BSUD01000008.1, forward strand.
TTTATTGTTTATGTGTGTGTTTATTGCTTATGTTATAACATCTAAACCGGTAATAGGACCACCGACTTTATATGTTTATATTTGGCCCAAGTGTATGATAACGGGCGGTGACCACTATGTCCGGCCCAAAATGGGGATGGTCGGGAGGTGCCTTGCGACCAGTCCAACAGGTGATGCTGATTCGCATCTGGCCCAAACCTGTTTGGTGAAAGGGGGCAAGGGCGGGATCCTTGTGATTTCCGTGCCACAACTAAATGGAAATTAGTAATGGAATAACTTAAATTAAAGATAATAAACCGGATTGTGTGTTTTGGAACATGTTGTGTGTTTATGATGCCTTACGTGTGTGTGTGCCAATACCATGATTCTAATGCCTTGAATGCTAGCTAACGGTTTTATACCGATATTGTTGTAGATTGCATTGCAGGTTAGGAATGCGGCCGAGAGATCCGGAAGAGTGGGCAGCCGGGGTTCCGTGCATTTTAGGAGTGAGTTTGGGTTAGAGTCGGGTTGTATTTTATTCTTTGTTTATTATGTTGGTATGCCGCGTGTATGGCGTTTTGGTCTTTGATGTTGTTTATCGGCTGAAGTCCGTTGTTTGTTTTCTTTTGGGTTTTCTTACATTGCATAAAATGTATTTCGGTTTTGCCTTTATTTGTGCCATGTTGAAAGATCCGGTGAAATTGTTGTCAGGCTAAGGGTCGGGACCCATTGTGAGGTCCCAACCCGTAGCATCCCGAGTCCCGCGGATTCGGGGTGTTACAAAAGTGGTATCAGAGCCCTAGGTTGACAACAATGGCACTCGCAATCTTCTAAAGGCCGAATAAGGAATAAAACAGAACCCTGCGGGTTCTGAGTTTTTGTTTTCAAAATCACATGCATGAGTCGGGGTAGAATGTACGGACCACCACTCCTTCCGCGGATCTCGGCAGCATAGTTTATTGGATTTTTAGTATATATGTATATATGTATATATGTAGATATGTATCGTGGACTTAGGATGTTTTTGGACTATTATTGTATGTGGATTGTAGTTGCATGATTGATATGATTTATGTGTATAGTTGTATAGGTGAACGATTATATGTTTTGGACCTTGTATTGTCGCAATGGAATGCCGAATGCGTGATATTAGTAGTAATATGGACTTAGGACTTATATAGTTATGTATAAGTATTCTTATATATATAGTAGCATATGAAGTTACGAGACCTAATAGAAAAGATGATAAGTATAGTATCATTACCTTTAAAGATGATGTGGTTGGCTTGAGATATCGTTCATACGTGGAGGAGTATACTCAAATATCGAGTTGAGCATTTCGTGTTAACAAACACCATGGTGTTCTCGGATTCCTTTAAAAGGATGTCGAAGAAGAGGATTAGAGATGATATAAACGAAGGACAAACGAGTAGAAAGAAGAACGAGCCGACTTAAGAGAAATCAAGATGGAAGCAATACAAGAAAAGGGAGCAACATTAAAGTGTAGAAGCGGTTCTAAAGAGGCCACGATCGAACGACGACGAGACCAAGGGAGAAAACGAACTTAAGTTCTTCAAGAAGAAGCGTGAACAACTAAAGATGTTAATCGAGGAGGAGAT
>BSUD01000008.1:114961235-115103518 GCA_033239045.1 Fagopyrum esculentum
AGTTTTGACCCACAGTTCTGAAAGTTTGCATTTATACCCTCCTGCAGAATTTATTTAGAGAAAAGACCCGAGTTTCTTAAATTAACAGTATTGCCCACTGCTGGAGTATTTACCGATTATGGCCCAAGGTTTTATTCTTAAAATATGACCCAAGTATAGAATTGTTTCCCTTTGCCCTAAAAATGCATTTGTCAATTTTAAACTCGGATTTTTAATTACGGGATTATTCTTATAGTTGGTATATATTATGTGGTATGTCCAAATTTAGCGTTATGCTAAATTTGTTTAGTTTGGTGCTAGGTTCGGATGCACCTCGATTAAGGCCAACAAATCCATATCGACATCCATGGATCGTCTCCCGTCTTTTGATGTCAAGTGAGTATCCTCTCCCTCGAGATTATGACCTTACTCGATTTAGTTATGTTTAGCATTAGTATCATGCTAGGTTGGATCTAGCATACCTTAGAGTAAATGCCAAGTAGTGGTTTTGGATCTTAGGCGAGTGTGATGAGCATGTTAAACCTCATAGGTTTGTAAGTGGTTCGAGGATGTTGAGTATGATCTTATGAGAGGTAGTATGCTTTTGAGAGATCTCCTCATGCGTTGAGGGAGATGTGAGTGTTATAGATTCTAGGATACGATCCTAGAATGAGAGTCAAACGATCTTGCGTAGATCGTTTGTGTGAGACGCCTTATATTTTTGAGTTGAGCGAGTTGTTGATATATATATCCTCTTTGATCAGGTTGTGGACTTCTTCCCAAGGGAAGCAAGAGTGTTGTGAGTTGAGTGTGGAGACGAGGTAAGTCTTCGGACTTACTTAGCTCGTATTCTCTGTATTAGTTTCAATGCGTGTTTGGTGGTGTGTGTTTATTGTTTATGTGTGTGTTTATTGCTTATGTTATAACATCTAAACCGGTAATAGGACCACCGACTTTATATGTTTATATTTGGCCCAAGTGTATGATAACGGGCGGTGACCACTATGTCCGGCCCAAAATGGGGATGGTCGGGAGGTGCCTTGCGACCAGTCCAACAGGTGATGCTGATTCGCATCTGGCCCAAACCTGTTTGGTGAAAGGGGACAAGGGCGGGATCCTTGTGATTTCCGTGCCACAACTAAATGGAAATTAGTAATGGAATAACTTAAATTAAAGATAATAAACCGGATTGTGTGTTTTGGAACATGTTGTGTGTTTATGATGCCTTACGTGTGTGTGTGCCAATACCATGATTCTAATGCCTTGAATGCTAGCTAACGGTTTTATACCGATATTGTTGTAGATTGCATTGCAGGTTAGGAATGCGGCCGAGAGATCCGGAAGAGTGGGCAGCCGGGGTTCCGTGCATTTTAGGAGTGAGTTTGGGTTAGAGTCGGGTTGTATTTTATTCTTTGTTTATTATGTTGGTATGCCGCGTGTATGGCGTTTTGGTCTTTGATGTTGTTTATCGGCTGAAGTCCGTTGTTTGTTTTCTTTTGGGTTTTCTTACATTGCATAAAATGTATTTCGGTTTTGCCTTTATTTGTGCCATGTTGAAAGATCCGGTGAAATTGTTGTCAGGCTAAGGGTCGGGACCCATTGTGAGGTCCCAACCCGTAGCATCCCGAGTCCCGCGGATTCGGGGTGTTACAAAAGTGGTATCAGAGCCCTAGGTTGACAACAATGGCACTCGCAATCTTCTAAAGGCCGAATAAGGAATAAAACTGAACCCTGCGGGTTCTGAGTTTTTGTTTTCAAAATCACATGCATGAGTCGGGGTAGAATGTACGGACCACCACTCCTTCCGCGGATCTCGGCAGCATAGTTTATTGGATTTTTAGTATATATGTATATATGTATATATGTAGATATGTATCGTGGACTTAGGATGTTTTTGGACTATTATTGTATGTGGATTGTAGTTGCATGATTGATATGATTTATGTGTATAGTTGTATAGGTGAACGATTATATGTTTTGGACCTTGTATTGTCGCAATGGAATGCCGAATGCGTGATATTAGTAGTAATATGGACTTAGGACTTATATAGTTATGTATAAGTATTCTTATATATATAGTAGCATATGAAGTTACGAGACCTAATAGAAAAGATGATAAGTATAGTATCATTACCTTTAAAGATGATGTGGTTGGCTTGAGATATCGTTCATACGTGGAGGAGTATACTCAAATATCGAGTTGAGCATTTCGTGTTAACAAACACCATGGTGTTCTCGGATTCCTTTAAAAGGATGTCGAAGAAGAGGATTAGAGATGATATAAACGAAGGACAAACGAGTAGAAAGAAGAACGAGCCGACTTAAGAGAAATCAAGATGGAAGCAATACAAGAAAAGGGAGCAACATTAAAGTGTAGAAGCGGTTCTAAAGAGGCCACGATCGAACGACGACGAGACCAAGGGAGAAAACGAACTTAAGTTCTTCAAGAAGAAGCGTGAACAACTAAAGATGTTAATCGAGGAGGAGATTAGTACATTCTTGCAAGGTTAAATGTGGTATTCCATTAAGATGTGAAGTTTCTTTAGGTGCTCCTAAGCATGAGAGTCAAGACGAGAACAGTGATCGAACCATTTGCTAACATTTAAGATACCGTAACTTAAGCTTACGAGGTACCAATAAGTGAAGTGTCAACATTACTAGAGTTACGAGAAGAAGGGCATGGTGGGGATTCACATGGAGTGGACCGGTTTCCGTTATGATGATAAGAAACGCAGCAAGGAGCTTTTTAGTTATGAAAAGACGTATGATGCGTAAGTTAAACTTACAAAAGAACTAGAAAGTGAAGTGACGGTTTTTGCGGGAGCCTAAACGGGAGACTTCTTCAGAAATACGAGATTTACGAAGAGGACTACATGGTGGAAGCGCATATGGTAGAATTACCGGGTGATTCAATCCTTTTCCGTCATTGTGATGAGACTAAGTAACACCAAGAAGGAGGAAGTGTGTATAGGTGATGATCTCAAGAAGATGAAAGACGAAACAAGGAGCTTTGATCAAAATATTAAGATACCAACCAAGAGAAACGCGAGTGGATGCTAATTAAGGTCAAAATATTTGAGAAGTGCATTGCAAAACATCACGGAACAGTGCTTAAGCCTATGAGAGTGGTAGAGTTACCTTACAAAAGAAGAAGGAAGCGTAGAGTGCTGGTCGAGTTAGTAGAGTTGAAGTAGAATACACTAGGAGGATAACATTCAAGAGTATGATTGCCTTATGGAAGAGGAAGAAAGCATGGAACGGGGAAATAACTAACATAGTTTAAGGTGAAGTACCCCAAGGAGGGTAGCCTTCAGTAGTATGTTAACATGGAAGTGTGGTAGGAGGATAAGTCGTTGATCTTGGAGAGGGTCATCAATGAGTTAATCGGTGACCACCAAAAATGCACAAGTGCGGGTTGTATACTGGTGAATTTAGGTGGGGAGAGTAATCCAAGTGTGGGATCATTAAGAAGGGGAACAAGAACTAGAACATTCGTGGAGGTTGAATGCAGTGATATGAGGTGTATTAACTGAAGCATAAACGTTTTAATCAAGTAAATGTAACAGACCTCCTAGGGAGGGGATGGTAACGAACCCGTACGACTTTCTTTGTTCATGGGATCGGCATAAGGGGGACACGACACGTATAAGAACTGTTAAGGTTGGATAAGAGTGAAGAGAATAGATGAGCAGGAGGAAAGTGAGGCTTTTATGGTTGTGGTACGGAAAGGGGGAATACATAAAGAGGATGCATGATATGTTGGTACTAATGATAGGGATGTTATGTTTTCGCGAGCAAAAGTTGAGTCAAAGTTTTCTTGACTCCTACGGAGAAGCCATGGTAGGGATGAAGTGAGACGGGGAACCTGGATTATAGTAACACCGCAAGCTTAGAGCTTATGACGTTAGAACTTGAGAAATAATGAGTTGGATATTTCAGTGGTTTTGAATGGGGAATTTCTTCTAGCATTTTCCACGGGGATACAGGTACGGTTGTGAAGTTGTTCAGGGAATATCGAGAGATGCATAAGGTGACCAACAAGAGTAAAAGAAGATCGAAGTTTTGAAGTGGTTGTTGATATGAGATGTATAAGGAGTACATGAAAGGTGGAGGTTAGAACCACTACGGTCGGTTTGACGTTACATAAGGAAATGAAGTATAATTTCTACGCCTACTTGAAGAAAGGATATGGTGAAAGCTTATGTAGAAGACGAAGAGCTCCTTCCATACGTTGGAATGTCAGGGAAAGTGAAGAAGATAAGATCAATTGTTTCGAAGCACGGTTGAGTCCTGCAGTTTGGGCCCTTATGGTTGCACATAAGTGAGAAACCTTAAAAGATTTTTACAATCATGTCATCAAAGAGGGAAAATGAAATTAAGATAAAGGAATACTTAAATAAGGATACAAGAGTCAGAAGACTCGAGCAGGTCTCTCGAGTTCAAGAGATGAAGGATCTTTGAAAGAGGACGGTAAACCTTGTAGCTAATGATGGAACAATACACGTGTTTAAAGGACGTCACCCCTCAATAGATCGAGGTAGATCAATTGTGTCGTGACCACTTGTGAAGTGATAAGACAAGATTGTGCCGGTTATTATGATATGTGACGGGAAGAGAAAAGATGGAATCTGAGATATCACGGATTCCAATACATTGGAATGTGTTGCCACTAAGGTTGAGTTTGGCTCGACTTCGATATCCAAGACACTCTACATATGACACCTGTGAAGGTACATGAGTGGAAGAAGCATTTGAACAACCAGTTGCAAGGACTTGGGGATAAAGGTTCATTCGAACCAATGCACTGCCATAGAAAACGTCAGACGCTATCTTGAACTCTTGATTTGAAGTTCATATATATATATATATATATATATATATATATATTTAAACTCTTGATTTGAAGTTGTTATGGAGAACACTAGTTTGCGAATAGAGAGACGATTATCTCCGCTTGTACATCAATTACCGTTAGCCGAACAAGATAACAATGAAGAACCAAGTATCCCTCACCACAGATAGCGGATCTACTCGACCGGTTGCAAGGGTCGGTAGTCTCTTCTAAGATTAAATAAGATTGGATGGTCACCGTTTGAGAATTCGAGATTAGATATTGCCAACACGGCACCTTGGGACCAGCCAAGGTCACTACAAGTGGTAGTTACTCCACATGGACTTATTGATGCCCCAGACAAGATATTTAGGTCTACTCTCGAATAAGAAATTTTCTTAGATGTGTTGGTCATTACCGGATTTGTGGAGAGATTCTCCGAGTAACACCATCTATGGATAATCTACTTCGGAAGACAAAGAAATTAGAGTGGGAAGAATATTGACAATGGAGTTGTTGAGAGTTAAGAGGAGATTCATTGGTGTAGCTGTTTTGAAATTGCCTCGAGGTATGATGGATTTGAAGTGTACAAGTGATTCTCCAAGGCAGGGTCTTGATTGAGTATTGAGAAACGAAGTAAAAGTAATAGCATACGTGTCTCGTTAGTAGAAGCAGTGTGAGGTAAAGTACTTCACTACTTGGAAGTGCCACAAGAATTGAGGAAACGTAACATCAAAGTTTGGTTTGACAAGAACCAAAACTAATGGTGTTATTTGGAAGTTCGATCTTCTTTGATAGATAAACCTAATGGAAATGGTGTATTGAGAAAGAACCGAGAAGAGAGTTGAGTTTCCGATAAATCGGACCTTTTTGAAATCTTAGCGCAAGTTGGAGAAGTGGCTTACAAGTTGGCGTTGCCACCCGGTGTTTTACGCGTATCAATCAAGAGAGTACATGCATGATTCAAGACGTGTGGTCAGTCACGATGATCTAGGGGCAGACGAGGAATCAATGATGCTTATAGGAAGACGAAAGATAGTATATTTGGTTGAGTGTTACGCTAAGCTAGTAGCTTCGATAGAATCGACGGGTTAGACCTAGTTCTTCCCTTAGTTATGTTATGTGCTTGAGTGATGTTATAATTGTTCGTGCCCGTGCGGGAATATGTTATAGGATCTAATATATCTTGCGGTGGTAGTTTGACTAGTTTGTGTGTACAGATTAGAAGGTTACAACCTTCTTAGTTTGAGAGTTAATACTTCGGCCTTATCGACCGAGAAGTTCGACGCATAGCAAGCTTCGGGACGAAACTTTTTTTTTAGGGGGATATGATGTAACGCCCCAATTTTTGGGCGCATTTGCGTTAATTATCTTTCCGGATATTATACATATCCTTATACCTTAAGTATATTTTACGAGTATTTTTCGTCGTAAATTAAATTGAAGAGTATGTATAACGATATATTTTATTTCATGTTTAAATTTGATATTATATCGTAAAATAAATCGCGAGGATGGTTTTGTATTTTAAAGTATTTTTAAGACATAAAACAACTTCCCCGATATATTTATATTTTCGGTCTTCTTCCGAAATAGGACGGAAAGTTGTTCCGATTCGGAAATTCCGTTCCGTATGATTGGAAAAGAGTCAATCCTTTATTTATTTATTTTTTTTATTTATTTATTCCCTTTCTTCTCCTATTTCTTTTTCCTTGTTTTGCTGTTCTCTTGTTTTTCTCTCTCCAAGTGGATGAGCAGCAGTTTCACGCTTCAACCTTTCACTCCCCGACCTTTGGCTGCCCGACCTCTCGGCCTCACCCCCGACCCCTCGATTCCCCTTTTCTTCTGTCTCAATGACACAATTTGGCCTTTCCTTTGCTTCACGCCAACCTTCCTCCTCATCTCCCTTCTCTTGCATCTGTTGGGGACCAACAATGTCAGGAGGGCTGAGGCATCTTCAAATCCTCTTGAGAAGGATGTCGCATCACCAGGAGTCCACAGATCCAAGGGAGAACCGCCACCTACTGCCGCCTCGATCGACCGGAGCCACCGGCGAGGGCTGCCGTCGCTTCGACGACCTGCAGGCCGCCTTCTTTCTTTCCCCCTTTTTCATTGTCTGTCTATCGCCAGGGGAGGGTCAAGCCGCCGAAGAGGACCGCCCTGTTGCCGCCTCCTTGCTGCTTCCGTCGCCAAGGAGCCCCGCCGCCGAGTGCAGCCAGTAGCGCCGCCGGCTTCTTCCCTTCCCTCCTCCGCCTGCGCGAGCCGCCAGGAGCCCATCCCCCTTCTTTCTTCTGTGCGTGTTTGTAAGCGTGTTTGTAAGGTTGAAGAAAGGCTTTTAACCTAATTAATTTGGGCCCCCTTGATTTTGTGATAATTATAGAATGTACCCACATCTTTATAATTTTAGTTTTGACCCACAGTTCTGAAAGTTTGCATTTATACCCTCCTGCAGAATTTATTTAGAGAAAAGACCCGAGTTTCTTAAATTAACAGTATTGCCCACTGCTGGAGTATTTACCGATTATGGCCCAAGGTTTTATTCTTAAAATATGACCCAAGTATAGAATTGTTTCCCTTTGCCCTAAAAATGCATTTGTCAATTTTAAACTCGGATTTTTAATTACGGGATTATTCTTATAGTTGGTATATATTATGTGGTATGTCCAAATTTAGCGTTATGCTAAATTTGTTTAGTTTGGTGCTAGGTTCGGATGCACCTCGATTAAGGCCAACAAATCCATATCGACATCCATGGATCGTCTCCCGTCTTTTGATGTCAAGTGAGTATCCTCTCCCTCGAGATTATGACCTTACTCGATTTAGTTATGTTTAGCATTAGTATCATGCTAGGTTGGATCTAGCATACCTTAGAGTAAATGCCAAGTAGTGGTTTTGGATCTTAGGCGAGTGTGATGAGCATGTTAAACCTCATAGGTTTGTAAGTGGTTCGTGGATGTTGAGTATGATCTTATGAGAGGTAGTATGCTTTTGAGAGATCTCCTCATGCGTTGAGGGAGATGTGAGTGTTATAGATTCTAGGATACGATCCTAGAATGAGAGTCAAACGATCTTGCGTAGATCGTTTGTGTGAGACGCCTTATATTTTTGAGTTGAGCGAGTTGTTGATATATATATCCTCTTTGATCAGGTTGTGGACTTCTTCCCAAGGGAAGCGAGAGTGTTGTGAGTTGAGTGTGGAGACGAGGTAAGTCTTCGGACTTACTTAGCTCGTATTCTCTGTATTAGTTTCAATGCGTGTTTGGTGGTGTGTGTTTATTGTTTATGTGTGTGTTTATTGCTTATGTTATAACATCTAAACCGGTAATAGGACCACCGACTTTATATGTTTATATTTGGCCCAAGTGTATGATAACGGGCGGTGACCACTATGTCCGGCCCAAAATGGGGATGGTCGGGAGGTGCCTTGCGACCAGTCCAACAGGTGATGCTGATTCGCATCTGGCCCAAACCTGTTTGGTGAAAGGGGGCAAGGGCGGGATCCTTGTGATTTCCGTGCCACAACTAAATGGAAATTAGTAATGGAATAACTTAAATTAAAGATAATAAACCGGATTGTGTGTTTTGGAACATGTTGTGTGTTTATGATGCCTTACGTGTGTGTGTGCCAATACCATGATTCTAATGCCTTGAATGCTAGCTAACGGTTTTATACCGATATTGTTGTAGATTGCATTGCAGGTTAGGAATGCGGCCGAGAGATCCGGAAGAGTGGGCAGCCGGGGTTCCGTGCATTTTAGGAGTGAGTTTGGGTTAGAGTCGGGTTGTATTTTATTCTTTGTTTATTATGTTGGTATGCCGCGTGTATGGCGTTTTGGTCTTTGATGTTGTTTATCGGCTGAAGTCCGTTGTTTGTTTTCTTTTGGGTTTTCTTACATTGCATAAAATGTATTTCGGTTTTGCCTTTATTTGTGCCATGTTGAAAGATCCGGTGAAATTGTTGTCAGGCTAAGGGTCGGGACCCATTGTGAGGTCCCAACCCGTAGCATCCCGAGTCCCGCGGATTCGGGGTGTTACACTATTAGACCAACTCAACATATGTATATACATGTATTTTCTCAATCAAACTTATAAAAAACAAAATGATTCAAACAAATTTGATTCCGAACACAAACATCAATCATAATGAAATATAAACCTTAAGAATGGAAATCTAAACAGTGAGAGTAGAAATTCGAAGAAACGAAACCTGAATCGTCTTGTATTCTCTTTGATTTCACAATTTTTTATGTAATCGATCTCTGAATATTATAAACACGATTTTAAAGAAAAGTATAATTTAAAAAAAAATGAATAGCATATTATAAACAACGTAACTGTAAAAAAATGAATGCATACTTGTAAAAAAATGAACATCACTTTTTATTAACACGATTTGAAAGAATAACATAATTTTCAAAAAATAAATCCGAAAATTTTTTTAAAACAAATACAAAAATGAACAATTAATGTTAAAAAATGAACAGTTAGTGTTGGAAAAAAATGATCATTTATTGATAAAATATGAACAATGACTCTTTTAAAAATGAACACATACTTATAAAAATATGAACACCAATTTTTATTTACAAAAAAAAAACCAGTGATGTGGCATGCCACATGTCACCGCCCTTGCTCTCTTCATTCCTATCTGCAAGGGTCCTCCTCACCGGAACCGAAACCTATATATATATATATATATATATATATATATATATATATATATTGATCAAGAAGGTAAGATGCTCGATTACACCAAACATACTTGGTGTATCGAGAGGCCGACAATCGGCAAACGGGCAAACCGTCATGCAAAAACGGAAACAATACAATCACCGCAAGCAAAGACCGAAAAAAGCGAGAAAGATCCAAAAAACAGAACAACTACTCCTTGGGAGAAGACGTGGAACACTCGAGGCAAGCAAAACATGGAGAGGGCACGGGCTAGATGAACTGGCGCGGTGTCTCGCCGCCGGGAAGCAGGATGGTAGAAACCTTTTTGAGGGGATGTCATACCTCCTGCGGAAATGTGGATCCCACGACGTTGCCCCCACCTAGATGGAGGATCTTCGGAGACCTCAAACTCAACCACGATCACGATCAACACGATCAACAGGGGCACGTAACTACGACATCTTCCAAAACAATCGTTTAGACCACACTCGAGAAACATCTTCAAAGAGGAAAGTCATCCCAGAATTTTTTGAAAACCCTCCACACTCATCTTATTTTTGTTTTTTTTCCGTAGTATTCGAACTTTGATTTAGTCCAACAGTTAGAAATTAATCATGGTATTTGGATATGTGTTCATTCTTACACATAATATTTAAATTGGTCCAAACAATTTTTTCTTCATACCCCTACAGTTCTAGAAAGCAAACTTCATTTTACACCTTGATATAGTATTGGATGTTCAATTCCCCAGTTCTTGAAACAAAAATTCCGGTTTATTGGTATTCTTTTTCTTCTTTTGGTTCTTCCTTGAACAACCAAAAGTTGGTCTACTCACTAAAACAATATGGCACATAAATTGAAGCACCAAAAGATTATTGTGATCAATTCTTTGGCTGATGATGGATAAAAGATTTATAATCATACAAATTGAACTTTGAAATGGATTCAAAAAAATCATTAGTGACACCTTTCAAAACGAAATTTGTATCCTTAACACACCAATAGTACATTGTTCTTTGACTGAAACCATAATTCAGCAGCATGTTACCCATACTTGTTCTATTAATGGGCAAGTACTCGACGTTATTCAGAAGCAACGGAGAAAGAAGTTGTTGTATACGGTGTAGATGGTTATGGAAACCGTCATTACACCATGTGTCTGTAAAATCCGGAATTTTTATTCCGTCTTCGTACGTTAATAAATAGATCTCGATCTATTAATTCATATCCGTCTACTTAGTTAGACATATTAGGATAAAAATTATCATTTTATGTAGACCTCTTTCACATAAAATGATGGAACCTTTTTATAAATTTATCAATTTATGTGACTTACCTTCACATAAAATGATAGAGTTCGTAACTAAACTTAAACTGTAAAATATTCCGTAGCCGGTTATTCCTTACATTAAATTCGGCTTCTCGATTCCGAACTACAGTTTGTACCGGGTTACATTTTCCTTTGTCCAGCCCGCAGCCCAGCTGCTTGTCCGCTCCAGCATCGCAGCCCAGCTGCTTGCCTGCTTCAGCCAGCCCACTGTTACGCCAGCCGTGAGCCAGTCCAGCGTCGCAGCCCAGCGTCGCAGCCCAGCGCCGCAGCCCAGCGTCGCAGCCAGCACTCCAGCCCAGCCCAGAACGCGCCAGCCTGCAGATGCCTACCTTCCTTGCTGAGGGTTGATACGTAACAGCCAAATCTGGCAGTTTTCCTTCCACATAAATGCCGATTTAATAGGGGAAGGAGATCTCGTAACTGCCTAAATTAAACTACGCCAGTGCATCGTCTGAGCTTCTGCCATATACGCCGCTCACGTTCAGTCTGCATCCCTCCCTTCTACACGCACGTCCCAACTTCGCCCATTCTGCGTCCTTGTCTACTGCACACGTTTCGGCTGAGCAAAGTGAAGAATCAACCAATTCCGTCCAATTCCGTCCAATTCCGTCCAAATTCGTCCATTCGGTAAGAGCCTATCTACCTTCCTATATTCATCTTCTTCTTGTACCCACCTCAAGGACTCACGTGATTTTTCTGCTGTGCCGGACAACGCCCATCTCGGCCACTACATGACAACAGTGGGCTGGAAGGATTTCGTCCCGTCACTGCAGTGGTAGAGCCGAGCCAAACTTGACTGTCCTCCTTCTGGATCGTCACACAAAGGAGCCAGAAGAGCATCCGGAACCATACTAACGACGCCTCAGCCAGTAGAGGTGAGTCACAGTTTCTGCATCCCAATTCCTTACCCCTAGAAGTAATATATAACCTTATGTATATACACTATTTACGTAATGCTAGAATGACGAACTGCTGTAGTCGAGTTTGAACTTAGGCTAGGTTGACCTTGGTAGCTGCTGAGCATATAGATCTAAGGAGAGGAATAATGGACTGCTGCATTTTATGAACAAAGGAAAGTCAGTAGCTGCTGTAAATTCGTTTTACTCCCTTCAGCGTTCAGGTTACGAACAGCCATCTTGTCGATCAATTATAAAACGTTTGGATAAAGATCCACCGTTGAATTTTTGATATGTTGTAGACAGATATAGGTAGTTTAGCATATTAAAATTTGGGAAGAAATGAACGGTCGGATTGAAAGTTACAAGCTCCCGAAGTTAGGTAGTTGAGCAGTTTTATTAAACTTAAAAATTTGACAAGTATAAGAAAGTAGAGTGAGGAACCGACTTTGGGAATTATTATAAAAACATCGGCTGAACAGTTTGGAGAAATTCTTTCTTCTAAGGTTAGATAGAACCTCATAGATGATCTAGATATTTAATTCTGAAATTTTATAAGCTGTTAAGAATTTTTTATTTAGAGCCGAAGTTAAACCTTTTTCGGTTCTTCCGGAAAATAGAAACATAGGAAAAATGTCAATTTCGCACCTAATAAAATTCTAAGAGTTAGGATATATTTTAGAACTTCAAATAGAAGTTTGGACATGAATTTTAGGGTCTTCGAGAAAATCGGAACCAAGGGTAAAATGGTCATTTTACCCTAAAACTAATAATGTAACTAGTACGTCTTAATACTTATTTGATCTTAGAAGTTTTAGACTTCTATCTACGTGAAAGTGTGCTAATACACTTATCGCCTTTAACAGGCAACTGAGTGGGTACAGTTACAGAGCAAGTGGTTAATAAAGAGTCGAGCGTTATAACAGGTAAGTCCTTTGGGCTTACTTAGCTGACTGCTAAATATGAGCATAAATGATGATGGTGGTGTGTGATTGACATGTTAGAGAGATAGGTGGTGATATATAAATACCGACCTGTATTTTGGCCTAAGAGTAACGGGCGGTGGCATTCCGCTCAGTAGCTCGCAGGGCGCTGGGGGTTTCTTTCGGGACTAGTCCACACATGGTTTGTAGTGATGCTACCAAAGGAAGTCAGCTAGACCTACACCAGTTGGATAAGGAACGGAGGCGAGAACTAATAATAGTTCTCGTGCCACAACTTAAATTGAATAATGTGAATCACTTAAATAATAGATAATAATTGGTTGAGTGCCAGCATGATGTTTGTTTATTTTTGTTTCTGTTTGTGTTTGTGCTGTTATCATTTTGCTTATATTTGGTTAGTTAGCTAACGGTTGATATGTTGTTTAGATTTGACACAGGTTAGAGTAGATGCCGAGTGATCCAGATGGTAGTGGTCAGCCGGGGTGTCGTACTTTAGGACGTTTTGCAGTTTTTGCATTTGTGGATTTTTCAGTTGAACATCGTTTCCTTTCGTACTTTGATATATTACTTTTCCGGCTGTAGTTGATCTGGTCACATTCATGCATTGATAAAAACTATTTTATGATTTTTAGTTTTTCCTTATCTGTGCCTTGTTGTAAGATCATGTTAAGTTGTTGTCAAACTAAGGTCGGGACCCACTGTGCGGTCCTAACCAGTAACTCCCTAAGTTGTAAAATTTGGGGTGTTACAGTGTCCGCTTCTTTATTTTTTCTGGCCACCGACAAATCTTTTCAAGCGTCACCAACCTGCACCCATCATGAAAACTGGTAACAGTAAGTATTGTACCCATTACTTGAACTAATAAGCCATACTTGTTGTAAATTTGGTGTTGTGAACACAATTTCCAGACGCAGAAGCCAGCTTTTGGCCTTAGCCCCTGAACCTTTGTTTTTGGGTTCAGACTCATTGTTCTTAGCTTGTTGTTGCTCTGTTTTTTTTCTGATTTTTCATTGTTCTGTGATGGTTTTTGCGTGTTCAAAGTCTACCTGAAACTAAACAGTTCAAAAAGAAAGCAATTGTAGATCTAGGTTTTCTTGGGGGGTTGAGTTGTCTACCTTTTAGATCGATTGACTGAACGTGTTCAAAGCCTTAGCCCCTGAACCTTTTTATTGTTGTTTGCTTTGAATCACCTACTTCTCTCCTGAAGTTAGCATCAATGGCGGATCACGCTTTAATTCAAGACGCGGAGGCCAGGTGTCGTCGATTCTTCCCTCTGTTCTTCTTCTTCTTCTTCTTCCTTTTTTGGAGGCTAGTTAATGTCGATTTTTGTTTCCTGTTGTTGAAAGGAGATATCTCTTGACCCAGATCACCATTTTGGAAGGAGAATGGAAGATCTATGTGTATTTGGGGGCTAGGGTTTGTAGATTTTCTTGGTTGTGTTGAGGCGGCCGGCTAAAAAAGTCTGGGTGCTAGGGTTTTCGTGGGCTCTCAATGAGAGCGTTTTGGGTTTATTTGGTTTCAAATAGAACAAATGTTAAAACATATATATATATATATATAGAGGATAGATCATATGAGAACAACCTCTAACGTGAGAACATGAGAACAAATCGTGACCATCCAATTTTTAAAATTCAATGGTCTAGATTAATGATAGAAATGATAAATAAAAACCATTTAATGTATAATACTTACTCACTCTCATTAAAAGAGAGTGAACCCACTCTCTCTTAATTGTTTTTTTTTTAAATATATTGTATTATAGGAAATAGTTAGTTAAAAAAGATTCATCAGATATCTCCTTCCTCCTCTCTATTATACGTTCAACTCCATTAACAGTTCTTCCCAAATTCCGTCAAGGAAAATAACGAAACAATGGAAAACTCATATTTATTCAGTTCGGTCTCTCTACAGCATATGTTCAAGTCGATCATAACAACAGAATTCAACAAGTTGTCGTATCCAGTGAAGAAAATCATATCCCGTCAAGAAAGCAGTTTGTTTCTCCATATGCAAATCTGAGTAAGTGTATGTATTCAAATTTACTCTTTGTAAATTAAATCGGTTTGACATAACTCGTGTGAATAACCGATAAAATTGTAGAGTTGCATTGTTGAAACTCGTACGAAGAACCGATAGACTAAAAAAATTCCGATGTTGATAATAAATCTAATAAACAAATTAACTACGAATAACACACCTGTATCATTTTAGTTTCAGTTGAAAAGATCATTATAATTACGAATAAACAAATTCCAGGTTGATAATAAATATAACAAACAGAGTAACTACGAATAACACATTTGTATCATTTTAGTTTCAGTTGAATAGATCATTATAATTACGAATAAATAAATTGACGTCTAATAGAGTATTTGTTTTTTCAGGCACAACCAAACAATGGGAGGTTCATAAGTCTAATGCAGTTCAAGAAGGCGAATATATGGATTTCATTTTTCAAAATTTAGAATGTGATGAGGATATTTCGGTTGGTTTTGCCAATACAAAAACGCCAGATGGATCAGTGTGTTGGATACCAACATGCGATCTACAGTCGGGTTCAAAACAATTGGAAAGAGGTTCAAAACAATTGAGCATGGAGAAGCTTTTTATAAGAGCTATGCATCTACAGTCGGGTTTGATGTTAGAAGGGGAGCTTCTCGTGAGGATACGGATGAATCGATGAAGATTTCAAGTTGATTAATAACTGTTGTTTATCTTTAAAAACAAATGCTTATCAACAATGTATTATTTCACTTAAAAACGTCTTTAATTAGAACTTACTGCTGCATTGTTAAATCTCACTGTAAAAACGTTTATAATTACGAATAATCACTATTATGTCAAACACAAGTAAATAATCACAAACCTTTCAGCTAAGATTGAAGATTTCAAGTTGTTAGTGGTAGAGTACATTAACTAAAAGAAGTCTATCTGAACGATCATATCATTGACCGTTTGTAATTACGAACTTAATGCTTCTATACATTGTTATGTCTCTCTAAAAAAATATTTGTAATTACGAATTTAATGCTTCTATATATTGTTATGTCTTACTAAAAAACGTTTATAATTACAAACTTAATGCTTGTATACATTGTTATATCTCACTTAAAAAACGTTTTTAATTACGAATAACCGATTGTATACGTTGTTATATCTCACTTAAAAAACGTTTGTAATTACGAATAATCCCTATTATGTCAAACACAAGTACATAATATATTACTGGTATTTTGGTTTTGAAACTTAATAGTAAAAATTATACAAACGTTATAATTTTCATTGACCAAATTACAATCACTTATAATAACTACGATTATTATATTAATCGATATGACAACTATATAACAAAACTAATATATTATCGGTATTTTGGTAACAACTTTATCCCCATCAGAACTAACGTCAAGCTCCCGTTCCTCTTCATCACTAGTCAGCTTCTCTTTTCCCTTTTCTTTAATGTCCTTAGGCTTGGTGACATTCTTCACAACTGCAGGAACAACATTTTCATTACTCCTCTATATATATTATATGTGAACTACACTAGCTTCGATTTTACACATAACAACAAAACAAAATATTATGGCATCGTCATTATTCGTAATTAATAATGCATTATCATATTATTTGAAGGATGTAATCACAATTTATTCATAATTAACTACTAGTTTCCATGTCAATCCAAATTTTTCCAACACATAATTATGACAACATGTTGACTAATTAATTCCATGCCTATGAGATTTTGTATAGCAATCAACTGGAAACCAATCTGAATTATTAATATCGAAGAAACCTATCTGAGTTTAACAAGCCTGTCCAAACATAAATAATTATTTTTTGTGCAGATAAAAGCCAGAAATATAGAACAAGTTGAAGGCTCTCATAATTCATGCTACCAACTTACTAAGTATAACATAAATGAAATAATCGACTGCACAATGCAAAAGGAGAAGAGACGGACTAGTACTCAGTGAGAGGTGTGCTGTTAGTATCCAACATTAGTACTTAAAGCTTTCATGAACTGAAAACCCATAAAACAAATTAATAACTATGAATAATAGTTACAAACTATCATGTTGATAACAAAAACGACAGCATCAATATCATTCGTAATTATAGAATATATTTCCTCAACATATTCCAACAACATTACTTTAAGGTAACAAAAATTATTCATAATTAATAAAAAACAACAATATTAACACACCAATCACAAACCCATCAACAATCTTCAACCAAGCAAGACAAGCAAGCCATACATACAGAAGAATCTGCCATTAATCCCGAAACTGTTTTCTTCCAATCAAGCGAATTTCACAAGAGATCTCTGCCTAATGCTGCTGTACATTGTTATGTCTCTCTAAAAAAAACGTTTGTAATTACGAATTTAATGCTTCTATATATTGTTATGTCTCACTAAACAACGTTTATAATTACAAACTTAATGCTTGTATACATTGTTATATCTCAATTAAAAAACATTTTTAATTACGAATAACCGAAGATCCGACTGAGGTACGTCTCCAACAGCATACTATAGGGGTTTATAATTAAACATCCAAAGTTTCAGAAGAAATTAGGGTTTACGATGACGGTTACCTTAAGTAATCGGTTTGCCAAGGTCAGCGGCAAACGGAATAGGCCGAGGATTGTCGCCGAGATATCCACAACCACCTAGTTAGACGATTGAAACCTTCTTCCGCTTCAGAAGCTAACCGTCGAACACCTTCTGCACCGTACACCTTCGTGAGGCAAAGGAGTCGCCGGGAGATCCAGATCCGCACCGAACCGGGAGCGCCACAACCGCAAAGGAGTCGCCGGAGTGCTCCTCGCCGTCTATGCTACGCCACCAACGCCGGAGTTCCCTGCTTCGGCTTCAAAATTTCTCTTCGACCGCCGCAACCCAAAAATCGTCTTTCCTAATGTGCAGCGTGTATTGAGTGAAATTAGGGATTCAAAATTCTGATATATGGGAAGCGCGTGTGTTGTTAAAATATTCTTAATAATTACGATAATTACCCTAAATCTCGACCCTTAATAATACACATCCGACGGTCTACGATTGTTCTCACGTTCTCACGTCACACCCTCTCTCTCTCTCTCTCTCTCTCTCTCTCTCTATATATATATATATATATATATATATATATATATATATATATATATATATATATATATATATATATATATATATATATATATATATATATATATATATATATATATATATATATATATATATATATATATATATATATATATATATATATATATATATATATATATATATATATATATATATAAGCCTTATCTTGTAATTATGTGTGCATTTGTATTTTTATTTATTTTGGACCGGGCTCGAAATGAATGAGCCAGTTAGCGGGAAGTTTGAACCCACGACCGTTGATAGTCAGCCGCCCATCGCATGACTATTTGTGATAGCACGTACGTACGCCAACAACCGATAGAATAAGTGCAGGAGACTAGAGCGGCAGAAACTGTGTAGGAAACTGATCACTCCACATATTTCCTTTTGAGCACATGCCCTGATTTTATGGCCATATATATCTATGACCCCGGAAGACGATAATCGACAGAAACTGTGTAGGAGACTAGATCGACATACGCGAGAGAGAGAAATGGAAGGAGAAACATCAAACAAGCAGATCATCTTCAAGAACTATGTCACTGGCTTTCCCAAGGAATCAGATATGGAGCTCACAACTTCCACTATTCTCCTCAAGCTTCCACAAGGTTCCAATGGCGTCCTTGTCAAGAATCTCTATCTCTCTTGTGACCCTTACATGCGCGGTCGCATGATGAAGCAAGATCGGCCTAGCTATGTCGATTCTTTCACCCCTGGCTCAGTACGCTTCCCCATCTCTCTTTCTAGTATTCCTCTATGATCTTCTAAAACCCTAGAAATTCACCAGTACGTTACTATTTGTTTATTTGGATGTTGGGCTTATCCCCCCATTAATTATTTGACTTCTCTGCTTTGTTTAATTGCTCTCTTTTTGTGAGTCACCTGTTTGTCATTGTGCCCAATTTTCAAATCAGGGGCTACAAATTGAAATAGGAAAAATGAACTTGCTAGGCAAATTGTGTGATACGAGTGTTGATTTTAGAGATGAACTAGAACCCGTTTCATTGGAAATGGTGTAAATTCTAATAACGAACAACTTGAGTATTTCAATGTTCAATATCACTGATAAGGTGTCTATTGTAATTTTGAAATCATGGATCTGTATACCTGCAGCGAATCATTGGAAAGGGTGTGGCAAAAGTTTTGGAATCCGGACACCCAAGCTTGAAGAAAGGCGACCTGGTTTGGGGAATGACAGGATGGGAAGAATACACGCTTATTACATGGCCAGAGACTTTGTTCAAGATCACCCATACTGATGTTCCGCTCTCCTATTACACCGGAATTCTTGGTATACTCTTCCCTACTCCAACTTGTCATAAACCTCCCTAGAATCATGATTACACATTCACATTATTTACTTGAATAAACAATAGTAGGCAATTGTCACTTTGGGGTTTTGTGTGGGCTGTTTATGTAATTGAATTGATTTTCAAGCTAATTAACACTAATTGTGTCACTAATCTGGATGCCCCACACATTCTTCTTCCCAGCGTGAAAATGCTAGATTCCATGAATGCTAACATATGTACATATGTAGGTAGGACCAAATGGTGATCATTCTAAATTGTTTGGTATAGTAAGAAAAGTAAACAAGTCAGATCAATGTAATGATACATGATAGCATATAGTGAGATGGTGTAATTTTCTCAATTGTTTTTCATTTAGTCCAACCTACCATGGTATTGCAAATTTATCTTGTTGTATAACTTTGACTGATCATTCTTGTTGTCACAATCTTGACAATTGCACTTCGGTTTGAACCATGTTGTCTCACTGCATGATGCATAACATTGTGTGGTTCTCTTCCTCTGCTTTCCACTCTATTGTTGCTTATAGTCTGAATGATGTCCAAGTATTTGCACAATAATAATTTTGCCATATGCACCTTGCAGGCATGCCTGGAATGACTGCCTATATTGGTTTCTTGGACATCTGCTCTCCTGCAAAGGGAGATCGTGTCTTCGTCTCTGCAGCGTCTGGAGCTGTAGGTCAGCTTGTAGGGCAGTTTGCAAAGTTAATGGGCTGCTATGTTGTTGGAAGTGCTGGTAGCAAAGAAAAGGTATTTTAATGTCTCTACAAACCATAACTGATAAAACTAGACTATGTTAATGCAATCATCCCACATGAAAAATAACTTGGTGCAATCGAGCACCAACCCTATGTCCTTTGAATGGTATGTGAATCACACCAGCTCAATTATGTAAAAATAGCCTGTGAACTAGACTATACATTTGTTGGTAAGTTTAGTTATAATAAGTTTTCTCAACCCTTTCGGGATGGTGAACTTCACGCTTCATAGTTATGTCAATATTTTTCTCAACCATGCATTTACCATGCTCATTTGTAACTAATGATTGCTAAGTTTCTATACTATAGTGTTAATTGAGATGTTGTGACATTAGATGGTTAGCTTTCTTTCCCTATTCCGATGATTTCCCTTTCAATATATGCTTTGTATGCAAGGTTGATCTGCTGAAAAATAAATTTGGATTTGATGGTGCTTTCAACTATAAGGAAGAACAAGATTTAGATGCAGCATTGCAGAGGTATGAGTCATTACTAAACTAACCCATGTTGATTGATGTTTGGAAATTTGTGGATCCTGAAGAGTGGCGGGCTTTGATGCAGGTACTTTCCAGAGGGCATAGACATATACTTTGAGAACGTGGGAGGGAAGATGCTAGAAGCAGTGTTGAACAACATGAGACTCAAGGGTCGAATTGCTGCGTGTGGTATGATCTCGCAGTACAATTTGGAGCAGCCGGAAGGGACGCATAACCTGTTCAATTTCATCACAAAGCGTCTTCGCATGGAGGGGTTTGTTGTCACAGACCACTATGACAAGTACCCAAAGTACTTGGAGATGATCATCCCGCATATTAAGCAAGGGAAGGTAAATTATGTTGAGGACGTAGCTAAGGGCCTTGAGAGTGCGCCTTCGGCTTTGATCGGCATCTTCAAGGGCAAGAATGTTGGCAAGCAGCTTGTTGTTGTTGCTACCGAGTAGTTTCTGTTTAACTTCTATGCACTTACCGGCCAAAATATTTTTTGGGCTATGTTTCAAAATTAAACAAAGTATATGGTGTGATTGTGTATTTGTGTGAACATTGCAATTGTTTACTCTAAGATATATACACCCTAAAATAAGTGATGATTGGGTAATGATTGGCTCTTTTTGGTTTTTTTGTTTTATCCCTAAATTTTGTAAAATTCCAAATTTTAGTCCCAGTTTTATGTATTGTACAAAATTAGCTAAACTGAAACACTTAATTTAATTTATGAACTTTACATGGTACTTGCTACCATAATCTACTTACTATATCATGAATAATAAATTTTCTGTGATCTTATGTCCATCATGCTCCGTAAATAAAAATATTTAATATGAGAGAGTTTTGACCGTTATCTGACGTAATATCACTGGACCATCGGTGTTCTTGTACCATCTAGCTTTCTAAGGGTGGCTAATTCTCAACCAGGATTACCTTAGCCCAATCACAACACAATCTCTCACTCAAATCTCTCTTTTATGAGAATAGAAGAAATGTAATCAAGAAAATAAATTATTCAAAACATTGCTTTCAATTAAGTAGCTTTGCCTTAATAATTTTTTTTTATTAAACTTGAAAGAGAATTACAAGCACTTAAACATATTGAAAAAGACTCAACTCACTTCAAACATTTCATGCTAGAATGATCCATCGAAGTGTTTTTAATCTTAGAGAGAGGAGGAAACCACTACTCGGTAAGCTCAAAATCGTGTTTCTTTCTCTTTCTAGTTTTTATGTTTCTCCCTCTTAGACTCTATGACTTTTGATGTCTTACAATGAATCACAAGGGGTATATTTATAGAGTTGGAGAGACACTGAATGCCTTTGCTCTATTACCATTTTACCCCCGGAGTGTATTATTGACTCTGATTCACTTCACATGGTCAACAATGTCAAGGTTCACTAATTCAAAAAGCAAAAGAAAAAGTTAAAAAGAAAGTGATAGACTCTGACACAACACTCACGAAATTTCATCAGGCTTGTGATAATGATGTTTCTGACTAATCCATGTAGTACTTGATGTTGTAAATTCCTTCTTCTCCAGTGTTTTCTTCATATGATACAACAATAGCCTCATTAATGACTTCATAAATGTTTTTTGCATATTCATCATCCCAACTTAAGAGGGTATCATAGAGAAAATCTTGACAATCAGAAGACGTGAATTTTCCCAGTTCTAAATCCCTTATGTAGTCTGAAGTTGAATATGAGAATTCGATAGCTTCTGAGAAGTATGGTCGTAGGATTCCAGGGATTACGATCATAGTAAAACCAACCTTGTATACAATACTATTCTTATCTTTCTAATGTTGTTTGATATACTCATAAATATAGAAAAACCCATTTGCCTGGCTTGGATATGATTCCAAATGCAAGGTTGGTTTACTGTAATTGGATCTTGAGAAAATTGATCAGTTATTGTTCGGAATATGATCAAATAATGTGGCATTCTAGATCTTCCTCTTTCAACCTCCATATTTGTTGGGTGAATATAACACAATAGGTTCTCAGCTCATTCCCATTTCTTGACCCTGTTAATCACATAGTTTTGGAACTTTTTAAAATGCTCCCTGATTGGAATCCATGGTGTTGGAAGACCTCCGAATAGACCTTGACAAATTCTATAATCCCAAGCAGGTAAAAGGTCACCTTCTCTCATTGATTTTTTTGGTAAACTAACTACCTTCATTCCATATTTTTTTGAATCGGTTAACTAAGGTACTCCATTCATGGTAGATATCATAATATGGACATCTTAGTCCGTTGATCACGTAAATACCAACTAGGAAACTCTTTTTACTTCCAATATCCTTTTATCTTCTCTTGGGCATCAAAAGGAAGGCAACACATAAACTTAAGTAACTCCAACTCCATAATTATTTGAGTCATTCTATCGTAGGATAGGATTAAACCATTTCTAGATTTTTTTTTCTGAAAACTTTTGCATAAGGTTAATATTATAATAACTAAGATGTGATACTCATCTTATATGATAATCGATTTCCTCTTTATATTTTTGTTTGTCTACCTCCCCTACTGGCATGTAGAGGACAAATTGCACCATCTCGTCCAACTCTTCTTTCTTAATTGTTGTCCATGGGGATTGATATAATTTTCCAATTATCTTTTTTCGTTTTGGCCTGCAGGAAGATGTCATTGATTGTTTAGGAAGACTCATACGCAAGATCTTGAGTTAGGGTGTCTGCCAGAGAGTTTTTTTTATCCCTGCACATGTTCAATATCAAAGCAATATTGATTAAGTGTGAGTTGCCAACACAGGAGTCTCCCTTGCGCTTTCATGTTACTCAGATTATTTCGAACAAAACCTAATATTCTTTTCCAATAAGTTTTAATAGTGAAATGTTTTAGAGCAAGAAAAAATATAAATTTATCTATCCCTTGTAGAACAACAAGAATTTCTTTCTCCATAGTGGTATAATTCCATTCGGCCTTATTGAAACTTCCACTATTATACTTGCAAAGCTTGTTATCTTTTTTGATTTTTAAGATAGCTCCTTAATGGTAGTTGCTTGCATCGGTTTCAAGTACTAGATCATCATCCATATTACCAAATGTTAAGACTGGTAATTATTAAAATCTTGAACTATTTGAGTATCCATATTGGTCCAAGTCCAAGTTTGTTCCTTTTTTTAGCTTAACTTGTAAAGGCTTTAAAGCTTAGCTAAATCCTTAATAATGTCTTAAACATATGTGAGACATCATAGAAACCTTTCTAGTTTCTTTCTATTGTAACACCCCAAGTTCTTGGAACTCGGGGAGCTACTGGTTAGGACCTCACAATGGGTCCCGACCTTGGTTTAACAACAACTTTACTAGGATCTTACAGCAAGGCACAAATGTATTTAAAACAATTTCCAAAACATAATATTTTTATGGTATGAATGTACACATGTGACAACCTTACAAACATATATATATATATATATATATATAGGTAGATAACATGCATGCCGTATGGAAGACTCCCCCGTCCCCATCTAATGAGTACGTGGACCCGGCTGACCATCCGTCCCGGATCTCTCTACAACTGTTTATCTATACAAAGTCTACAACACGGATAAACCGTTAGCTAACTAAACAAATATAAGTAGAAAGATAAATAGCACAAGCACACATAAGAAGATTATAAACACTCAACATGCTGGCACACAATCTGGTTATTATCTGACAACTTATGTGATTCACTTCATCCGGTTTTAAAAGTTGTAGCACGAGAAATCTTAAGATTCTCGCCTCCGTTCCTTATCCAACTGGTGATGGTTTGGCACACCTCCGCCGGTGGCGTCCCCGCAAACCAAGTATGGACTAGTCCCGAAAGAAACCCCCAGCGCCCTCGGGCTAACTGAGCAGAATGCTACCACCCGTTACTCTTAGGCCAAATATGTAAGTCGGTTGATGATTACTATGAAATACACTAGTACACACATCATTCAAACACCACTATCATCATTCACACTCATATCTGACAGTTAGCTAAGTAAGCCCAAAGGACTTACCTGAATTCAAACATAATCCCGTTATCTCGACTCGGTCTGTAACCGCAGGAACTCAACCGACTGTTATAAAAGACAAGTGGTTCAATAATGTATCCCACTTAATTAGAAGTATCTGACTTCTAAGATATTTAACTCTATCATCAGCTAAATTACCAAAATACCCTTATACGGATAAATGACTGTTTTACCCCTGGTCCCGAAACTTTATAAAATTCCATAACAAAGTTCCAAACTATTCATTGGAACTCAAAACCACACTCAAACTCTCAAAGGAAAGTTTGCTAACGATTTAGAAGAGTTAACTACATTCTTGACTTTCATAAAAAGTCGCCAAGGTCCGACTTTGGCTTAAGATATGAGAACCGAATAAAAATATAAAAAGTCTAACAAAAATCTCTAAGTGTTTTATGCTATGCACTCTATCCATAGTAGACAGAATTTCCCAAAATACATAATAATCACTTCTACACAAATTCTCAAAGTCAGTTCCAAAACCAGAAATTCAGACTTAAGCCAAAAATTGAGTATTTCTTAACTGCTCAGCCAGTCCACTTTGGATCTTCATAGATCTAAATCCAACCGTTGGATCAACCCCAACGTTTGATACACCACACTATGCATGACACTCTATAACATATTAAAAACTGAACGGTGAATTATGTTTCTAAGGTATCCAAACCTAAGCTCAAACCTGACTGCACAACACCAAAATTCCAGCACTTAACAATTTCAGCAACATCCAAAAAACTGTTTAAGGTCTCAATTTCGAAAAATCATAACTCCTAAACCACTTGCTGAATTCATCCCAAATTTTAATATGTTCTACCATAATATGCCAACTATATCATATCCAAAATTCAATTCCAACAGAAGTCAATAATCCATCCAAATCTATTCCACAAAACTGAATCCCAAGCAGTTTTTTTCTCAAACTCAGCACACTTAGAAAACTGCATGAGAAGCCAACTTGAGAAAATCATATCTCCTAAAATATAACTCAGAATACTCTCAAATTTCAATATGATCTACTATGCAATACCGATTATGACATATCCGAAAATTAGTAGCAAAGGAATAGTCTAACGTACCCAAATCTAGACTCAAAGTCGGTTGTTCGTCACTTCTTGTAACTCGGAAAACAACATGAATCTGTACCAGCTCCTCTATGGCTGTTCTGGGTAGATTTAGGAGACATAAAAGGGAACTCATTAGGCATGAATTACATGGGCGGAAGTGCAAGGAAGAGAAGGCATCCACCTTACCCGATTCCAAGACTCGAGGGGGAGGAAGGAGATGGCATTAGGCTGTTGTCGAGCCAACTGTTGCACATAAGAGAAAGGTTGTGCGACTGCAGAGGAGTGAGAGTGACGGAGATGGTTGCGGTTCCTGTGCTGCGAGAGGGAGAGGGTTAATTGCGATGGTCACCTTCAGTACACGAAGAACATGACATGAACTAAGCTCTTACCCCGACTAGATGCAGATGGATGTTCGTTTGAAGTACACAGAAGAAGGGAGAGGTGGTCTGGTGCAACCTGGTGTGTCACGGTCGGTCCTGGGCGTGAAAACGGCACTGCTGATCCTTCCTATGTGCAGTAGGAGATCCTAGGGTAAGGTATCGTCTGTTCGTGGAGTATCTTCGCTGAAGGGTCGTGTAATCGTCACTGAAGCCAGAAAGCGTGAAACGGGACTGGGATCCGGAGGCAAACGGCTTGGCGTGAGTCCGTCTGAAGGTAGAAGAGAAGAGAGGGGCGCTGCTGTCCGGTCGCAGCCGACTGCGGGTCGCCGGTGTGGAGGCGTAGACGAACGGACCCTATTGCTGCGAGTCATTGGTTGTTGTGTGACGGGGAGAGACGTGCAGAGAGAGGCGCGGCTAGGGCAAAGTGATGTAGGAAGAGGAGATGGGAGATAGGAGGCTTAACGGGCCAACTGGCTTACTCGAAACGGGCCCGGATGGTAAGGTTCATGGCTGAAAATGGGCTTGTCAAACTCATGTCTTGACTTTGTCAAAAGTTGTCATGACTTCGTCTGGGTCTCGTCATGACCTCGTCAAAACTCGCTAAAAGACCTAGATATATATATAACTAGGGTTTGGTGTATTTTTCATTATTTTATGTGGTTATAATACTTACATAAAATGATAAAATTAATTCTAGTCATAAAGTTAGGTATCTTAAAGAGGTCAAGGGTCCCTAAAACTCGGTTTGACTCGGAATTAATCGGAAATAAAATTTTCGGTTATTACATCAGTACCCCCTAAAAATAAGTTTCGTCCCAAAACTTAGGGTTAGATAATCATGATTGGCCTTTAAGGCACCAGTCGGGTGTATCTAATCACTACACAAAAACCTTGTCATTTCTACATCTAAGTACTCACACACCAAAGGTCATCACTATAACACACATGACTAAGCACTCAATCATGAAAAGGAAACAAGTAGTCATACAATATCACACACCTGCAGGGTCAAGCCCCAACTAGTTGTTTTCAAGGTTACAACTATCTTTGTATAGATCTCTGAAAGGTTACGACATCTCCTAATATCACAATATCTCAAGTAGCCTCGTCGGCTTTCCATAAAACCACTGACTCCGAAAATCTTTTCATGTACATACCTCACAAGCGTTTGCTACCACGTTCTAGAGTGGTTATCGGATAACTCACCGGTATCATTCGGCCCAACTGTCCGATCCTCTATTCTGAGGACCTAACTCGTGTCTAGTAGGTATTCCCTCTAACTAATCCGTGGACAATGGGGTTGTTCTCCTATATAGGGCGAGGAATACTAGTCCTTCACTCACTTTCAACTCCTCTTGTAAGGTCTCACAAGGTTGTCTTACATAACTCACCTCTAAATCTTTTGATGACCTTCCTGAGGTAATTTATTCCAATTCTTTTCCTTCTGATCTTCTGAAGGGTTCCGGGTATCCGATCTAGGATATCCCCCCTTATACATCTCCTGGTACTTTACTAAGTGTTTAAGGCTAGTTGTATCATAACTCACTTGGTCTTATGTCATAATATGACTCCGTCATATGGTTCCTCCATTAAAGAACCGTCATCTGCTTATTTTTAGTCTTAAACTTGATATAACTTAACAACCAAAACCCGGTGGTCAATATTTGTGCTATATTGACGTCATCATATTATTTTATAGATCTCTAGTTCAACTCAAGCTTCTTACGCAGTATCAAGATCTTAGGTGATATAGAATGTATTCGCGATGACAACACTAGGCACAAGGTAATCTTACCTCACCATCGTTTGATCATAATTGCTCGATAACTGCTAACACACCATCAACATTCCACTCTTATCTCCCTCACGTCTATCAGACCAATAATATTTCTCTGACATGCAACGCAACTCGGATCTGTTCTGATATAAAATTCTTCTTATACTCTACTCTTGAGATTATGTTTTCTATAGGTACGAGTACTGGTCTGTAAGTACACTCCCGTAGCTTCCTTTTCTTATCTGTCTTTCGATTCAACTTGATAGTTACTCCCTTGAGCTTGTTAGTGCAGGCCCTACACAATACCTTTATTACATCGTTACTTCCTTTTTCATTCCATCAAGAAACTCATCCTAAAGTACCCTGCTAGGTATTAAGTTCCAAATTTACTTGTCTGCCGACATGTGACGAGGTCGGCATGCTTCACTTGTATCTATAATGGGGTACCACTCTCTTTCTATACTTCTATGTGCACATACTTTCTCGTCTATCTAGATGGTGATACAGTTCCTCTACAAAATTTCTTGTCACTCCACGTAGCCTATTTCACGTTCCTTCCAAACGAAATGCATTTTACCAATTATCACCGTCTTACACTCGACACGTCATTTTCTGTACTCTCGAATTTCTTGCAATGTGGGTTAGGACCCATCACGCTTCCGTTGTGCTACTTTGATAATTATGTTGTCACTCGTTAATCATAAGGACATTTTCCGTGAGTCCAAAATGATTGACCCCAAAACTCTTCCTCTCAATTACACCATACATCCTATCCGGATGAAGTACCCAATACCTTCCTTATTTGCCTTAAGGAATTAAGATGACGGTTGGAGGACGACCTCTTCCGTTTACTTTTGG
The DNA here is from genome assembly GCA_033239045.1 of Fagopyrum esculentum. Taxonomy (NCBI): domain Eukaryota; kingdom Viridiplantae; phylum Streptophyta; class Magnoliopsida; order Caryophyllales; family Polygonaceae; genus Fagopyrum; species Fagopyrum esculentum. The sequence goes on from BSUD01000008.1 coordinate 114,989,701, forward strand.
AATTCTTCTAACATGGATCTAAACTCTCTGACTCAACCGGAGTTTGATCTTAACCAGCCAGTAAGAAACCTCTAACTCAATTCTCTTCATGCCTTTAGTTAATCAAAGAAGGTTGTCATTACCTACTTGAGGAAATCCTCCAAGGCGTCGGTAAGGCTAATTCATAAATCTACAGTCACAATTATCTTTTCTTAATGGCACATAATTCCTCGATACCAAAAGAAACACTTGCACGTCCTCCGTTGACGTCAGTCAGTCTATAGTTGACTTATATCAATATCTTGAACTCCCTCTTCTCATGCTCTACAGGCATAAAATTTAGTAAGCATCAACTACTCTGTTAATCTTTTCCCCTTCGTTAGTTCGTTCTATCCTTCCCACTTCCATTTCCTTAGGCCAACTCTCTTTCTCGAGACCCCTAGGTCATTCTCACATTTTCCTTCATTAGCGTTGTTTATAATATTGCTCCGTTGAACTCTATTGACTCTGCTACCGGCCTCCTACTCCTTTTGATATTGGCGTCGTGATTCCTCACCACTTCTTATCTCTCTGACAAGGTAAAAACTTCTCTATACTTGTGGGGTTCTATTTTTGCTCTTGCACTCAATTGTAGGTCTTCCTTCCGTGCATCTCTTAGTCACAAGGGTTTCTTCCGCAAATATCGTAGGAGAATCATCATTCTTCCTTGTATGAAATGATTCGCACACTCTCTCTTGGCTGACATAGAACCTTATCAAAAGTGTATACTTCTTACTCTTCTAGTTCTCCATTTTAATCCATCTGTACTAGTTGTGGTATGTAAATCACTTACACAATTCTCTTGGTCTCAAATAATATAAGGGGGTTATTCCTGGCCGTCTAGTCTTTCTTCTTAAGTTCTTAATTAGAGTTACTGACTCGACTCACTCCTTCTTACTATTAAGGTTACTAACACGTGTACCGATTTAACTTTACATTTGTTGCCGTTGATCTCTTAAAGGGGTCCTCCAAATGTCTATAAAATTCTTTCATAAGTCTATGATTATCCTCTTTCTCTGCCAACCAGTTACTACTAGTTGACCCGCAGGTGTTATGTCTCAGTTATTACCAACTAGTCTGTAGTTGACCTTCTATAAGATCACGGACTTATTGTTCTTCTATCTCTTTTGAAGTTTGATACACTTGGTGAAATCTACCTCCTCTAATTTCTTGGTTAATCCTCCTTCAACTCCTCCCAAGGTTGCATTTCTCTTATTCTCTTATGGGATCACTATATTCTTCTGAGTCTAGTCCTAAGATTCATCTGCCGTCAATGAATTTATTAAGTCTTCCACGATAACTTGTAAGTGTGTCTTCACAATTCTTCTTACTTTGTTCATCATCTGTTTGCGGTTCTCTAATATGACTGTAACTGTTGGTAACTCAAATCTTTATGTGAATGAGAAGTTATTGTGGACTCCTTAGTCCACCAGAATCACTTTCCCACATTCTTCCCTTTATCTGGTGTTGTGCTGTAATGCCACCTTTATAGAATTCTTTTGTCTTAATTTCAGATTTCTATTGTATTTGATACTTACGTCAGGATTTCTTACAAACTCTTGCATCTCTAAGTAAGTCAAACCGTCTCTATGATGATGAAATTTATTTCACGTCTGTAAACTCATTTGTCAATGGTTGTCTTGTACTCCTTTAATTCTTCTCCTCGGGTCAACACCTTATCTTCTTTGTACTCTCATGCCCATGCTTGCATGTGGCGGCGTCTGCCTTGATTGTAACGTCCCTTACTCTGCAAATCTTGGTTGTACTCCATTCTATATGATTCTTGTTCCCTTATTATTATCTCTAATCCGATCTCGTGTTGTCTCTTTTGTGATCCTTCTAATTCATCTCTCGGCTTCATACGACCAAGTCCCTTGTATGACTTCCTACTCTTTCCATCTGAGCTGACTCGGAAATCTCTTTCTCTTCGGGTTGTACTTGTGAAAATTATCAACATCTTTACTTCTTTACCCACCCGTTCTTCTGATGATTTATAGGGTCACCAGGACGCCTATTAGAGTATAATACTCAAACCTAGGTCTGAATCCATTGTCTCGTGTTGAAAACTCTTCAAGTCCGCTACCGATTTATCATGAGGCGATAATCGCTTCATGATGTCATAACTAAAGAATATAAGATATCCTTTAGGATACTAACATGCTACACATACACATATATATATAATCTTATGCTAAAACATATCAATATAAGTCTATATACTAACTCACCGAACATTCCGAGTTACAGAGATCCACGGAGAACGATGGTGGTCCAACGTACTACTAACCCAACAACCCGACTATGCACCGTTTTCAAAATCATAGACCCTTTTCGGGTTCTAGTAATTTTAAACATTCGGTCTTTAAGAAGATTTCAAGTGCCATTGTTGCCAACCCAGAGCTCTGATACCATGTTGTAACACCCCAAGTTCTTGGAACTCGGGGAGCTACTGGTTAGGACCTCACAATGGGTCCCGACCTTGGTTTAACAACAACTTTACTAGGATCTTACAGCAAGGCACAAATGTATTTAAAACAATTTCCAAAACATAATATTTTTATGGTATGAATGTACACATGTGACAGCCTTACAAACATATATATAGGTAGATAACATGCATGCCGTATGGAAGACTCCCCCGTCCCCATCTAATGAGTACGTGGACCCGGCTGACCATCCGTCCCGGATCTCTCTGCAACTGTTTATCTATACAAAGTCTACAACACGGATAAACCGTTAGCTAACTAATCAAATATAAGTAGAAAGATAAATAGCACAAGCACACATAAGAAGATTATAAACACTCAACATGCTGGCACACAATCTGGTTATTACCTGACAACTTATGTGATTCACTTCATCCGGTTTTAAAAGTTGTAGCACGAGAAATCTTAAGATTCTCGCCTCCGTTCCTTATCCAACTAGTGATGGTTTGGCACACCTCTGCCGGTGGCATCCCCGCAAACCAAGTATGGACTAGTCCCGAAAGAAACCCCCAGCGCCCTCGGGCTAACTGAGCAGAATGCTACCACCCGTTACTCTTAGGCCAGATATGTAAGTCGGTTGATGATTACTATGAAATACACTAGTACACACATCATTCAAACACCACTATCATCATTCACACTCATATCTGACAGTTAGCTAAGTAAGCCCAAAGGACTTACCAGAATTCAAACATAATCCCGTTATCTCGACTCGGTCTGTTACCGCAGGAACTCAACCGACTGTTATAAAAGGCAAGTGGATCAATAATGTATCCCACTTAATTAGAAGTCTCTGACTTCTAAGATATTTAACTCTATCATCAGCTAAATTACCAAAATACCCTTATACAGATAAATGACTGTTTTACCCCTGGTCCCGAAACTTTATAAAATTCCATAAAAAAGTTCCAAACTATTCTTTGGAACTCAAAACCACACTCAAACTCTCAAAGGAAAGTTTGCTAACGATTTAGAAGAGTTAACTACATTCTTGACTTTCATAAAAAGTCGCCAAGGTCCGACTTTGGCTTAAGATATGAGAACCGAATAAAAATATAAAAAGTCTAACAAAAATCTCTAAGTCTTTTATGCTATGCACTCTATCCATAGTAGCCAGAATTTCCCAAAAATACATAATAATCACTTCTACACAAATTCTCAAAGTCAGTTCCAAAACCAGAAATTCAGACTTAGCCAAAAACTGAGTATTTCTTAACTGCTCAGCCAGTCCACTTTGGACCTTCATAGATCTAAATCCAACCGTTGGATCAACCCCAACTTTTGATACACCACACTATGCATGACACTCTATAACATATTAAAAACTGAACGGTGAATTATGTTTCTAAGGTATCTAAACCTAAGCTCAAACCTGACTGCACAACACCAAAATTCCAGCACTTAACAATTTCAGCAACATCCAGAAAACTGTTTAAGGTCTCAATTTCGAAAAATCATAACTCCTAAACCACTTGCTGAATTCATCCCAAATTTTAATATGTTCTACCATAATATGCCAAATATATCATATCCAAAATTCAAATCCAACAGAAGTCAATAATCCATCCAAATCTATTCCACAAAACTGATTCCCAAGCAGTTTTTTTCTCAAACTCAGCACACTTAGAAAACTGCATGAGAAGCCAACTTGAGAAAATCATATCTCCTAAAATATAACTCAGAATACTCTCAAATTTCAATATGATCTACTATGCAATACCGATTATGACATATCCGAAAATCAGCAGCAAAGGAATAGTCTAACGTACCCAAATCTAGACTCAAAGTCGGTTGTTTGTCACTTCTTGAAACTCGGAAAACAACATGAATCTGTACCAGCTCCTCTATGGCTGTTCTGGGTAGATTTAGGAGACATAAAAGGGCACTCATTAGGCATGAATTACATGGGCGGAAGTGCAAGGAAGAGAAGGCATCCACCTTACCCGATTCCAAGACTCGAGGGGGAGGAAGGAGATGGCATTAGGCTGTTGTCGAGCCAACTGTTGCACATAAGAGAAAGGTTGTGCGACTGCAGAGGAGTGAGAGCGACGGAGATGGCTGCGGTTCCTGTGCTGCGAGGGGGAGAGGGTTAATTGCGATGGTCACCTTCAGTACACGAAGAACATGACAGGAACTAAGCTCTTACCCCGACTAGATGCAGATGGATGTTCGTTTGAAGTACAGAGAAGAAGGGAGAGGTGGTCTGGTGCAGCCTGGTGTGTCACGGTCGGTCCTGGGCGTGAAGACGGCACTGCTGATCCTTCCTATGTGCAGTAGGAGATCCTAGGGTAAGGTATCGTCTGTTCGTGGAGTATCTTTGCTGAAGGGTCGTGTAACCGTCACTGAAGCCAGAAAGCGTGAAACGGGACTGGGATCTGGAGGCAAACGGCTTGGCGTGAGTCCGTCTGAAGGTAGAAGAGAAGAGAGGGGCACTGCTGTCCGGTCGCAGCCGATTGCGGGTCGCCGGTGTGGAGGCACAGACGAACGGACCCTATTGCTGCGAGGCGTTGGCTGTTGTGTGACGGGGAGAGACGTGCAGAGAGAGGCGCGGCTAGGGCAAAGTGATGCAGGAAGAGGATATGGGAGATAGGAGGCTTAACGGGCCAACTGGCTTACTCGAAACGGGCCCGGATGGTAAGGTTCATGGCTGAAAATGGGCTTGTCAAACTCATGTCCTGACTTTGTCAAAAGTTGTCATGACTTTGTCTGGGTCTCGTCATGACCTCGTCAAAACTCGCTAAAAGACCTAGATATATATATAACTAGGGTTTGGTGTATTTTTCATTATTTTATGTGGTTATAATACTTACATAAAATGATAAAATTAATTCTAGTCATAAAGTTAGGTATCTTAAAGAGGTCAAGGGTCCCTAAAACTCGGTTTGGTTCGGAATTAATCGTAAATAAAATTTTCGGTTATTACATCTATCTTCTATTTTATCTAGATTTTTTTTAATCGTTTCTAGGACATGTTCTGGTAATACTATTTTCCAACTTTTATTTTTAATCGAAGAAACTCTATTTCTTGTTCTGCATAGATGCACTTCTTTTGTCCTAAGATGATGTCATAATTTATGCATTCTTGTGTTACATGCTCAAGATCATGTATGTGTTGTTCTAGTGTTTACAATGATGTTATCGATAACATCAATGTAAACTAGACAACAATGTTTCAGGTTTTCAAATATTTTATCCATTCTTCTTTGAAAAATCCGAGGTGCATTTTTTAGTCCAAATGGCATAACTAACCATTCATAATGTACTTGAGGTGTGCTAAAAGTTGTTAACGGAATACTATCTTTATCCATCTTAACTTGCCAATATCCACTTTTGTAGTCCATTTTAGAGAACTAAGTGGCTCCTTGGGTCCTATTAAATAAGATTGTTTTATTAGGGATATAATGGTCATCAAAGACAATATTATCATTTAGCTTTTTATAGTTAATCATCATTCTAGCTTTACCTCTTTTTTCTTCAGCATGATTTCTAACCATAAATGCAAGACTAGAATGAGGACTTTTACTTCTGTGATCAGATTCTTTTTAAGTAACTCATCTATTTGTTCCCTGAATTCTTGTTGATCTTTATAAGTGTAAACCATCTACTTAACTCTTATGAGCATTTTAGGTTCCTTTAACTCTATTGTAGCAAATAATTTATCCTTATCCCAAAATTTTAAAGGGTTTTTAGGATATAGTTCTTTGCACAACTCTTTTTGTTGATATAAGATTTGTTCCTTAAGGGTTACTTCATTTATAGCAAGTGCAAAGTTTTTTAAGTGGGAACAATATATTCCTCACCACGCTTAATGCGCGTGAATTCAATAATTTGATGAGTGTAGGCTTCTCACATCTATTTTACCCAAGCTTTTTCTCCATTAATAGTGAATATCATTTCATCTAGACTTTGAGTGCATGGAGTATATAACCATTGAAAGTTATTTCCTATTATCATGTCATGTGATGTTTGCTCGGTAGCCCAAAGTATAGGAATTAAACATGGATAAGTTTCAAAGACGATGGGTAAATCTTGAATAACCTCAGAATGTGTCATGATACTATTGTTAGCTATCCTAACCCTTAAATTGGTTTAGATGCAATTTTCCGCATAAATGCAAGAAAATAAAGTTTTCTTTCCAAAGCAAACAGAACAATCACTATCAACAAATGCACATAAATCATAATTATTAAAATCCTCGATGCATATGGTGATAGGAATGTAGATGTTCTTTGGATTAGTAATCCTTAAGCATATTCTATTTGTAGATTAAATTCTTCATCATCTTCAAAGACAAGTTGACTAAGTGTCTTTGTTTTATAACCTATTAATTTTTTAGAACTCAAGGTTTCTCCTTTTGTTTGTGATGTATTAGGTTGACTACTAGTTCTTGTACCTTCCTGAGTGGTTTATAGTTAAATATAGTGTTTTCCAGATCTATACTATGTCTAGCAGGTTTCCTAATATTTTTCCCCAAATTATTAGCTTCGAGTTATTTGTTTAAGTTTGCTTATAGGCTGACAATTTCATCATCAACCTTAAAGGAAGGTTCCTCTATAGGATTTCTAGTTGGAAGACTTACTTGATTTTGTAGAGGCGGATTGAAGTGAGGATTATCCCTATAACTTTGAATCCTGGAAAGACTTCTATTTATTGGAGGTGGATGAGAATTCATGTGAATTCTCCCATCTTCAGCAATGGTTAAAATTCTTTCTTGGTTAGAAGTAGAAGGATTTTCATATGCATTGATCCACACTGTCTTTAAACTTAATTGATTTGGCCTTACTTTGACTAGTACTGCTTTTTGTTTGGGGACGACTACTTCATATTTATCTGCTCTACCATTTGAGTTCTAGCAGGTGGGTTGGTAGTATTTTGTAGTGTATAAATGACGTCCTATTTCAATTATAGAGGACAAGTCCCTTTGTGCATACTGATTCCTTCAATTATCAATTTTAATGCTAATAATTTATGCACAAACTGATTTTCAAGACTTACATAATAATTTAGTCTACATACCCAAGATATTGGTCCTTGATTTAGATCACATATTACTCCACTAATAGTTTGGTCACTAAGTTTTTTGTGCCTAGTGTCACAAACAAAATTTATGCAATGTTCATTATTACCAAAGTCCGGTAATGAAGTAACGATGACTTGAATTGCACAAACATAAATGTACTTATATTTTTTGTCTTTATCGTGTTTTTGGATATTCTTCCAATTAATTAGGTTTATTTTAGTAGCTTGATTTTCATTATTTTCTTACTATGATATCTCCAACCATTTCTTCACATACGAACTTTGAGAATATTGGAATGAACGTTCTTTTAAAGAATTGTTATTTAGCAATGATCGGGAATCCACCTCTGATCTATGTCTTTTTGTCAATTGTTCTTCATCGATGGAAGTATCAACTTCTTGCATTTGGGCTAGAGTAGTTGTTCCTTCTGAAGAAAACATTTCTTCCAGTTTTCTTTGAACTTCACTATCTTCTACTTGCATCATTTCACATACTTTCTCATAATCTGAACTTTCAGATTCTTCCTTTTCCTTTACTACTTCTACAATTTCTTATTTATTATTTAAGGCTAGGTCAAGAGCTTCTACTTATGATATTTGAATATAATCAAGCTTCAACAAGTTTATTATTCTTTCTATTTTTCCATTCATTAGCATAATGACCTATTTCTCCGCATACCCAACATTTGCAACTCTTTTTCTTCTCGGGACAGTAAGAGGCTTTCTAAAAAATCTTCTTTTCTTAATAAAAGGTTTTCGATAGTAGTTTCTGATAGTTTTTCCCTCTTTGTTTATTGAAGCTTTTCTTCCTATAATATTTTCTTCCATAACCATTTTTCTGATTATCTCTTTGGTTACATCCCCATTTTTAAAGAAGATCCCAACAATTTAAATTTTGCTTTTTCATGTGTTGAGTTCTCTAAACTTCTCGGCATTTTTTCTCTACCCATTTTCTAATGAACCTTAATCTATTTCCTAGGATATCCTTCGAGTTGTATTTTTTATCCATTTTTGGTACCCGTCACTAATTTCTTCATTTGTGGGTTTATGAAGTGTATCGAATAACATTTGAGGTTTATCCCAATCTCGCACGCCTTATAGTTGTAACACCCCAAGTTCTAGAAACTTGAAACGCTACGGGCTAGGACCTCACAATGGGTCCCAACCCTCAGAGTAGCAACGACACAACTGATCTTACAACAAGACACAGACAAATGAAAACCAAAACTCAATATAAAACCAAAGGTTTAAACAAAAGGAAGCGTACAAGACTCACATCCGAGTTCAAAAAAAAAAAGCAACAACATAAACATAAACCCGATCCCGTCCTATAATGTACAGGAACCCCGGCTGTCCACACCATCCGGATCACTCAACAACATCCTGAACCTGTGGAACATCTACAACATCGGTGTAAACCGTTAGCTAACATTCTACATATAAAAAAGACAATAAAGGCACAAACACACATGAGGTAAAGTAAACACATAGCATGCTCACATAACAACTGGTTATTATCTTTCATTAGGTTATCCAATTACTAATTCAACTTATGGTTGTAACACGAGCATCGCTACGATCTCGCCTCCGTCCCCTTTCACCAACAGGAATAGAACATATGCATCCTTATGTCACCTGTTGGACTGGTCGCGAGAGCACCTCCCAGTTTCCTCATTCTGAATTTGACAAGCGGTAACCGCCCGGTTATAATACACTTGGGCCAATTAAGGTATAAAAAAGGTGAATCCTATTCCGGTTATCAATTATAACAAGATAAACAACACAGTCAAGCCAATACAATCAAACGGATATACGGAATGAAGCTAAGTAAGTCCAAGGGACTTACCTCACTCGAAGGTAAACTCAAAACTCAACAAACACTCAAGAAACCCTCAGGAAAGGAACACAAGGAAGCTTGTTCACACAAGCATCACGAATCAAGAACCGAAACGAATGCTAGAAGTTTATAACTTCTAATCTCCATGATCTCTAAGAGATCTACCCAAGATAAGGTCTCAACCTTAGTCTTACAAAACACTCAGGGGTCAAGGAACATCAGCAAAAGGTAAGGAAAGGAACGAGGGAAGCAAGGAAGGAAGCAGCTCACCAAAGACGGAAGCTACTGCAAATAAACCACAGGGGAGGCTGCACAGGCGCAGGGGCGGCAATCCGTGGGGGTGACACAGCAGAGGCGCGGGAGCGGAACTCGTGACAGAAGCGTTGTCAACTCCTTTGACAGCAAGGAACAAAGCAAAGGTCAAGGCTTGCTTTTCTCAATACACAACTACGTCACAACTCAACAAGGGGAGCCTGTGAACATCAAAGGATCATCAAAGGAATGCTCCACAAGAATCAAGAATCAAACTTGATTCTTGGAGAAGAAGAAAAGAGGAAATAAAGAAAGAAACGAAACAGAAGAGAAACAAGGTACAACAGCAACGTGATGAAGAACAAGTGAGGAAGAACTTACATGTTCAGCAAGAACTCGGGAAGCAAGGCTGCAGCGCTCTAGGGTTGAAGAAGACGTACGCAAGAAACGGGCAAAAGAAGAAAAGACGGGATTATATAGAGAAGGAATAAAACATAAAAGGAAGGACGTATAGGGTTAGGAAAAAGATAAGGAAGCCGGCCCATAGATAGAAGATCGAATATTCTATCTATGGAAGGAAGATAAAATGAACGAATACAAATCGGGCGTTATCTGTAGCAAATCCGCAGGGGTGGATTACCTCAACCGCAGGGGAGGCCCCTTGTCACCGCCGGGGTGGTGACAAACATCAAATCCGTTGGGGCGCCTTCTTCACCGCGGGTGCGGTGAAGGTCAAAACTGGGATCTTACATCAAATCCCCCTAAAAAGAAGTTTTGTCCCGAAACTTGCAACAACCCGAAAGAACACATAGCAACAATAGAGAAAACTAAATTGAACTCATATATTCCCACTTGGGGCACGTAACTCAAACGTCACAAAAGCATACGCAACACAACAAAGGAAAAACTAAAACGACTACGCTATATGTGCATCAAGCTCAACGTAAAACTCCAGATAGTTTCTCTGGATACTATCCTCTGTCTCCTAAGTCATCTCATCAGCTCCTCGCATCGACCACTGAATTTTCATCATCGGTATGTCCTTCGAACGCAAGCGTCTCGTAATACACTCTAAGACAGTCACCGGGTGCTCTACGAACGTGTGGTCTAGCTCAATCACTAGGTTCTCGTGATAGATGATGTATCTCAGGTCTGGTATGTACTCCCGTAACTGAGCCACATGGAAAACGGGGTGGGTCTCGGTGGCAAAGCAAGTCTGTATGCTGCCTCTCCAACTCGCTCAAGAATCTCGAACGGTCCAACATATTTGGGACTCAACTTGCCCTTGACACTGAAACGTCTGATGCCTCGTGTCAGGGATACTCTCAAACAAACCTGAGCTCCAACTCTGAACTCTAGAGATATGCGCCTCTTATTTGCATAAGACTTCTGTCGACTCTGTGCTGCTAACATCCGTTCTTGGATCACTGCTACTCGAGCCATATCATCTTGTATCTGCTCAGTTGCTACTCAACTAGCACTACTCGGCTCATCCCAATACAACGGTGTATGGCATCTCTGTCCGTATAAAGCCTCATAAGGATCCATCCTGATCGATGCGTGCCAACTGTTGTTATATGAAAACTACACTAAGGGAAGGTGATCTGGCCACACCTGTCCCCAGTCTAACACTCAGGCTCTCAACATGTCCTCCAAAGTCTGGATGGTCCGCTCAGACTGACCATCGGTTTGAGGATGATAAGTAGTCGTAAACTGCAGACTCGTACCTAGGGCGGCATACACCTGTTGCCAGAACCTCGAAGTGAACCGTCCGTCTCTGTCAAAGACTATAGTCCTAGGTACCCCATGAAGTTTCACTATCTGTCTAGTGAACTCCTCTGTTAACCGACTCACCGGCCACGTTTCTTTGATCGGAATGAAACGTGCGGTCTTCGTCAACCGGTCTACTATCACCTAGATAGCATCAAAACCTCGACTCGATCTCAAACCGATAAAAAAATCCATAGAGATGTCCTCGCACTTCCACTGAGGAACAGGAAGAGGGTGTAGCTCGCCTCCTGGTCGATGATGCTCGATCTTGACTTGCTAACAGGTCGCACACTGAGCTACATATCTCGTCACATCTTGCTTCAGACCTCCCCACCAGAAATAGCGTTTGATATCCTGATACATCTTACTCGCACCAGGGTGCACTGAGTAAGGTAAAGAGTGAGCCTCGTGTAGGATTCTCTGTCTTAACTCCCGATCTGAAGGCACACAAACACGCTGTTCGCTCCAAACGGTGTGTGCAAGCTTTAAATTTATAACCCTAGATGTAAGCTTAAAACAAGGATGCGAACCCACAGTGTACGGGTCAATCGTAGTAAAAGCAAGGAATTCCAGGGGTCGATCACAGGGACTTAGTGAAACAAAGTCGGAATAGGTAAGCTTAAGCAATTACTAACCACAAAAGCAATTAAAACAATCAAAGATGATAAAAGTCAATAAAGGAAATATGCAATTCTAGGGATTAAAGCATCTAGTTGTGGTTTCAACTCAAGATCTAAAGATAAGTGGACAAAGCTGAGATTTTTGCATAGGGAAGGTATTTCTAAAGTGGATTAGATCACCGGGTAAGTCTCACTAATCACTAATCCCAAACCGTAACTCCTATTACCGGGTAAGTCTCAAGGAATTAAGGAAAAGAACTATAACGTCAAACTAACACTCCAACTAAGGGAATAGAATCAACCTTTACCGGGTAAGTCTCAGGCTAACTCACATAGATGGGATGAAAGCACACTCAAACCCTAATAAAGGATAAACCTTTATTACCTACACTTATGATCTTAGGTAAACAAACAAAGGAATTACCGGGTAAGTCTCATCCTAGGCTTGCATTGAACCGGGAAAGGTATAATAAGGATAGGATTTGGCAAACTCTAACACTTAACTCTCAGTTTCGGATCAGATAAGTCACCTCGGTCAGCCAAATTCCACCCCGGCCGAGATGTTCATCGACTGAGCGAGATGCTTAGGGTTAAGGTAAAGATTCGAGCTTTCAGGGTCCTACTGTGATTAAGATTATTATATCATTGTTTTTCCCACAACCTTCAGCCAATCACCCTAGAATCACACAAAGAGATTAGCCACTCATCATCATGAAAGTAATAATCAAATATATGGGAAGAAAGAGAATAATTGAACAAGAAAACCTTAAGAGAAAGGCTTCAATAACTGAATCAATTATCAAACAACAAGCGTTCCTTGGATTAAAATCCAACAAGACAAACAACAATGAAGGAAATCTAAGGGAATCTTACAAAACCCTTCACAAAGCTATAAAAGCTATAAAATTCCTTCTTCAACCTTCAAAAAGGTTCCTCAAATCTTCCAGCCCTCAGCGGTGTATAAGCAGCCCTCAACGGTATTCCGGGTGATAGCGGATGTTGGATTTGTGGAAAATTCAACCCTTTTTATAGGAAAATTACTCTCCAAAGATAAGATATCTTAGAGCGTCAGCGGTGTATAAGCAGCCCTCAACGGTAAAATATATGGTCTAAATTATCTTCTTCCTTCCAGAAATCCAGCCCAAAAAGATAAGATCCTCCTTCCAAAAATAAAAGATCTCAGCCAAGAATAAAATATCCTTGCCACGTCCAAGGTGTTCGCCTCGGTCGAGTCGGCTCCTCTGGATCACCTCGGTCGAGGTGACTCTGCAGTCAACCGAGGTGAATCACAACTGAGTGTGAAATCTCTCAAATCTGGTCCAAAGTGAATCTTTAATCCAATTCCATGATTCCTGGATTCTTCCTTAAGTTCTTGAATGTAGCTCCATTAGCTCCTTTTGCTCCTTTTTGATGTAAAACGTGCCATTTTACCTACGATTACAACAAAACTAGGTGTAGACCTCAATTCCCGCAAAGGTAGATGAAATGACAATATAATCACATAATATATATACAAACATGCAGATTATTGAAGATTAAACGTCTAAACAGGCTCCAAAATATAGACAATAATTCATGCTATCAGACGCTCCTGGCGTCTCATAACTCCATCAGCACCAACTACAAACTACGGTGCCTCTCCTCGAGACATCCGGTCTCATATTTGTAAAAAAGTTGGGCAACTCTCTTGCTTCTATCGAATCTTGACCAACAAATCAGGTAAGATCTCCAAGGTGGACAACTGGCCGTCGGAATCCGGAAAGTGGATATTCATCTCCAAGCATGCAAGATCTCGCTGTAACTGTGGCTGAGCTGTCAGCCTAGCGATCACCATCTCCCGGGGAGTCATCCTACTAAGGGCATCTACTACCACATTCGCCTTCCCCGGGTGGTATAAGATCTCAAGATCAAAGTCCTTGATCAACTCCAACCATCTATGCTGGCGGTTATTCAACTCTCGCTGAGTGAATATGTACTTCAGACTCTTATGATCCGTGAATATCTAACACATAGCTCTGTACAGATAATGCCTCCAAATGTTCAAAGCGTGAAACAACGACAGCCAACTCGAGATCATGGGTAGGGTAATTCTCCTCGTATGTCTTCAGCTGTCTCGACGCGTAAGCAATCACCTTACCCCTCTGCATCAGAACACATCTCAAGCCCAGCTTGGATACATCGCTGTAAACCACAAAATCCTCAATGCCCTCTGGCTGAGCTAAGATAGGAGCAGAGGTCAACCTTTTCTTCAGCTCCTAAAAGCTCTACAGGCACGGCTCGGACCATACGAACCTCGTAGACTTCCTCAACAAGAAAGTTAGTGGTCGGGCGATAACTGAAAATCCCTCAACAAAACGTCGGTAGTAGCCCGCCAATCCTAAGAAGTTGTGTACCTCCTTGACGTTCTTAGGAGGCGGTCATGATGCTACTGACTCGATCTTCGCCAGATCTACCTTAATCCCTTTTGCTAGAAACGATGTGACCAAGGAATGCTACCTCGGACAACCAAAACTCGCACTTAGAGAGCTTGGCGTAAAGCTCTTTGTCCTGTAAGACCTGAAGAACGATCCTCAAGTGTCATGTGTCCTCCTCTCTACTGCGAGAGTAGACCAAAATGTCATCTATGAAGACAACTACAAACTAGTTTAGGAAGTCGATGAAGATGATGTTCATTAACTCCATGAAGACTATAGGCGCATTCGTAAGCCCAAATTGCATCACTACAAACTCGTATTGTCCATATCTAGTCCGAAATGCCGTCTTGGCTATGTTCTGCTCTCTCACCCTCAACTAGTGATATCCAAATCTCATATCGATCCTTGAAAACATTGACGCTCCATGCAGCTGATTCAAAAGGTCGTCGATACAGAGCAATGGGTACTTATTCTTGATCATCACCTTGTTAAGCTCTCGGTAGACGATACATAACCTCATTGACCCGTCTTTCTTCCTGACAAAGAGAACTGGTGCACCCCAAGCAGATACACTAGGGTGGATGAAGCCCTTCTCTGCTAACTCCTCGAGCTGCTTCTTCAACTCAAGCATCTCGATAGGCGCCATACGGTAAGGAGTCTTAGAGATCAGTCTCGTACCGGGATCTAGCGCAATGCCAAAGTCTACACTCCTTTGTGGAGGTAAATGTTCGCTCCAAAAGGTGTGTACAAGCCTTAAAATTTATAACCCAAGAAGTATGCTTGAACAAATATGCGAACCCGCAGTGTACGGGTAAATTGTAATAAAAGCAAGAATTTACAAGGATCGATCATAGGGACTTTAGGTGAAACAAAGCACGAAATCGGTAGTCAAATATTGCAATTAACTAAAAGCAATTAAAGCAATCAAAGATTATGTAAAATTCAAGTAAGGGAAAATGCGGATTCTAGGGATTAGAGCGTCTAGTTGTGGTTTCAACTCAAGATCTCAAAGGATAACGCGGACAAAGTTGAGGTTTGCAAAGGGAAGGTGTTTCTAAGGTGGGAATAGATTACCGGGTAAGTCTCACTACTCACTATCCCAAACCGAAGCTCCTATTACCGGGTAAGTCTCAAGGTACTAAGGAAAGGAAATATAGTCTCAAACCAACACACCACCTAGAGGAATAGAATCAACCTTTACCGGGTAAGTCTCAGACTAACTCACAAAGATGGGAAGAAGACACACTCAAACCCCAATAAAGGATAAACCTTTATTACCTACACTCATATCTTAGGTAAACAAGCAAAGGAATCACCGGGTAAGTCTCATCCTAGGTTTGCGTTGAACCAGGAAAGGAGTAATAAGAATAGGATTTGGCAAACTGCAATCTTAACTTTGTTTCGGATCAGGAAAGGGTCACCTCGTTCAGTTAGTTTTCACCCCGGCCGAGATGTTCATCGACTTAGCGAGGTGTTCTAAGGTTAAGATAAAGGCTCGAGCTTTCAGGGTCCTGTTAGGATTAAGATCATTCTATCATCGTCTTTCACACAACCTTCAGCCAATCACCCTAGAATCGCATAAGAAACTTAGCCAACAATCATCATGATAACAATAATCAAATTAATAGGAAAGAAATCAATATTCAAACAAGAAAACCTTAAGAAAAAGGTCTCAATGACTGAATCAAATAAGTAACAAATAAGCGTTCCTCAATCACAAATCAACAAAGACAATCAACCAAAAAGACGATCTAAGAAAGTCTTACAAACTCTTTCAAAAGCTAACTCCAACTATGATTCCTTCCTTCCTTCCTTGAACTTCAATCCTTCAATAATTCCTTCAATCTTCCAAAAAAATCCCTCAATTGCTGGATGCTCCAAGCATGCGCTGATCTGAAGATTTTCAGGATCCGAAGATGATTGATCCGGAAATTCCGCGATGCCTGAATCGTGGAAAATCCAACCCTTTAGATAGGAGAGTTATCTTCCAAAGATAATAATATCTTAAAAGATAATTTCCTAGAAATTATATCCATATCTCCTAAACTAAATCTCCCAAAAATAATATCTTTCTTCCAGAAATCCAGCCAAAAATATAAGATATCTTCCTTCCAAAAATAAAAGATCTCAGCCAAAAATAAAGATCTCGCCGGCGACAGGGTATTCGCCTCGGTCGCGACGCTCCTCAGGATCACCTCGATCGAGGTGGTACTGTAGCTGACCGAGGTGAATCTCAACTGAATGTGAAATCTCTCGAATCTAGTCTAAAGTTAGTCTTCTTAAATCATTTTCATGCTCCCTGAGATCTTCCTTAAGATCCATAATGTAGCTCCAATGACTCTTTAGCTCCTTTAGCTCTATTTTAGTCCAAAACGTTCCATTTTACCTACATTTACAACGAAACTAGGTGTAGATCTCGATTCCTGCAAAGGTAGATGAAACAACAATATAATCGCAAAATATACACCCATACATGCAGATTTATGAAGATAAAACGTCTAAACCAGCCCAAAAATATAGACTATAATACATGCTATCAAAATACCCCATACTTTTCTCTTGATTGTCCCCAAGCAAGTTCCAAATCTTAGATAAAAGATAGAATGGATTATAAGTTAGAAAAGATCCATGAAAAGCCTTTCAAAACTCCTTTTTTGCGGTGTGCTCCACTCATAGATCACTCTAAGAGAATGCTTCATGACAAATAAAATCAAGACATGATCAAAACATTTTATAAATATAAGAAAGTTGTTCATCTTTGCATAAAATCATAGAATGCATAATAATTCATATTTATCGAAATCAATCATGTATAATCCAGAATAAACCACCAAGTCAATCAACAAGCTCGAGGTCTCAAGGGCTTTCAAAAAGAGGTCAAAGAAACGTGTAAGGGTGAGATATATATAGAGTAATGTGGTGCTAGAATCCGAGAAAAGGATCTTACTTCACTTTCTTTGAATCACAACATCTTCCACCAATAAGCTTTGCTTATTTTCGCCTTTTTTACTTTACTTTTTGGGATGTATGGACAAAGGTGCACAATAACCGAAGCCTAGGAGATCAGAAATCATCAATTTCTCGAGATGCCTCAAACCCTTGATGCACATACAATGACCCGTTAGGAATATCGCTCAATCCGACTTTGGCAAGACACAAACACCCGACTATGTGAATGGTGCCGAGTTACTCCTCATCATGATTGACTTCCCCAAACCTATTTGCTTCTTTCTAAACTTTTAGCCAACATCTCAACTTTACTTTCACTTGCTTTTCTTTGCTTGCTTCCAAATTCCCGGATAGGTAAAGGGAGGCAAATATGTATATGAGGGGCTAAGCATGATCAAGAAGAAGAAGAGAAGAGAATGAATTGCCTTGGTCTTTCAAGGAAGAATGTGAGAGAACTCATCATGTGGTGTCAACCTTCAAATTCAACATAATTTTGATTAAAAAAAAGTATTAAACATGCCAAAACTTCAAATAAAGCATTTTGCAACTTAAACATATCATAAAACCTTTCGAGCATATAAAGATTTCAAAGCCAATTTGCAAACAAAAATCATCACTGAGGTCATATCCAGAGAAGAAGCACAAAACGTTTCGAAAACTCTCAGTTAAACCACCTCGGTCGAGGTGTTCTAGGTCAGCCGAGGTGTTCAATCTCGTTTGGCCAGAATCATCCCGGTCGAGGTCATAATTTTTTTTTTTCAAACCAGTTTTCTACGTTTTTCTCAAACAAAAACCTGTATGTATGCATGAAGTGGCAGATAAACACATAGAGCCAAGTAAAGCAAAATAAGATCATAAATATCCGATAGAAGTCATAGAATCATACACACATAGTCAAATAAGTACATCCACATACCCCATACTTGGGACACATTGTCCCAATGGGTCAAAATAAGTCTAAAGATAAGATACTCACCGGACATAGCAGAACTGCATAAAGAAATAAGAAACAGCTCCCAGATAAGGCCGTCTCGGTTGGCGAAGAACATCTCGGTCGAGGTCCCGTGACTACACCCGAGATGTGTCTCAGTCAAGCTCTGTCCTCTCAATTTCTTGAACTTTTGTCCTTCTAGTGTAGCTCCTGAGCTGTAATCCTTCCTAAGAAAGTACCTGATTTCTGTCTAGAGGACGCCAAAAACAAAGCAAAGCAAACAATCAAAAGCTAAACTAGAAAAGGGAAAAGAAAGCAATACCTTGGGTTGCCTCCCATGGATTTACTCAATGTACCTCGAATATCTTGGAGTGCTCATGGATTTACTCAATGTACCTCGAATATCTTGGAGTGCTCATCACATCCATCACAAAAATCTTCCAAGAAGGTTCCAGTTCCTAATTTCACCGGCAAATAGTAGGATCTCCTACGTACAAGCTTGTACGGTTTGGTTCTCACCGGAATCCTACCGGTCATCCTATGCTTCTGTGGGGCATAACTTAGTTTTGCATCCCATCCTTTCCAGGATCTAGAAATCAGTTTCTCATAAATCCTCTTTGCTTCCCCATCTCCAGCTTGGGGATAGTACAAGGTCCTTGTCACGTGAGTGACCCCATACTTGAACAAATAACACTTTGTTGCCTTAGCGGTGAAGCGCTTGTTAACTCCACTCCTTTCAGTCCAAGGAGCATCTTCCTTCAGCAAATTCAAGGGAGGTTTCATCTTGATTTTGGAGGGTTTTTTCGGAAGAGACATCCAAGTCTTAGGTGCATCCTTGAAGAATTCTAGAACTTTAAACGGAGTAGGAGCAAGTACCTTATAAAGTTCTTCAAATAGTGGGACAAGTTTCATGTTAGGGTGATAATCCACACATGAAATCTTTCCCAACTCAGCTGGATTCTCTTCAACCTCGGCCGATCTATCTTCCTTCTCGGCCGATATCTCTTCAACCTCGGCCGAAGTTTCAGCAGTTGGATCGACATCTTCCACTTCTTCCTCTTCTTCAAGAGCTTCAGGAGAAATTTCCGGTTCGATTGGAGGAATGCTTGAAACTCGCAGTACTTCCTTATGTTCCTCTTTTGGCGTAGCATAGGATAGGGTGCTTTCCTTGAGCTCCTCCACCTTCTTCATCAACTTCTCCCATTTTGATTCAAGAGAATCTTCAAGAGGTTGCTCATAAATTTTTTTAGAGACATTCAGCTCATCCCATATCGCAAGCTCCTCCTCAATGGCCTCTTCTCTTTCCCTTCTATTGTCAAACCAATAGAAGGAGTATTTCTCTTCCAAGTATCCATAATGGTCCGCCCTAACACTTTGTCTTGCTATCCAGGCTGGATCAAACGTAGCCATCGGAAATCCTGAAAACTACAAAACTCATAGAAAGAGTAGTTAAATGCAACAAGGACAATAGCCCCGAAAGACAACCGAAACCGGCTTGGTCTAGACCAAGTCCCCGGCAACGGCGCCAAAAACTTGTTCGCTTAAAAATGTGTGTGCAAGCTTTAAAATTTATAACACAAGAAGTATGCTTGAACAAATATGTGAACCCGCAGTGTACGGGTCAATTGTAATAAAAGCAAGAATTTCCAAGGATCGATCACAGGGACTTTAGGTGAACCAAAGCACGAAATCGGTAGTCAAATATTGCTATTAACCAAAAGCAATCAAAGATTATGTAAAAGTCAAGTAAGGGAAAATGCGGATTCTAGGGATTAGAGCGTCTAGTTGTGGTTTCAACTCAAGATCTCAAAGGATAACGCGGACAAAGCTGAGGTTTGCAAAGGGAAGGTGTTTCTAAGGTGGGAATAGATTACCGGGTAAGTCTCACTACTCACTATCCCAAACCGAAGCTCCTATTACCGGGTAAGTCTTAAGGTACTAAGGAAAGGAACTATAGTCTCAAACCAACACACCACCTAGAGGAATAGAATCAACCTTTACCGGGTAAGTCTCAGACTAACTCACAAAGATGGGAAGAAGACACACTCAAACCCCAATAAAGGATAAACCTTTATTACCTACACTCATATCTTAGGTAAACAAGCAAAGGAATCACCGGGTAAGTCTCATCCTAGGTTTGCGTTGAACCAGGAAAGGTGTAATAAGAATAGGATTTGGCAAACTGCAATCTTAACTCAGTTTCGGATCAGGAAAGGTTCACCACGTTCAGTCAGTTTCCACCCCGGCCGAGATCTTCATCGACTGAGCGAGGTGTTCTAAGGTTAAGATAAAGGCTCGAGCTTTCAGGGTCATGTTAGGATTAAGATCATTCTATCATCGTCTTTCCCACAACCTTCAGCCAATCACCCTAGAATCGCATAAGAAAATTAACCAACAATCATCATGATAACAATAATCAAATTAATAGGAAAAGAATCAATATTCGAACAAGAAAACCTTAAGAAAAATGTCTCAATAACTGAATCAAATAAGTAACAAACAAGCGTTCCTCATTCACAAATCAACAAAGACAATCAACCAAAAAGACAATCTAAGAAAGTCTTACAATTTCCTTCAAAAGCTAAATCCAACTATGATTCCTTCCTTCCTTGAACTTCAATCCTTCAATACTTCCTTCAATCTTCCAAAAAATCCCTCAATTGCTGGATGCTCCAAGCATGCGCTGATCTGAAGATTTTCAGGATCCGAAGATGGTGATCCGGAAATTCCGCGATGCCTGAATTGTTGAAAATCCAACCCTTTATATAGGACAATTATCTTCAAAAGATAATAATATCTTAAAAAGATAATTTCCTAGAAAATATATTCATATCTCTTAAAATAAATCTCCCAAAAATAATATCTTCCTTCTAGAAATCCATCCAAAAATATAAGATATCTTCCTTCCAAAAATAAAAAATCTCAGCCAAAAATAAAGATCTCCCCAGCGACAGGGTATTCGCCTCGGTCGCAACGCTCCTCAGGATCACCTCGGTCGAGGTGGTACTGTAGCTGACCAAGGTGAATCTCAACTGAATGTGAAATCTCTCGAATCTAGTCCAAAATTAGTCTTCTTAAATCATTTCCATGCTCCCTGAGATCTTCCTTAAGCTCCAAAATGTAGCTTCAATGACTCTTTAGCTCTTTTAGCTCTATTTTAGTCCAAAACGTGCCATTTTACCTACATTTACAACGAAACTAGGTGTAGAACTCGATTCCCGCAAAGGTAGATGAAACAACAATATAATCGCAGAATATACATCCATACATGCAGATTTATGTAGATAAAATGTCTAAACGAGCCCTAAAATATAGACTATAATACATCTTATCAGTAAACCTAATGGCTCTCCGAAAACGTCTGAAAACTCGCAAGCTACTGAAATCTCCTCCAACGTTGGACTCGTGCTATCCTTCATGGCATAATACTAGAAATTCTCGCAACCCTGTCCGATAAGTCTCGCAGCTCGAACTGCGTTGATGACTGTACCGGTCTTCCCTAGATCCCATCCTCTGAAGATCTCGACATGGACTGCATCTGTAGTTACTGCCATTGTTCTCTTGCCGATGTCCAAAACTTCTCGATGTCAATCCATCCAATCCATACCCAGAATAACTTCTTCATGTACTAAGTACATGACGAAGAAGTCAGCTGGTCAATCGCGACCTCTCAATCTAATAGGGCAATCGCGAACCTCTCGAGTACCTCGAATCTTACCCCCATCGGGCAATCCTATAAAGAAGGGTTTACCTTCTACGGTAACTAAGGTCAATCTATCTACACATGCATCATATATGAAAGAATGCGTGTTCGCCACTTAGCGTGCGTGCAAATAAGCTTTAAATTTATAAAACTAGAAATTAAGCAAGCGAACCCGCAGTGTACGGATCGACGTAGTTAAGCAAGAATTTCAGAGTATCGAACACAGGGATTTGGGGGGTTAAATCCAATTATAAATCGTCAAGCAAGTAAATGTATGAGCTTTGCAAATATTGGGAAAACAGCAATCCTAAAGATCCAGGTATCTAATTGTGGCAATCGATTCAAGATATACTAAAGAACTAAGGACAGAGTTAAGAGTTGCAAAGGTATGCTAAGGTAAAGCAATGTACGGTGAAGTTCCAAGGCTTTATATGACTTATCTAGAAATACTCTCTACAAAGGTTGTTGAGGCTTCAATATAGAAAGGATCTAAAGACAAGAATTAATCTCAAATACCCAAACTTGTAACCCAAGGATCAAGACTAACTAAACCGATTAAGGTTGTGACACTCGAAATCGAAGTAGAGGTTGTTGAGGCTTCACTATTACCTAGAAAAGGCAAGTCTAAACTAAGTTAAAGCAAATCTTTAACTTTGGATTAAAGTAAAAGCAAGGTTCGTAAATTGATGTAAATTACGGGTGGATCTTGAGTTCCACGACCGTGGAACCTCAAGAACAGACCGTGATTTTGGTTCGTCAGCGAATCTCTCTAACTCTCAGGGTCCAATCTGTTTACGATCGATCTATCATCATCTAAGCCACAACTATCAACCCTTCACCTTAGAATTGCTAAAGAGTTTTAGCCAACAACAGTCATTATGATATCAAATTCAAGATTAAGAAGAATGAAAGATGAAAACCTTCGAAAACCTTCAATAAACTTCAAATCAATCTCAAATCCACAAACAACGGTATAATGTATATCAGATTTGGAATAACACAAACCAATCACAATCCTTGATAAGAACGAAGAGCGGGATGTCAATCCGTCTTCTAATCAAACCTAGGAACAAAAACGCAACTTCCAAATCTTCAAGCCTTCGTAAATCTCCTTTGCAAAATTGCAATTCTCCGCAAGTCCAATGAAACCCTAGGCACGTATAAGCGAGCGTAAGAGAAGGTCCCGAAATCTCTCTCCTTCAGTCCTTTTATAGGGAAAGATAGAATAACCGTCCGGCCCATATGCGTAGATAATGTGTCCATATTTTATTCGTCAAAAGATTGCCTAAATCACGGTTTCATTGAGTTCCACGGCCGTGGTTTAGAGCGTGGAAGTGGATTACGGTTCTTCACAACTTCCACGACCGTACTTTATACCGTGTAACTCTCTGGAATGCTCCATGTTCATGTTGCCAAGTTCCACGGCCGTGGTTTTGGGCGTGGACTTCTTTACGGCCGTATTTTAGAGTGTGGAAGCATAGATTGCTCGTAATTCCCTTTGTTTCGTGCCATTCCTCATCCTAGCATCTTCCTTGGTTTCTTTGTGGTGTCCTCAATCCTTGGATGTGCTCAATTCATCTCTATCCTCGCTTGATTTGTTCGGTTTTAGCTCTTATTCGCCTACAATCAACACAAAGCTTATGTAGACCTCTATATCGAAAATATAGATAAACTAGCTAACAATTGCTTCAATGCTTTATCAATGAACACTATAATGGATGAAAAACGTCTAGAAAACGTGCCTAAAGTATCACAATATTTCATGCTAACAATGTGTAGCACCGGTATCGAAAAGAACTCTGACAGGAAAACCATTAATATGAATGGTACATGTGGTTGCTGGAGTGGTCGGCTCCACTGCACTCCTCAACTCGTATACTCTAGCTGAAGCACCTCTAGTGTCAGAAGTACCACCTCCTCGTCCTCTGCCCTAACCCGGAGTGGAACCCTGATAACCGGTAGATCGTGGAACTTTTTGTTGCTGATATTGGGGTCTCTGTCTTCTTCCTGCAGCACTAGCAGGTGAAGAACTTCGGTCTCTATCAAAGGGGGGCTTGAAGGCGATTTCTCCGGAGTGAAGGGGCTGAGACAAGGGGATCCACTTTCGCTCTCCTATTTGTCTTACTATGGAAGTTTTTCCAGGATCCTTGCCAAAGCTTCTAATAATGGAAGGTTCTCTCATCACCCGAGATGTTCTAAGTTGGATTTGACTCACCTTTGTTTTGCTGATGATCTCATGTTATTCTGCCAAGTAGATCTCCAATCAGCCTCTGTCATTAAAGAAAGTTTGGATTCCTTTTCTGCTCTCTCAGGGTTGATGGCAAATGGCAAATCCTGAGAAAAAGATCCATTTTAGGAAGATGGGGTTGACTCAGTATCCAAAGCCCTCTTTCTTTCTGTGGCTTTAATAATAATGAAGAAGAGTGCATTTTCAATCGTCATGATCTAAGACCCAATCTCATCAAAAAAGTTTTCAATCGATGAGAGTCGATCAATCGTTTGATAGTTTTCGGTAACATCACCTTCTTCGAAAGACGAGTATGTTGTCGTTGTCTTCAATGAATGTGAATCAGACTTGTCTTGTGAAGGGACGCAAGCACCATAAAATGTGGAAAACCTGCGTTCTTTCACGCGTTAAGTCGATTATTGTAGGGGACGATTCGCAGCCCAAAACATGTCATTCTAGTCTAACTTGTGTATCAGGTGCATCTTTAGGGTTCTTTTCGGATCCAGTATCCAACCCCTTTTGTGTGTATTTTTCGATTTATTGAGAAGTCTCCGCGTGAGTTTTGGAAGGTGTACCAACTAGGTTCATCTGCTGACGGATTAGAGCAAGTGGGCAAGAAAAAAAATGTCTCGTATAATATAAGGGGTTTGTTTGCTTAGAATGGGAAGGCCAGTTTGCATGACCTAGAATGTTTCATTTAATGTTTCGCTTGTCGATTCAAGAGAAGATCTATCTACTGCTAAAAAATTACCCGTACCTGGAGGATTCAACTTTCCTTGGCGATTGGGCCCGTGATCAATAAGCTCTTACATCGCCTTGAAAGGGAGCTGCGTAGGTAGATTATAAGTTTCCGGCAAAATTTTATTTATTTTTTATTGAGTTCCAGGCTCCGGGCTTAAGAGCCGAATTAGCCATTGGGATTGGTGTACAGACAAGACTGATTGAGATTCGTAATTAGCTGCAATAAATAAAAGAATAAGCTCTTTCGATAGAGAAGTGAACGACTCCGATCTGCGGATAAGAATAAGGATAACTTTGAAAGGAGTCTTCTTAGCTTGAAAGAGGCCTTGAAGTTCGTTCAAAGGCACTAAGGACGACCCATTACAGACGGTCTAATGCTTCGGGGGTTCGGCCATATCCATATCGAATTGTCCAAAAGCTCATCAACCTTTCCGAGGAGAATGATAATGACGGCTACGAAGTAAGCCGAAGAAGAGCTAGCAACTGTCATACTAATAAAGGCAGTCGCAGCGTCATCCAGGTTAATCTAACTCATGTGCTATTCACTCAATTCTTAAATCTTGGATGAGCTATCCGGTCCAGTCCAACTGATCTACGAGGGTCGGGTGCTTGCTTCATCCAGTTAAGGGCATGTAGCTCCTTTGGCGGGGCTAAGAGGGTAGAGTGTTCCGCTCCTCTTCAAATAAAAGGTTCGGATGGAGCTAGCGACCACCACAGCTTATCCTCTTATTTATCCCTTAATATTATGTATGGGCTTTCTCCATTCATTTTTCGCTTAGTCCTATTTCTCTCTTGGGATTACTAGCGACCACGGCTAGTGACCACCGAGGCTTTTACATAGTGTTCTTCTTCTTTTCTTCCTCAAAGGGCTTGAGGTTACCAGGTGCTATGACATCCACCCTGTTTTCTAAATACTTGAGAGACTGGTGACAAATAGAAGCTATAGCCTGATGCTGATGTAACCAACTCCTTCCTCTCAAAAGGTAGTATGAAGGAGCGCTTCATCTATCACATGAAATGTTCCCTTGTCGACTTGCTAGTGAGTGGAGAGTTTTACCTTTCTTTTCCAATCTTCTTTTTGCAAAATAATTGAAGCCATATATTTTAAATTTCTTGGAGGACAAATGCTGACGAGTAAGGTTTTATACTGCACAGTGGGTAATGCCTTCTTCAGTTAGGCAGACAGCCTGTGGCCTCTTCTATTGACCGCCCCTTCTTTCTTTCCTTGCTTCTTAACTACTCCAGTCTCTCTTAGCCCAGTCCTAAAACGGTAACTAGAGTTCTAGCATGAACTGGCTATCTTTCAAGACATGTTTGAAGAAAAGGCTAATATAATAAATACCCTGACTTCAAGGTCGCCTACTCCTTCAAAGGCGAAAGCAGGGGATTCGTTCAAAGAGAAAGAGAAATGATCCTTCTTCTTGTCTTAGACAATCTCTCTATCAACAAAAGCCATTCTTGGCTTGGTCACATTCATTCAACCATCAACCATTTAACCCGGGATCCTACCTTCTTTCTTTTCGTGTAGTGGGACTTCCTTCTTCGCTTCGTCAGTCAGAGCAGAGACAGCAGCAGATAAGACAAGAGCGACAATCGCTAATGGTTATGTTATACAAAACTTTCTTTACCCCCGGTCTTTCTTCTCATTAGATCTCCTCTTTCTCCGATCTATCTATGAGGAAGACTGGAGAATCCTGGTCCGGTATTCCCATATTCCTTTCCTTATTTGATTCTTTGAATACTTCCTGCAATAGGGAATGATTCTACTACTTTGATTCAAGAGATGAAACCCCCACCCCAATCCAAGGAAATTGGATAGGGCCAGCTACCCCTCTTTCCTTCGCCTAGGGGCTAGCTAAAGGGTAAGGTCCACTCTTTATTTTCTTTCTATCTGCCTTGCCTCCGCCCAGCACAAGGATGGAAGTAGTATAACTATAAAAGGCAGGATTTATTGAATAATGGTTCCCCCGCATCTGGATTGTTAAACTACGCTTAAGTACTCAATAAAGGACTGGATCGGGGAATTCCCCAACCCCGGATCTCATAAGAAGAAAAAAAAGCCCAATAGTTCATATCCCTATACCAATGGTTCCATTCTTCTTGGTGACTGCTTGAAGGGCTTTCCCCTTGCTTAATTGGAAGGTTATGCTAACTTCTCGCTTTCCTTCTTAAATGAATGGGCTTGTCAAGCTTTCGTCTCAATTCATATCTAGCCGCGAGCAATTTAATTTCTACTTTGATCTCCTACCAAAGCTGGTGGCCGCACCTTCTTCCTCTTATCTGATGATAATATGTAGTTAAGTTTTTATTCCTAACGAGGCATTTTTTATTCAAAGGCTCCGCTCCTTTGAAGCCCAAGCCCTGCTCGTGGATAATCAAGAAAGCTCGCGCCTGAACGCTTTGATCCCTTGTTTCACTTCGGCCCGATCACACGTAGGAAAATGCGCCTTGTCAAAGCTCTGCCTGACACAGAACCAATCGGGAAAAGGAAGAGCTAAAAAAAAAGTTTTTCCTTCAAGGAGTGCAGCCAGCGCGTTACTTCAAAATGGGCTGATAATACCGTGTTAAGTCGGTATCCTGTGGTAAGGTTAGGTTTCAAGACAGAGTGAGCTGGAAAACAGCGAATCTTCGCCAAAGCAGTTGTTCTCAATCCCTTTATTCCAAGATCATATATAATCGAGCGGCTCGCGCATCTGTTCTTTTCCTACTTAATTAGGGGTTAGGCTCCTTGTCAGCCATAGTCGGCGGGAATGTTTGCCCCAATCTCATATTCTCCCCCTTTATCCTATGGCGCCTTGCCTCGACGGCAGAACGCAGCCTGTGTCCTGGCTTGCCACAAGAAGAGCAAGTCATAGCAGCCTTCTTGCAATCAGCTCCCATGTGTCCGACACCTCCACAGTCAAAGCACTATCGTCCTTTCTCGGAAATCTGTATAGATTGATGGAAACCAGAACGTCCCGGCGTTTGACTATGCCCAAAACCTGCTGCTCCAGCTCCAGCACTGGCTTGTCTAGTCTGTTGCCTCTTCTCGGGGCCTCCTATCTGAGAATCTCTCCTATAACCCGTCAGTCTCTCTCATAAGTAGAAGCTCTATCATGATAGTCCGCCAAAGAATCACAACGGAAACCAGCAAGATAAGAGCGTGTCGATTCTCTCAGCCTCTGAGAGAAAAGATAAACATGTTGATCCTTCGGTAGTGCAGACGAACCCATCAAAGACAACTCATCCTGAAACTTGCTGATGATCTCAACAATAGGCAAATCCTCGAATCCAGCCTCGAGGAAATCCTGAAGACGGTCCCTCCTTGTTACGCTAGAAAGTGTGCACGCAATAAGCCTTAAATTTATACTTGTTATAATTATCCTAATTCTTAGCGCACCCGCAGTGTACGGGACGTATGTAGAAAGATAAGTACTCCAAGGTCGAACACAAAGACTAAGGTGAAATCGAACTAAGTTGTGATTGAATTTAGCAAGATCTAAGTCTAAAGAAAAGAGAAAACAAAGGAAGAGAATCTCAATTTAATTGGTTGGTTTTAGGTGATTACTTCAAAGATCAAATGCATGCAAACAATCAATCAAACCAAATCGAAAAATCAGCACAAATAAACAAATCGAACAAGATATTGATCAAGAGAAAATGAAGGATGGATTCTAGGGGTTGGAAATTCCGGTTGTGGCATAAAACTCAAGTTATCTACTCATTCTTTGGATAGATTATGAAATTTTGGGATTAAACGTTTCTAGATTGGGATCAATTACCGGGTAAGTCTCATGATCCAACTAGTCCACACCTAAGGTCTCATTACCGGTTAAGTCTCTAAGAACCTAAGGATAGGAATTTAACACAAACCGGATTGTTCGATTAAGGGTCTAACCTATCCTCACCGGGTAAGTCTCGGAAAGGGAAGTCCTAATCAACATTCCTAGCACGTTTGATCTAATGGCGACTTATTAGGCTCACCATTACCTAAGACTTTGCTACTTTAGAATCTAAGGGCAAGGATTACCGGGTAAGTCTCTCCTAACACTTAGTCGCTACACTAGGACACCCTAGGGTAGGTTAAACTCAGCAAAAACTTAGGTTTCAACAACTTTATGAACCTAAGGTAAGATCCTTCGAACTAGGAAAAACCACGGTTCGTTCTACGGAAACCACGGCCGTGGTTCTTCAAGAACTACCCGTGATTTCTAACAGTAACTACGTTCATAAACAAGAATCGTCCAAGGTAAAATTAGGTCTGTCCTATCACAGTTCTAGCCACAACCATCCTTTCCTTACCCTAGAATCACATCAATCTAGCCTAGAACATTCATAATAGAAATCAAAGCAAACAAGCATAGATTCATAACCTCCATTGCAAGAAAATGAGAGAAAGAAGATGAACAAATGAACCTTAACACAATCCAAATCTGAAGGTGAAATTAGAAACGACTTACAATCCTTCCAAAGGAAGGTTCAAGAGTTCATAAATCCCTAGAAACAAATCCGAAAATACAAGAGCTAAGTGTGTCTTCTCCTCTTCAATGGCTCCTTCCTTCTTCTTCTTGCACTTTCCTTCCTAGAAAAAATCTTTCTTCTTCTTGGAATCTATTTTGTCAAAGAAAAATGGAGGATGTGTGAGCTGCTCTCAAAACTACCCCAAATCCCAACTGCCTCTAACAACTATCAAGGACCACTTTTATAACCAATTTCTTCATGAGCTGGCCATGAGAGTCGTGGCACAGCTGTCACAAGAATCTGGCAAAAACCACGGTCAGAATCACGGCCGTGGTTCTTTAGGAAACCGTGATTCTGTGCAGAAACTTTGCTTTGGACAAATTTGGCTGTGATTTTGGTGCATGGCTTGTGTAATTAGGGTTCCTTGAGTCTTCTAAACCCTTGGCTTGCGTTCCAATGAGTTTGAAAACGTGTCCTCTGGATGAGCGTCCCTCAAACGCATCGTTTAAGCTCGAAATTTCCCGAAATACCTACAAAACGCACACAAGTCCGTGTAGACGTCTATCTTCTACAAAATACAGGTTTTGAGTGCAAAACGCATTGGACTAGTGCTAGACAATGCATGATTGAGCGAGAATTCTACCTAAATGTGCACCTAAAACTATGCTATAAATCGTGTTATCAAAATACCCCATACTTAAGGTTTGCTCGTCCCCGAGCAAATTCCCAACTATAGACTACGAGATGACATGATTTATGTATGCAGAAAAATGGCAAAATCTTTTTGGTATTGTGCTTTCTACTATTGGATCACCTTCATAGTCATGATCAATGGCAATTGAATAAGCAATTATGTATCAAACAATAAGGTCATGGAAGGACAATTGTACTTAACTCAAAAACGTGCATGAGTTAGGAGGACGGAGATGTCAAGAAGATCAAGAGTCTATCAAATCTAGATTACTAAGTCTTACAAACATGCAAGTAGGTCATAAGGGCTTGTGACATAAAAGGCTAAGAAACGTTTCAATTGGGGAGGGGAATTTTCTAGGTATGTGATGCTAATCCGGGAATGGAACTAACTTCACTCCTTGTCCTCGATCAACTTCCCCCAAGTGCATATTTTTCCCTATCTTGCTTTCTTTTCTTTTTCTTTAACTCATTTTTGAGACAATGGCATTGGTGTACAATAGCCGAAACCTCCGTGATTAGCCATCCTCGGGTTGTTTCTCTTTTTCGAGGTGCATCCACACCGGGCACACATACCAAAGCTCGTTAGGGCTATTGGCTCATTTGACTTTGGCAAGGCACCAACACCCGATTATGTGAAGTGTACCGAGTTACTTGTCATTTAAACCAACGCCCCCAAACCTATTTTGGCTACACTTCCACAATAATTTCAGCATTTCATTCACGACATTCTTTTCATTACATCTTCACCCCGCACTTGCTTTTTACACATTCAAACACACTAGCATGCTCCTATTCCCGGATGGGTTTAAAAGGAGGTCAATTTTTATATCAATTGAGGTGCTCAAGCAATCATGATCAAGATGAGAAGTAGAGAAAGATGAAATGTCTTATTCATTCCTAGATGGTATGCAAGAACTATCATGTAATTTCGATTTTCAATACTCAATCTATTCTAGGCAATCACCATGCTCTCAAGTCATTCATGGAATTCAAGAGAAGTAGTTCAAGTCCACTTATGCATTTATCAATTCAACACATAAGGCCATTCATAGCCAATCACAAGACAAGTTTCATCATTAGGATCATATCCAAGCCTAGAAAGCACAAAAAAATTTTAAATTTTCTGATTTTTATGGGATTTTCGATTTAAGTATGTACAATGCAAGACATGTGCAAATATTAACCTATCCTAGATGCTCATCATGCAAAGGATCATGTGAACCCCACCCCATACTTAGAAACACATTGTCCCCAATGTGATATTCAAGTAAAGAGAGTGAAAGAAGGTTCTCACAATGTAAAATGGTTTTCTTCGGTATTTGGGAATTCTCAAGAGGATTGATGTTGGATGAATCCTTTCAACCATGGTAGGGAGCTCTAAACATCCTTCAAGCTTTGAAACCCGCGCTAGGCACCGCTAGCCGTCCAAGTTCCGCGTCCGCTCCACCCATAATTGGTGAGGGTTTCATCATCATCATTTCCAAGAAAGGCTTCCAATGCCACTAATGTTCTAGCACACATAAAATAGACAAAACACACAAAGCACACAAAAACAGAAAAATCTAAGCTAAAATGAAGGAAAAATGTTACCGATGGGTTGCCTCCCACCAAGCGCTTCTTTAAGGTCATTAGCTTGACCAAACTCAGGAGCGTTTATGCAAGGTGAAGCGGGGCAATCATGTCTACCGGGGCTCCCGGAATATATTTCTTCAAGCGATGTCCGTTCACTTTGAAATCTCCACAATGCTCCCCTCCTATCTCAATAGCTCCATGGGGAAAGATCTTCTTCACCACATATGGCCCGGTCCATCTTGATTTGAGCTTTCCGGGGAAGAGTCTTAGCCTTGAGTTGAAGAGAAGGACAAGATCTCCTTCACTCAACTCCTTTGGAATGATCCTCTTATCATGCCACCTTTTGGTTCTCTCCTTGTAAATCCGGGCATTCTCATAAGCTTCCAACCGGAGCTCCTCAAGTGCATTGATATCAAGTAATCTCTTCTCTCCCGCCTCTTTGAGGTCAAAATTCAGCCACTTAATGGCCCAATAAGCTCTATGCTCCATTTCCACCGGAAGATGGAAAGACTTGCCATAGACCAACTTGTAGGGAGTGGTGCCAATAGGTGTCTTGAAGGCGGTTCTATATGCCCATAGTGCGTCATTGAGCTTCATGGCCCAATCCTTCCTTGTCCTAGACACCGTCTTCTCGAGTATGGCTTTGATCTCACGGTTGGAGATCTCCACTTGACCACTAGTTTGGGGGTGGTAGGGTGTTGCCACCTTGTGAGTCACCCCATACTTGGCCAAAAGTGCTCCAAAGTTCCTATTTGTGAAGTGCTTCCCTCCATCACTAATGATCACCCTTGGTGTTCCAAACCTAGGGAAGATCACTCGGTTGAAGAACCGCACCACCACCTTGGCATCATTCGTAGGAGAGGCGATTGCCTCTACCCATCTTGACACATAGTCCACCGCCAATAGGATAAATAGATTGCCACATGAAGAAGGGAATGGTCCCATGAAGTCTACGCCCCACACATCAAAAATCTCAACTTCTTGGATGTTGTTCAAGGGCATTTCATTCCTCCTTGAGATGTTCCCCGTTCTTTGGCAAGCATCACATGCCGCTACAAAACCTTGCACATCTCTAAACAAGTTAGGCCAATAAAAACCGGATTGCAATACCTTGGCACACGTCTTGTGTGAGCTAGCATGGCCTCCACATGGTAAGGAGTGACAATGCCGGATCACACTCTCCATTTCATCTTCCGGTATGCATCTTCTAAGCACCCCATCCGGGCCTCTCTTGAATAGAAGTGGCTCGCTCCAATAGTAATGCCTTACATCGTTGAGGAACTTCTTCCTTTGTGCATACGTTAGTCCGGGAGGCACTTCCTCACACACCAAGTAATTTACAATGTCGGCATACCATGGCTCACTTCCTCTAGCCACTTGGAACAAGCATTCCTCCACCAATTGCAATTGTTCATCCCGGAACGAATCATCTATCGGGATGTTGTCTTTCCCAAGCTCCAATGGTGGGAGCCTACTAAGGTGATCCGCCACCGAGTTCTCGGATCCCTTCTTATCTCTTATCTCCAAATCAAACTCTTGAAGGAGAAGGATCCACCGAATCAACCTTGGCTTGGCATCCTTCTTCGTAAGTAGATAACGGATCGCCGCATGATCCGTGTAAACTATGACCTTTGCTCCAACAAGGTACGAGCGGAACTTCTCAAATGCATACACTACCGCCAACAACTCTTTCTCGGTGGTAGCATAGTTGAGTTGGGCATCATCTAGCGTCTTGCTAGCATAATAAATAGCATGAGTGCGGCCTTCTTTCCTTTGCCCCAAAACGGCCCCAACGGCCACATCACTTGCATCGCACATGATCTCAAACGGTAAACTCCAATCCGGAGGTTGCATGATGGGTGCGGAGATCAAGGCGTTCTTCAACCTACAAAACGCTTCAAGACAATCTTTGGAGAAAACAAAATCAACATCTTTCATTAGTAGGTTAGTGAGAGGCTTAGAAATTTTAGAGAAATCTTGGATGAACCTCCGGTAGAAACCGGCATGCCCTAAGAAACTCCTTACCCCCTTCACCGAGGTAGGTGGTGGCAACTTCTCTATCGTTTCAATCTTAGCCCTGTCAACCTCAATGCCACGGTTAGACACCAAGTGTCCTAACACAATTCCTTCACTTACCATGAAGTGGCATTTCTCCCAATTTAAGACAAGATTTGTCTCCTCACATCTTTGCAATACTAATGACAAGTTAGCCAAGCAATTATCAAAAGAAGAACCATAAACAGAGAAATCATCCATGAACACTTCCATGATATTTTCTATGTATTCAGAATAGATGGCCATCATACACCTTTGGAAGGTGGCGGGTGCATTACACAACCCAAATGGCATTCTCCTATATGCAAATGTACCCCATGGACATGTAAAAGTTGTTTTCTCTTGGTCATCGGGGTGGATAGGGATTTGGAAGAATCCACTATACCCATCTAGATAGCAAAAGTGAGAGTGTTGAGCTAACCTTTCTAGCATTTGGTCAATGAAGGGGAGGGGAAAGTGATCTTTCCTAGAGGCCATGTTCAATTTCCTATAATCTATACACATTCTCCATCCCGTGACCGTCCTAGTTGGTATTAGTTCATTGTTCTCATTAGTTACTACCGTCATTCCACCCTTTTTAGGTACCACATGAACGGGGCTAACCCACTTACTATCCGAGATAGGGTAGATAATTCCCGCATCTAGCAACTTAATGATTTCCTTTTTGACCACCTCTTTCATTATAGGGTTCAATCTCCTTTGATGTTCAATAGAGGGTTTGTGGTTATCTTCCATCATTATCTTATGCATGCACAAAGATGGCTTAATGCCGACCAAATCATCAATAGTATATCCAATGGCTTTCCTATGCAATCTCAATTCATGTAGCAATTTAGCAAGTTCATCATCACTCAAGCATGCATTAACAATCACCGGGTATGTAGAATTATCACCAAGGAATGCATACTTTAAATGAGAGGGGAGGGGTTTGAGTTCAAGTGAGGGAGGACCTTTTTCGGTTGAAGACGATCCAAATAAGATTGGATGAGATGAATCCAAAGCAAATGAAGACTCCCCTTGGCTCCTAGAAGCTTGATCATCATTAAGAGCTGATTCAAGGGAAACCACGGTTGGAATCACGGTTAGCTCAACTTCCACGGCCGTGGTTCCTTCCAGGCTTGTTTCTCGGAGTTGTCCAGAGAGTTTGACGGCCGTGGTTCCTAAATCTCGACCATGGAACTTGCAGCTGTTCACAATTTCTTCGTGGCTCTCAAATCCAACTCTTGGCTCTTCTTCCAATGCCTCCAAAGCTTTGATCTCTTCATTGCAATCCTCCTCAATGTCCTCCTCCATCATACTCAAGGTAAGAACCTTTTCCAAGGGATCCTTGATCAAAATCGAGCTCACCATTTCTCTAGATTCTTCTTGCTCGACTATGTTGAAGATGTCTTCATCAAGGGTTGGCCCTTTCATCATTGTGGATAGCTTGAACTTGATGTTCTCCTCTCCAATGTTGAAGGAGAGAGTCCCGTTCTTGCAATCCACTAAACATCCGGAGGTAGCTAAGAAAGGTCTTCCTAGGATGATGGGAACCGGGTAATCCGCCGGAATATCCAACACTACAAAGTCGATAGGCACATAGAATCCTCCCAATTGCACCGGAATGTCTTCAAGAATCCCAACTGGATGAGTGATAGAACGGTCCGCCATATAGAGGGTCATCTTGACCGGCTTTGGCTCTCCTAACCCGACCTTGTTGCTAAGTGCAAGCGGTATGATGCTTACACTTGCTCCAAGATCACAAAGGGCCTCGTATTTCACATCTCCCACTCCTATCGGGACGCAAAAAGAGCCCGGATCCCTTAGCTTGGGAGGCATTGCTTCCTTCATTGTTTGGATTAACTCCGAGGATCTCTTGGTCATCCTAATCTCCCCATACTCCTCCAATTTCCTTTTGTTGGAGAGTATTTCCTTCAAGAACTTTCCGTATGCCGGCATTCCTAAGATGGCATCCATGAACGGAATGTTAATATGTAACTTGGACATTAGTTCAAGGAACTTACCAAAGTGATTGTCCAAACGAGCTCTTGCTCTTGATTGCGGGAATGGTAGTGGTGGCTTGTATGGAGGCGGTGCCACATAGGTCGGCTCTACATCCTTGCTCTTTCCTCCATCATCTTGCTTTCTTCCCTCTTCTACCACTACTTGCTTCCCTTTAGCTTGGTCTTTGGGCAAAGGATCCTTCATACTCAACCCACTCCTTGTTGTGATAGCCAAAACTTGACCTCTTGGGTTGTCTTCGGTTCTTCCGGGAAGCTTTCCCGGATCTCTATGTGCTTCACCCGCCTTTTGAAAGACTTGCGCTCCCAAGACTTTTTGAGCCTTAGAAATTGAAGTGAAGGTGCTCTCAAGTCCACTCAATCTTCCTAGCAATTGTTCAAACATGACCTCGGTCCTATCCTTTGAAGTTTGAGTAAAACCGGGTGGAGGTTCTTGTGAAGCTCTTTGTGGTGGAGTTGCACTTGTGGAGGCGGGAGGGTTCAAGGCTCCATCCGGATTTGAGTAAGAAAATCCGGGATGGTTGTGGTTTGGCCGGTAATTGTTGAATTGCCGGTTGTTGTTGAAATTTCTTGGGCCTTGGTAATTGTTGAAGTTGCCCCTTCCCATATAATTTACATCTTCCTCCTTGGAAGACAAGTTAGCTCTTTGAGGTGCTTGGGGAGTTGCTTGGCTCTTCAAGGTGGTGGTACATAACTCTCTCAAAGATTTCAACTCGTTGTTGATGGCGTCAAGCTTGAAATTGCTCATGGTGACTTCACTCACCTCATATGCTCCCGCCTTTCTTCCTTCGCTCTTCCTATGAGAGTACTTTTCAATCACTAGAGCTTGCTTCTCCACAAACTCCCAAGCATCATCTACATGCTTCTCCATAAATGTCCCACCGGAAAGAGATTGAAGCTTGAATTGGCTATCTTCATCAAGCCCCTTGAAATAGATCTCTAATAGCTCAATCTTTGGTATGCCATGGTGTGGACAATCTAGGAGAAGGTCCTTAAATCTCTCCCAAGACTTGAACAAACTTTCTCTATCCCTCATCACAAAGTCATTGATCTTTCCTCTTAATTCGGTGGTCTTGGAAGGTGGGAAGAATTTGGTCAAGAATTCGGTTGTCATCTCTTCCCAAGTACCAACTCGCCCTTGCGGAATAGATTGATACCAAGCCAAGGCTTTGTCCTTAAGAGAGAAGGAAAAAGCCCTTAGCTTATGGTTGTTGCTCTCCAATCTTGGTGGTCTAAGAGTCTCCATCAAGATCTCATAATTCATCAAATGTTGGTGAGGAGACTCTCCTTCCATCCCTCCAAACTGATTATGCCGGATCATTTGAAGAACTTGAGGGCGGAGCTCATAGTTGTGGGTTGCGGGATCTCCTAGATTCACACCCGGTCGGTGTGCTCTTTGTGCCGGATCCATACGTCTCCCTAGGGTTTGTGGCTCCTCAATAGCAATGGGAACAACCCTAACATTGGCCGCCGGCTGCGGTTGCGGTGGAGGTGGTGGAGGTTGTCGGCGATTAAGCTCTCCTTGAACAAGGGCTTGCCTAATCTCCTCTATCTCCCTCCTTGTTTCCTCTTGCCTCTCATTGGCAAGTCTCCTCTCTTCCTCTAAGAGCTCATCTCTTAGCCTTATTTTCTCTAAGGCTTCATCCAATTCAGCTTGAAGATTTCTACCGGCCATCTCTCTCTTTTCGGATGTTCTTAGATCTAGATCGAAGGGTTTTCTCCGGTTCGGGATCGAATGGAGCTAGATCCTTGCCACGAGATCTTCGCATACACCTAAAGAGAAATAGATGTCCTGAAAAGCAAAGACACAAACCAAAAAGAGATCAAAAGAAACAAGAAAGATCTACACTAGAATCAATCACAAAATAGACTCAATCTAGACCTAGTCCCCGGCAACGGCGCCAAAAACTTGTTACGCTAGAAAGTGTGCACGCAATAAGCCTTAAATTTATACTTGTTATAATTATCCTAATTCTTAGCGCACCCGCAGTGTACGGGACGTATGTAGAAAGATAAGTACTCCAAGGTCGAACACAAAGACTAAGGTGAAATCGAACTAAGTTGTGATTGAATTTAGCAAGATCTAAGTCTAAAGAAAAGAGAAAACAAAGGAAGAGAATCTCAATTTAATTGGTTGGTTTTAGGTGATTACTTCAAAGATCAAATGCATGCAAACAATCAATCAAACCAAATCGGAAAATCAGCACAAATAAACAAATCGAACAAGATATTGATCAAGAGAAAATGAAGGATGGATTCTAGGGGTTGGAAATTCCGGTTGTGGCATAAAACTCAAGTTATCTACTCATTCTTTGGATAGATTATGAAATGTTGGGATTAAACGTTTCTAGATTGGGATCAATTACCGGGTAAGTCTCATGATCCAACTAGTCCACACCTAAGGTCTCATTACCGGTTAAGTCTCTAAGAACCTAAGGATAGGAATTTAACACAAACCGGATTGTTCGATTAAGGGTCTAACCTATCCTCACCGGGTAAGTCTCGGAAAGGGAAGTCCTAATCAACATTCCTAGCACGTTTGATCTAATGGCGACTTATTAGGCTCACCATTACCTAAGACTTTGCTACTTTAGAATCTAAGGGCAAGGATTACCGGGTAAGTCTCTCCTAACACTTAGTCGCTACACTAGGACACCCTAGGGTAGGTTAAACTCAGCAAAAACTTAGGTTTCAACAACTTTATGAACCTAAGGTAAGATCCTTCGAACTAGGAAAAACCACGGTTCGTTCTACGGAAACCACGGCCGTGGTTCTTCAAGAACTACCCGTGATTTCTAACAGTAACTACGTTCATAAACAAGAATCGTCCAAGGTAAAATTAGGTCTGTCCTATCACAGTTCTAGCCACAACCATCCTTTCCTTACCCTAGAATCACATCAATCTAGCCTAGAACATTCATAATAGAAATCAAAGCAAACAAGCATAGATTCATAACCTCCATTGCAAGAAAATGAGAGAAAGAAGATGAACAAATGAACCTTAACACAATCCAAATCTGAAGGTGAAATTAGAAACGACTTACAATCCTTCCAAAGGAAGGTTCAAGAGTTCATAAATCCCTAGAAACAAATCCGAAAATACAAGAGCTAAGTGTGTCTTCTCCTCTTCAATGGCTCCTTCCTTCTTCTTCTTGCACTTTCCTTCCTAGAAAAAATCTTTCTTCTTCTTGGAATCTATTTTGTCAAAGAAAAATGGAGGATGTGTGAGCTGCTCTCAAAACTACCCCAAATCCCAGCTGCCTCTAACAACTATCAAGGACCACTTTTATAACCAATTATTCATGAGCTGGCCATGAGAGTCGTGGCACAGCTGTCACGAGAATCTGGCAAAAACCACGGTCAGAATCACGGCCGTGGTTCTTCAGGAAACCGTGATTCTGTGCAGAAACTTTGCTTTGGACAAATTTGGCTGTGATTTTGGTGCATGGCTTGTGTAATTAGGGTTCCTTGAGTCTTCTAAACCCTTGGCTTGCGTTCCAATGAGTTTGAAAACGTGTCCTCTGGATGAGCGTCCCTCAAACGCATCGTTTAAGCTCGAAATTTCCCGAAATACCTACAAAACGCACACAAGTCCGTGTAGACGTCTATCTTCCACAAAATACAGGTTTTGAGTGCAAAACGCATTGGACTAGTGCTAGACAATGCATGATTGAGCGAGAATTCTACCTAAATGTGCACCTAAAACTATGCTATAAATCGTGTTATCACTCCTCATAGCTGCAAAGCAGTAGTGATCTTTAATCACCGTCTTTATTTGCTCATAACTAGTGATATTACTGCGAGTTGTCCTCCACCAAGAATGATTATGATCCTTCAGTAGCATCTGTGCTACGTTGACTTGACTTCCCTTTGGGAAACTGATAGCCTCCATAGCAGAATCCAGTTGTCCTAGTCACTGCTCCACTTCCAACCTAGTCTTTCCCATGAACGTGGGAACCTTCAGTTGGTTAAAAGCCATTAACCAACTGTCGGGTTTCGGCTCTCGCCTCAACCGGCGCTCTAATAGCCTCAGCAACTATAGCAGGCGGGGTAACAACCTGTGTAACTCTCTGTGAAATCTTAGGTGATCTCGCAGGAACTGGCGGTGTTGGTGCTGGTCCTCCAGTCCTAATAGTCTCCTCAACTCTCTGCACGTAGTCGCGATATGCAGAAACTTCAATGGATACACGTGCGGACTTTGTCGATGGTGCTCTCTGTGCTCCAGACCTAGTAGTGGTCCCGTTCCCAGCCTCAGGAACAACACTCTCAGCAACTTCCTCAGTGATAGGCGAATCAACGACTAGGGCCTGGTCCCGACCTCTAGTTAGTGGAGGTCTTCTTGCACGTCCTCGTCCACGGACGGTAGGTGGAAGTGGTGGTCTACCCCTTCCTCGCCCAATAGCAGATGTAGCTCTAGTACGCGTCATCTGCTATAAGGATATATAGATAAGAATCTATATGTAGATACAAGGTCACGCTACAGCTAAAGCAGAAATCCAAGAAAAACACATATAAAGGTAAAAATATAAGAAACTACACTGCTGAGATCCGCAGAGGTAGTGGTGGTCGCCCGTACATCTATCCCAGACCGTTAAATTTAAAAAAGAAAACCCCTTTTTAAAACGTTAGATCTCTTGCGGGTTCTATTTATTTATCCATCCGACCTTTACAAAATTTCGAGTGCCAATGTTGCCAATCTCGCTCTGAAACCATATTGTAACACCCTAAGTTTTAGGAACTCGAAGCGCTACGGGTTAGGACCTCACAATGGGTCCCGACCCTCAAAGTAGCAACAACACAATGGATCATACAACAAGGCACAGACGAATGAAAACCAAAACTCAATATAAAACCAAAGGTTTATGCAAAATGAAGCATAAAAGACTCGCAACCGAGTTCAAAACAAAAGAAAAGCAACAACATAAATATAAATCCGATCCCGTCCTATAATGTACGGGAACCCCGGTTGTCCACACCATCTGAATCACTCAGCAGCATCCTAAACTTGTGGAACATCTACAATATCGGAATAAACCGTTAGCTAACATTCTAGATATCAGAAAGACAATAAAGACACAAACACACATGAGGTAAAGTAAACACATAACATGCTCACACAACAGCCGGTTATTATCTTTCATTAGGTTATCCAATTACTAATTCAACTTATGGTTGTTATACGAGTATCGATACGATCTCGCCTCCGTCCCCATTCACCAATAGGAATAGAACGCATTTATGCATCTTTCTATCACCTGTTGGACTGGTCGCGAGAGCACCTGCCAGTTTCCCCATTCTGAACTGGACAAGCGGTAACCGCCTGATTATAATACACTTGGGCCAATTAAGGTATAACAAAGGTGAATCATATTCCGGTTATCAGTTATAACAAGATAAACAACACAATCAAGACAATACAATCAAACGGATATACGGAATGAAGCTAAGTAAGTTCAAGGAACTTACCTCACTCGAAGGTAAACTCAACACTCATCAAATACTCAGGAAAGCCTCGGGAAAGGGACACAAGGAAGCCTGTTCACACAAGCATCATGAATCAAGAACCGGAACGAATGTTAGAAGTCTATAACTTCTAGTCTCCATGATCTATAAGAGATCTACCCAAGCTAAGGTCTCAACCTTAGTCTTACAGAACACTCAAGGGTCAAGGAACATCATCAAAAGGTAAGGAAAAAAACGAGGGAAGCAAGGAAGGAAGCAACTCACCAAAGGTGGAAGCTACTGCAGATAAACCGCATGGGCGGCTGGACAGCACAGGGGCGGCACAGCAGAGGCGCGGGGGCGGAACTCGTTGTCAACTCCTTTGACAACAAGGAACAAAGCAAAGGCCAAGGCTTGCTTTTCTTAACACACAACCACGTCACAACTCAATCAGGGAGCCTGTGAACATCAAAGGATTATCAAATGAACGCTCCACAAGAATCAAGAATCAAACTTGATTTTTGGAAAAGAAGAAAAGAGGAAACGAAGAGAGAAACGAAACAGAAGAGAAGCAAGGTGCAGCATGAACGTGATGAAGAACAAGGGAAGAAGAACTTACACGTTCAGCAAGAACTCAGGAAGAAAGACTGTAACGCTCTAGGGTTGAAGAAGACGTAAGCAAGAAACAGGAAAAAGAAGAAATGATGGGATTATATAGAGGAGGAAGAAAAGATAAAAGGAATGACGTCTAGGGTTAGGAAAAAGATAAGGAAGCCGGCTCATAGATAGAAAATTGGATATTCTATCTATGTAAGGAAGATAAAACGAACGAAAACAGATCATGCTCGATCTGCAGGGGGGGTTGCCTCAGCCGCAGGGGCGGTTCCTTGTCACCGCGGGGGCGGTGACAGACATCAAGGCTGTTGGGGCAGCCTTCTTCACCGCGGGGGCGGTGAAGGTCAAAACTGGGATCTTACAATAGTAATAATACTCAAACTCTAAAAGATAATTTTTCAAATATCTCATATTATAAATTTTAAGAGTATTTAATTTTCTTTGTCATTCGATTAATTTTTTTATCATTATCATCTTTGTCTCCATTAAACTCAAATTCTAAGGCTTTATAGAATTTTCTAAACATAATATCTCTTGATTCTTCTGCCCTTTAAGGTTTCTTTAATTTCTTTATCGATTGCTTCATACCAATCTTCCACAATTCCATACAGACTATGCTCGATATAATATAGGAAATTTATAGATCTCCATTTAACGTTCATGTTTAATACTCTCATCATACTTTTCTTTCGAAATTCTAACACATCCTCTCGGTTTCTTATTTCATCTAGATTAAGCTTATATATAGTTTCACTGATGGGTTCAAGCAAAAGTTCTCTTTTGTTAGGTCTATGGATTGACATAATCCTAACTCCAAACTTAGCTATTTTCTCTAAAAGTTCTTTCAGTTTTAAATTAACTCTTTGCTGACTCGTTGACACTTGTTCATATTCTCATAATAAGATCTAGTGGCCTTGTTAACTTCTTGTTCTAGAACTATTTCTTTTTCCACTACATTAACAACTATAACTCTTTTTCCCATCTTTTTATCTAGTTTCCTTTTAACTTAACTTAAGGGTATGATCTCTAGGTCTTTCAGTTTGATTAACCCCATTTGTTGATACATTTCTTCTTCATCAGTGTAGTAACTAGATTCGTCGCTACTCAAAGAACTCATTTTTTTGTCTGACATATCAAGTGTCTCCTTGATTTCTAACTCTTCTTTTGGTCCTTCTTTTGTTTGAGGTTTTGTAGTTAAACTTGGTACCGAAAATTTCTTTTGGGGATTTTCGTTTTGGAATAAATACTTAGAAGGAAAACCAACTGGCTTTTTTGTTGGTGGGTTTAAGAATATTGTTGCATCAAAACGTCTAATATCGTTGGTAATTTTAAGAATTAATTTTTTTATTTTCTTCTTTGATAGATAATAAAGTAGTAGTATTTCCTTCCTATATTTTGTAGAGTTGTTCGCAACTTAATTAATCCCACTTTTAAATCTACAATGTCGTTGATTATAGTATTTAAAATAGCTTCGTGATAACATTGTCCAACGCTTAAATGTTTTTTATATGGTGCTGATTTATGTGGACAATTTTCTAAAAACCTCTAGTTTTACTTAACTTTTTGGATTTTATAATTAATTTTTTAAGCGTACTTAACTACTTGGCTTTGCTACCAAATGACAAGATCACACAAAAATTACAAAACACGAGTTAAAGGTATAAACAAGGATATAAATGCAACTTATTATGAACTAGGTACCTTAAAATAAATTTTAGAAGTTATGGGTAAAAAGAAAAAACAAAGTAAAAATAAAATTGATGGAATTGATGGGATAATTTAGGGGTGTATATATGAAGGGTGAATAAAAAGAGTAACATTTCAAGTACTTGTTCCCTATTAAGGCAAGTTTATCGATGGACTTTGGAGATAACTTGAAACTTTTAGGTTACGTTTGCAACACCTAAAAAGTGCGATCCTATTTTTTTTTTCCTTCCCGGACCTAATCGAAAAACTCGCATGAATATACCTATTTTATGAGAACATCTTTATTTGAGATCTTCTTAATATTATAACATCCACATCAATAAACGAAATATATTTTTTTAATATTATTTAAGCTCAAAAAGTATTTTAAGTATGAAGATCCCAATATTTGAGACCTTAATAAATCTTGGGCAAATTTGGTTAGTAGGCTATTTAGAGAAATAGTGATAGTAAGTAGGCTTTTTTGTTTTTCAATTAAGTAAATATACCCCTCTTATTTTTTTTACCATCAAACCTTCTCCATCATCTTGTTTTATTCTTTCTTCCTAATGCTTTTTAAAAACTGAATTTTTTTTAATTTTCTTTTATTAACTTTTTTTGTCTTTTTTATTTTCTTTATTTTTTATTTATTTTTTAGAATGAAGAATTTTTTCACACACCGGAATTATCACATACCGGAATTATCACATACCGGAATTTTCACATACCGGAATTTCACATACCGGAATTTTCACATATCGGACCGGAATTTTACATACCGGAATTATCACATACCGGAATTATCACATACCGGATTTTCACATACCGGAATTTTCACATACCATAATTTTCACATAC
The DNA here is from genome assembly GCA_033239045.1 of Fagopyrum esculentum. Classification (NCBI taxonomy): domain Eukaryota; kingdom Viridiplantae; phylum Streptophyta; class Magnoliopsida; order Caryophyllales; family Polygonaceae; genus Fagopyrum; species Fagopyrum esculentum. The sequence goes on from BSUD01000008.1 coordinate 115,034,029, forward strand.
CGGATTTTCACATACCGGAATTATCACATACCGGATTTTCACATACCAGAATTTCACATACCAGAATTTCACATACCGGACATTTACATACCGGAATGAATTTTTAATTGTCTAATATTTAATTTTGCAAATTTTAGGGGGCACGTTGTAGTTTTGCAATTTTTTTTATTGTAATTTGCGTATATGATGACGGTTTGCAAAAATGGGTCCATCACCGTCTCTTTTGGTTTCCAAAAGACTTGTTCTTTTTCCCAGTTGACAATGACAAATTGACAAGATGTGGAGGAGTTGATCATTATTTGAGTGGAGAATTTTATGTTAAAATTGTCTCAAAATAAAAGTATTATGTAAACAAAAATAAATAGCGGACGGAAAGCACAAGGATCAAGTGCTGATTGTGCCGCTAGTTTTAATTCAGAAATTTTTGGAATGAAATTTCTGGTATGAACTTTTCGTATGAAATTTCTGGTATGAAAAATTCTGGTATGAAAAAAATTTAGTATGAAAAAAATTCTGGTATAAAAAAAATTCTGGTATGAAATTTCTGGTATGAACTTTTCGCATGATAATTTCTGGTATGAAATTTCTGGTATGAGAATTTCCGGTATGAGAAATTCAGTCCAGAAAATAAAAAATAAATAAAAAAAGGCAAGAAAAATAATAAAAGAAAACAAATTCAGTAATTAAAAATTAAAAATTATACTTATATAACAAATAACAAAAATCATTTATTCTTTCTTTCTAATAGAAGGGTTAATAATTTTTACCTACTATTAAATGAAAGTGGTAAAAAATTTGGGGTACATTTTCTTAAACAAAAACTAAAAAAAGCCTAGTATGTCAAATTCTCCCATAAATCTTTTTATCAAGATGCTTGCCATAGCATCTCACTTTTGAGATCTTGGTGCATAAAATGGAGTATTTTGTCTCGAAATAAAAATATTAATTCATTCGCCTATTTTATACATTAAAGTTTTTATACAATTGTATGAAAAAGACACTCGTACTATATACACAAACGAGTAAGTTGTATGAGATGTTTCAATAAAATAGGTGGGTTAAAAATAGTCCACTTGATCCATGACAAGCAAGCATGCCGGGAAGGAAGAGGCAAAGCAGGATGCGACAATAAACATGTCCACGGGTCACGGGTGGCGGGTCCGGGTTTCCCCGGGTCGCGGGTACGGGTAAGGGTCGTTAGATCCTTACCCGTGACCCGCCGGGTCGACCCGTAACGGCTATAATTTCAAAAACAAAAAAAAAAAAAAATTCCCAACGGCTAGTTTGATAATAAAAAAAAAAAAAACAATATAATTTAATAAATCTAACCTAAAAACAATTCTATAAATACCCCAAACTCAATTCATATCATTTCACACCAATTCTCATCATTCAATCATCTATTCACTCTCTCAATCTCTCCATAATTTCCAACTCTTAGATTCAATTACTCTCCTAATCTCATATTCTCATTCTCTTATTTTTCATTTTACCACTCTTACTACTACATTCTATTATTCAAAAAATAATGTCTAGCCGAGGAAGACGATCCGTTAGCGGTGCCGGTCCTTCATCCGGCGAAGGTTTTATTCGATGACGGCATTCCGTTAGTGGTCCTCCAACCGGTTCGGATTTAAGGCGAGACTTATTAAGTGGAGATCACGAGATCTTCGAGGAGGAGGAGGATATCACGGAATCACCTACTTTCCCCAACACCCAAGGGTCCGAGACCCAATTCACGGAGGAGCCGGAGCCGGAGGAGCCGCCGTTGAACAACACTCAACTAACGGCGGCGGTCTTCCGATTTTGGTTTACAAAGGGTGCTCCCGATGCCAACGGAGTTTTCTATGCCAAATGCAATTTTTGTGCGGCACAATACAAGCACAAAAAGGGAGAAGGCTACGGGAACTACAAGAGGCATATCCGGAACAAGCATCCCGAGAAAATGGGATTAGCAAGAGGGCAAACACAACTTACCGGGTACGCATCTACTTCTAACCAACCTCCTTCTCTATTTACATATGATCATTCTTCTTCTATGGATGCATTTTCGGAAATGTTGGCCGTAGATTCTTTAGCATTTAGTTTTGCACAAAATGTTGGTTTTAATAATTGGATGCAAAATCATGCTCAACCCGCATATAAACCGATTTCTCGCCAAACCGCTAAAAGAAAAATGATGCATAAATATAAAATTCGTAAAGAAGAATTGATTAAATATTTTATGGACAACGGTGATATTCAAGTTTCTATTTGTAGTGATATTTGGACCGACGGTTTTCAAAAAAATTCATATATGGGTATTACTTGTCATTTTGTTGATAAATTTTGGATTTTAAACAAAAGAGTTTTAGCATTACGAGTTTTCAACGAACAACACACCGCCCAAAACATTGCCCATTTGATTGCAAATGTTTTGGAAGAATATAGATTAGTTTCACGAGTTTTTTTAATCGGTTTTGACAACGCCTCCGCTAACACGGCTTCCATTAGAGATTTAACCAACTATTGTAAGCCGACGATTGGAGGTAAATTTTTTCACATTAGGTGTGCCGCTCATATTTTAAACTTGTGTGTTCAAGACGGTTTAGCATATGTTGGAGATTTAGTACAACCTATTCGAAATATTCTTAATGAACTTTGGTCTAAAAAAAGTGTACGTACTAAATGGTATGCATTTTGTAAACAAAATAACGTTTATCCTAAAAAATTTCCAAAAGATGTTTGTACAAGATGGAACTCTACTTACAAAATGATTTCCGAATCATATGAATATCGAGAACTTTTAAGTAGTTTTGCCGCACAACATATTGACGGTGATTTTGTTTTCGGTGAATCTTGGGTTTTAGCAAGAGATGTAATGGAGGTTTTCTAACATTTTTATGATGCTACTAACACTTTTAGTTATGTTTATACACCAACTTCAAACATATTTTGTTATGTAGCAATTAATATTGCATTTGCAATTCAACAAGGTCTTTTAATTGAAAATATTTCACAAGCTATTTTTTCAATGCGAAGTAAATGGTTAGCTTATTATACAACCATTCCCGATGTTTTTCTTGTTGCATTTGTGTTTGACCCTAGACGTAAAATGGATGGTTTAAAACAATTTTTAGAAAGTTATTATGAATTTTTAAGTTTAGAACAACATCCCGATTGTCATGTTTCTACCATAATTGCTAATGTTAGAAAATTATTTGATGAATTATTGGTTCAATATCGTGTTTCCGATCGAGGTCAATCTTCTCAACCCCCTCCTCGTCCTTCATCATCAAGTTCATCTAAATTTAAATCAATTGCTAGAGATTTGTTTGGCCCGAAAAGGGCAAAAACCACGTCGAGTTCCAACTCGGAACTCGACGAATATCTAACCATTTCTTTTGAGTTTGCCAATGACGAAGAAGAGGAGGATTTCAACGTATTAGAATGGTGGAGCCGACCGGAGAGAATGAGGTTCCCTACCCTCACAAGGATCGTGGCACAAATACTCGTCGTTCCCGCCTCAACGGTAGCGGTTGAGCAAACCTTTAGCCGGAGTGGAAAGGTGCTCGATCCGACGAGATCAAACATGTTGCCCGAAACGTTGGAGTCACAAGTCCTCCTAGCCGATTGGAGGAAAGCGGAAATGCGAACACAAAAGAACAATCTCTCGGCGGAGGAAGGCGACGAAGATGACGACGAGCGACAACAAACACCATCGGATGTATCGGCGGGAGAGTCCGACTAAGGTAAGGGCCAATCGGGGATATAAACAAAGGTAAGAGAACTACGTGGGTTTTGATTCCTCCTCCCCGAGAGGATACGTAGGCAACCGGGATTCCGGTTTGATAGCATGAATTATAGTCTATATTTTGGGGTTTGTTTGGACGTTTTATCTTTCATAATCTGCATGTTTGTATGTACATTATGTGATTTTACTACCATTTCATCTACCTTTGCGAGAATCGAGGTCTACACCTAGTTTCGTTGTAATTGCAGGTAATATGGTACGTATTGCATCAAAAAGGAGCAAAAGGAGTCAAGAGTCATTTGGAGCTACATTCAGGAAGCACAACCATGGATTAAAGATTTACTTTGGACCAGTTTTGAGAGATTCTACATTCAGTTATGAGTCACCTCGGTTGACCAGAGATTCATCTCGACCGAGGCGATCCAGAGACGCCGACTCGACCGAGGCGAACACCTAGGACGCGGCGAGAATATTTTATTCTTGGCTGAGATCTTTTAAAATTGGAAAGTGATCTTATATTTTTGGGCTGAGCTTCTAGAAGGAAGGAGATATGCAGAATCATATATTTTACCTATTTTTATGGGAATATATCTTCTTAAGATTTATTATCTTTGGAGGTTTATTTTTCCTATAAAAAGGGTTGGATTTCCACAAATCCGATCATGCTTAGAGGCTGCATACACCGCATACGATCTCGATTACAGCAAAGAATACGCAGCAGCCGCATCCTACTCCAATTTGGGAGAGAGTTGAAGAACCTTTTTGAAGGTTGAAGGAAGATTGAAGACTATAGCTTTATAGCTTTTTGGAGGGTTTTGTAAGATTGTCTTCAATTCTTTTCCTTGTTGTCTTGTCTAGTTGGATTATTATCCAAGGAACGATTTTGTGTGATATTTGATTCAGTTATTGAAGTGTTTTCATTAAATTCTTCTTTATTCAAATATTCACCTTCTTCCCATATATTTAATACTTTCATTATGATGATGAGTGGCTAATTTCCTTGTGTGATTCTAGGGTGATTGGCTGAAGGTTGTGGGAAAAACAATGATAGAATAATCTTAATCCAGTAGGATCCTGAAAGTTCGAGTCTTTAACCTTAACCCTAAGCATCTCGTTCAGTCGATGAACATCTCGGCCGGGGTGGAAACTGGCTGACCGAGGTGGCTTATCCGATCCTTAACTGAGAGTTAATGTGTTAGAGTTTGCCAAATCCTATTCTTATTATACCTTTCTGGTTCAAAGCAAGCTTAGGATGAGACTTACCCGGTAATTCCTTAGTTTGTATACTAACGATCATAAGTGTAGGTAATAAAGGCTTGTCCTTTATTGGGGTTTGAGTGTGCTTCCATCCCATCTTTGTGAGTTAGCCTGAGACTTACCCGGTAAAGGTTGATTCTATTCCCTTAGATGGTGTGTTAGTTTGAGGCAATAGTTCTTTATCTTAATTCCTTGAGACTTACCCGGTAATAGGAGTTACGGTTTGGGATTAGTGTGTAGTGAGACTTACCCGGTGATCTACTCCACTTTAGTAACACCTTCCCCAAGCAAAAATCTCAGCTTTGTCCTCTTATCTATAGATCTTGAGTTGGAACCACAACTAGATGCTTTAATCCCTAGAATTGCATGTTTGCTTTATTTGACATCTTATTCATCTTTGATTGTATTACTTGCTCTTGTGGTTAGCATCAACACTAGCATACCGTATTGGACTTTGTTTCACTAAGTCCCTGTGATCGACCCCTGGAATTTTCTTGCTTTTACTACGATTGACCCGTACACTGCGGGTTCGCATCCTTGTTTTAAGCTTAAGTCTAGGGTTATAAATTTAAAGCTTGCACACACCGTTTGGAGCGAACAAGTTTTTGGCGCCGTTGCCGGGGACTTGGTCTAGACCGAGCCGGTACGGTTTGCTCTTGGGGCATTTGCCCCGTGTTGTCTTACCACTCTACTCGAGTGACTTTTGCAGGTTCTTTCTTAGGTATATGCGAAGAACCCGCACTGGGAAGGAAATCGTTCCTTACGATCCCGAACCAGAAAAGACATACAAACGACGCTTAAGAGAAGCGAAGATGGCCCAACAAGACGATCACGATCTTTTGGCCCAATTGAGAGAGACGCAGGAGCAGCTACGTCTCAGTAAGGAAGAACTAAGGCAGGAAAAAGAAGAGAATCAGGCCAGGAATGCAGCAATCGAAGCTGAGATTGCAGCAATTCGGAACCAGATTCAACCTCGACCGATGCAGGATCCAGTAATTGATCCTCGACCGAGGCAAGTCCCAGTTCCTGACGCCCCGGCCGATGTGCATCCACTTCGGATGCCAGTCCGAGATGTTCTTCTTGCAGGAATTCCACAAACCCTAGGTCAAAGGATGGACCCTAATCAACAGCTGAGGCGTCCAGGAGTGAACCTAGGAGATCCAGCGGACCATGACTACGAACTTCGACCACAAGTTCTAGCGATGATTCGCCAATGTCAATTCGGAGGGCTAGAGAAGGAGTCGCCGCATCAACATCTTCAAAACTACGAGATCTTGATGGAGACCTTGCGACCTCCCAGAATTGAAAATAACAACTACAAGCTAAGACCTTTCTACTTTTCTCTTAAAGATAGAGCTCTTACTTGGTATCAATCTCTTCCTGCAGGAAAGATCAGCACATGGGAAGAGATGACTACGGAATTCTTGACTAAATTCTTTCCCCCCTCAAAGACTGCTGAAATGAGAGGGAAGATCAATGCTTTCATCATGAAGGACAAGGAGAGTTTGTCCAAATCATGGGAGCGATTCAAGGATATCCTTTTGGATTGCCCACATCATGGGATTCCAAAGATCGAGTTGTTGGAGATCTACTTCAAAGGGCTGGACGGAAACACCCAGTTTAATCTCCAACTACTCTCCGCCGGCACATTTATGGATATGGCGGTTGACGAGGCTTGGGATTTCATTGAGAAGCAAGCCTTGCACATGGAGAAGTACACCCACCAAGGAGCTGAAGGTGGAGTTAAAAGAGTCAACTTTCAAGAGACTCAAACCAACAACAACCAATTCACGTCCTTGAAGAACGACGTGAAGCAATTGAAGGAGCTATTGATGGCTCAAACTAAGAAGGAAGAGCAAGGGCAAAGGAACAACAGCAACAACAACGGACCCCGAAACAACAACTACAACAACAATAGAGGATCCAATAGCAACAATTGGAGAGCGAATAATAACCAAAACAACGGTAACAATTATTCAAACTCCAACTCTAATGATTCCTCTAACCCTTTCCTCTCTCCTCCTTCTTCTTCTTCTACTCCATTGAAGAGCCAAGGGCAAGGATCAAGTTCGTCTCAGCCGGAAAAGAAGGACGCAGTCCTGGAGGCAATCTTGATCAAGCTTAGTGCTATGGAGAATTCTATGACTTCATTTTCGAGGGCCCAAAAGTCCTTCGAACAACAACTTGCTAATAGGGCGAATGAAGCGCCAAGAGATCCAGGGAAGCTTCCAGCAAAGACGGAAACTAACCCTAAGGGCCAGTGCATGGCCATCACGACGAGGAGTGGACTCAAAACCACAGATCCAGTACCTCGCTCGACGCAGACCACCTCGGTCCAGATCCAGTCGAAGAACACCTCGACCGAGATGCCAACCGAGGCGGTGCAACAGAAAGCAGGAGGAACAACTGAAGCCTATGTTCCACCTCCTGCATATAAACCACCACTTCCATTTCCCCAGTCCAGAGCCAGAGCACATCTTGACAAGCACTTTGGTAAGTTCCTTGACTTGATGAATAAGCTCCATATTAATATCCCTTTCCTTGATGCTATTTTAGGTATGCCCGCCTACGGGAAGTTCTTAAAGGAGATCCTATCAAGGAAGAGGAAGCTGGAGGATGTTGGTGAAGTTAGGATGACATCTAAGTCTTCGGAGCTTATAAAGATCATGAAGGAGAAGATGCCACCTAAGTTGAGAGATCCCGGCTCATTTTGCATTCCCATTCAAGTTGGGGATGTCACTTGTGAAGCCCTATGTGATCTAGGAGCCAGCGTGAGCATCATTCCGCTGGAGCTATGCATTAAGATCGGTCTTGGAGAGCCCAAGCCGGTCAAGATTCGACTTTACATGGCGGATCGCTCCATCACCCATCCCGTGGGCATTTTGGAAGACGTTCCGGTCAAGTTAGGTAACTTCTATCTACCCATAGATTTTGTCGTACTTGACATTCCCGCAGATTATCCTGTTCCTATCATTCTCGGGAGGCCATTTCTAGCAACTTCGGGTTGCAATGTGGATTGCAAGAACGCCAAGTTGAAATTCAACGTTGGTGGCGATGAGGTGGAGTTCGCACTACTTGCAGCCATGAAGGGGGAGCAACTAACTGATGATATCTTCAACATCTACGATGAAGAAGAATCAAGAGAATTGGTGAGCTCTATCCTTATTAATGATCCACTCGAAAGAGTTATTAGCTTCAGTTTAATGGAGGAAGGTATAGATGCTTCTTGTGATGCAGATATACGGAGCCTGAAGGCACTGGAAGAAGATCCAGGAGCTAAGACTGAGAAGCTAATCCAGGAAACGAAGATTTCCAGCCTCGGATCCAGTAGCAGTACCTCGACCGAGGCACTTTCTGGACTGAGCGAGGCGTCTGAAGAACACCTCGGTCAACGCCTTTGCGCCTCGACCGAGGTCGACAGAGAGACGATTCAAACTGAGACTGCACATAGTCCAGTTTCTGACACCACTTCACTGGAAAGAGGAAGCACAGATCCCTCCCAGAAAGCACCCCCAGTTGTGGAGCTTAAACAACTCCCTAGTCACTTGAGGTATATCTTTCTTGGGCCGGATTCTACTTATCCCGTTATTGCTAGTGCTTCCCTCTCCAATTCTGAATTATCTAAGCTAATGCATGTCCTGAGAAAGCATCGGAAAGCCATAGGCTACACCACGGACGATCTTATTGGCATTAACCCTTCTTTCTGCATGCATAGAATTCTAATGGAAGATAATCATAAGACTTCACGGGAACCTCAAAGACGGTTAAATCCGATCATGAAAGAGGTTGTGAAGAAGGAAGTTCTTAAGTTGTTGGATGCAGGTATTATTTATCCTATCTCGGACAGCAAGTGGGTTAGCCCGGTGCATGTCGTCCCGAAGAAAGGAGGGATGACCGTTGTGACGAATAAGAACAACGAGTTGATCCCAACAAGGACCGTTACGGGCTGGAGAGTTTGCATCGACTATAGGAAGCTGAACACGGCTACTAGGAAAGATCATTTTCCGCTTCCCTTCATTGATCAAATGCTCGAACGGTTGGCCCAGCATTCACACTTTTGCTACTTGGACGGCTATAGTGGATTCTTCCAGATTCCTATCCATCCGGATGATCAGGAGAAGACCACTTTCACATGTCCTTGGGGGACGTTTGCCTATCGGAGGATGCCATTCGGGTTGTGCAATGCACCAGCTACCTTCCAGCGATGCATGATGGCCATCTTCTCCGAGTACATAGAGGAGATCATGGAGGTATTTATGGATGATTTTTCTGTATATGGTTCCTCTTTTGATGATTGCCTATCTAACCTTTCTCTAGTGCTTAAAAGATGTGAGGACACTAACCTTGTTTTGAATTGGGAAAAGTGTCATTTTATGGTTAATGAAGGCATTGTGCTAGGACACTGATAGCATGAATTATAGTCTATATTTTGGGGTTTGTTTGGACGTTTTATCTTTCATAATCTGCATGTTTGTATGTACATTATGTGATTTTACTACCATTTCATCTACCTTTGCGAGAATCGAGGTCTACACCTAGTTTCGTTGTAATTGCAGGTAATATGGTACGTATTGCATCAAAAAGGAGCAAAAGGAGTCAAGAGTCATTTGGAGCTACATTCAGGAAGCACAACCATGGATTAAAGATTTACTTTGGACCAGTTTTGAGAGATTCTACACTCAGTTATGATCACCTCGGTTGACCAGAGATTCATCTCGACCGAGGCGATCCAGAGACGCCGACTCGACCGAGGCGAACACCTAGGACGCGGCGAGAATATTTTATTCTTGGCTGAGATCTTTTAAAATTGGAAAGTGATCTTATATTTTTGGGCTGAGCTTCTAGAAGGAAGGAGATATGCAGAATCATATATTTTACCTATATTTATGGGATAATATCTTCTTAAGATTTATTATCTTTGGAGGTTTATTTTTCCTATAAAAAGGATTGGATTTTCCACAAATCCGATCATGCTTAGAAGCCCGCTTACACCGAAATACAGGCTGCATACACCCGCTATCAGCGCAGCAGCCGCATCCTACTCCAATTTGGGAGAGAGTTGAAGAACCTTTTTGAAGGTTGAAGGAAGATTGAAGACTATAGCTTTATAGCTTTTTGGAGGGTTTTGTAAGATTGTCTTCAATTCCTTTCCTTGATTGTCTTGTCTTGTTGGATTATTATCCAAGGAACGATTTTGTGTGATATTTGATTCAGTTATTGAAGTGTTTTCATTAAATTCTTCTTTATTCAAATATTCACCTTCTTCCCATATATTTAATACTTTCATTATGATGATGAGTGGCTAATTTCCTTGTGTGATTCTAGGGTGATTGGCTGAAGGTTGTGGGAAAAACAATGATAGAATGATCTTAATCACAGTAGGATCCTGAAAGTTCGAGTCTTTAACCTTAACCCTAAGCATCTCGTTCAGTCGATGAACATCTCGGCCGGGGTGGAATTCTTCTAACCGAGGTGGCTTATCCGATCCTTAACTGAGAGTTAATGTGTTAGAGTTTGCCAAATCCTATTCTTATTATACCTTTCTGGTTCAAAGCAAGCTTAGGATGAGACTTACCCGGTAATTCCTTAGTTTGTATACTAACGATCATAAGTGTAGGTAATAAAGGCTTGTCCTTTATTGGGGTTTGAGTGTGCTTCCATCCCATCTTTGTGAGTTAGCCTGAGACTTACCCGGTAAAGGTTGATTCTATTCCCTTAGATGGTGTGTTAGTTTGAGGTTATAGTTCTTTATCTTAATTCCTTGAGACTTACCCGGTAATAGGAGTTACGGTTTGGGATTAGTGTGTAGTGAGACTTACCCGGTGATCTACTCCACTTTAGAAACACCTTCCCCATGCAAAAATCTCAGCTTTGTCCGCTTATCTATAGATCTTGAGTTGGAACCACAACTAGATGCTTTAATCCCTAGAATTGCATGTTTGCTTTATTTGACATCTTATTCATCTTTGATTGTATTACTTGCTCTTGTGGTTAGCATCAACACTAGCATACCGTATTGGACTTTGTTTCACTAAGTCCCTGTGATCGACCCCTGGAATTTTCTTGCTTTTACTACGATTGACCCGTACACTGCGGGTTCGCATCCTTGTTTTAAGCTTAAGTCTAGGGTTATAAATTTAAAGCTTGCACACACCGTTTGGAGCGAACAAGTTTTTGGCGCCGTTGCCGGGGACAGTTCTGGCAAAACGAGGTGTTTCACCTCGGTTGACCCAAGAACATCTCGACCGAGGTGGGTTAACTGAGAGTTTTCGAAAACGGTTTTTGTGTTACTTATCTGGATATGATCTCAGTGAAGATCTTGTTTACCGACTGGATTTAAATTCTTTATATGTTTGAAATGTTTTATGATATGTTTAAGTTGCTAAATGCTTTGTTTGAAATTATTGGCATGTTTAATACTTTATTTTTATCCAAATTATGTTGAATTTGAAGGTTGACACCGCAGCATAAGTTCTCTCACGTTCTTCTTGGAAAGACCAAGGCAATTCATTCTTCTTCTTCTTCTTCTTCTTGATCATGCTTAGCCCCTCATATACATATTGCCTCCCTTTACCTATCCGGGAATTTGGAAGCAAGCGAAGTGGTGAAAGCAAGTCAAAAGTTGAGAAGTGGCTGAAAGTGAAAGTCTTAGAAAGCAATAATAGGTTTGGGGAAGTCAATCATGAAGATGAGTAACTCGGCACCATTCACATAGCCGGGTGTTTGTGTCTTGCCAAAGTCGGATTGAGCGATATTCCTAACGGGTCATGGTATGTGCATCAAGGGTTTGACGCATCTCGAGAAATTGATGATTGCGGATTTCCTAGGCTTCGGTTATTGTGCACCTCTGTCCATGCATCCCAAAAAGTAAAGTAAAAGAGAAAAAAGTGTGAAATAAGCAAAGCTTATTGGTGGAAGATGTTGCAAGTCAAAGTAAAAGTGAAGTTCATCCTTTTCCCGGATTCTAGCACCACATTACCTTACATACATCCCTACCCTACACGTTTCTTGACCTTTCTTTTGGGAAGCCCTTGAGACCTTGAGCTTGTTGATTGACTTAGCAGTTTAAATCGGATTATACATGATTAATTTTGATAATTATGATTTATTATGCATTCTATGATTTTATGCAAAGATGAACAACTTTCCTATATTTATAAAATGTTTTGATCATATTGAGTTTTTAATTTCCAGGAAGTACTCTCTTAGAGTGATCTATGATAGTTGCACACCATAAAATGTTTTTGAAAGACTTTTCATTGATTTTCATGACTTATAATCCATTCTATCTTGATTTCTATATGAGGAACTTGCTTAGGGACAAGCAAGGGCTAAGTATGGGGTATTTTGATAGCATGAATTATAGTCTATATTTTGGGGTTTGTTTGGACGTTTTATCTTTCATAATCTGCATGTTTGTATGTGCATTATGTGATTTTACTACCATTTCATCTACCTTTGCGAGAATCGAGGTCTACACCTAGTTTCGTTGTAATTGCAGGTAATATGGTACGTATTGCATCAAAAAGGAACAAAAGGAGTCAAGAGTCATTTGGAGCTACATTCAGGAAGCATAGCCATGGATTAAAGATTTACTTTGGACCAGTTTTGAGAGATTCTACACTCAGTTATGATCACCTCGGTTGCCCAGAGATTCATCTCGACCGAGGCGATCTAGAGACACCGACTCGACCGAGGCGAACACCTAGGACGCGGCGAGAATATTTTATTCTTGGCTGAGATCTTTTAAAATTGGAAAGTGATCTTATATTTTTGGGCTGAGCTTCTAGAAGGAAGGAGATATGCAGAATCATATATTTTACCTATTTTTATGGGAATATATCTTCTTAAGATTTATTATCTTTGGAGGTTTATTTTTCCTATAAAAAGGATTGGATTTTCCACAAATCCGATCATGCTTAGAGGCTGCAAAGCCCGCTTACACCGAAATACAGGCTGCATACACCCGCTATCAGCGCAGCAGCCGCATCCTACTCCAATTTGGGAGAGAGTTGAAGAACCTTTTTGAAGGTTGAAGGAAGATTGAAGACTATAGCTTTATAGCTTTTTGGAGGGTTTTGTAAGATTGTCTTCAATTCTTTTCCTTGTTGTCTTGTCTAGTTGGATTATTATCCAAGGAACGATTTTGTGTGATATTTGATTCAGTTATTGAAGTGTTTTCATTAAATTCTTCTTTATTCAAATATTCACCTTCTTCCCATATATTTAATACTTTCATTATGATGATGAGTGGCTAATTTCCTTGTGTGATTCTAGGGTGATTGGCTGAAGGTTGTGGGAAAAACAATGATAGAATAATCTTAATCCAGTAGGATCCTGAAAGTTCGAGTCTTTAACCTTAACCCTAAGCATCTCGTTCAGTCGATGAACATCTCGGCCGGGGTGGAAACTGGCTGACCGAGGTGGCTTATCCGATCCTTAACTGAGAGTTAATGTGTTAGAGTTTGCCAAATCCTATTCTTATTATACCTTTCTGGTTCAAAGCAAGCTTAGGATGAGACTTACCCGGTAATTCCTTAGTTTGTATACTAACGATCATAAGTGTAGGTAATAAAGGCCTGTCCTTTATTGGGGTTTGAGTGTGCTTCCATCCCATCTTTGTGAGTTAGCCTGAGACTTACCCGGTAAAGGTTGATTCTATTCCCTTAGATGGTGTGTTAGTTTGAGGCAATAGTTCTTTATCTTAATTCCTTGAGACTTACCCGGTAATAGGAGTTACGGTTTGGGATTAGTGTGTAGTGAGACTTACCCGGTGATCTACTCCACTTTAGAAACACCTTCCCCATGCAAAAATCTCAGCTTTGTCCGCTTATCTATAGATCTTGAGTTGGAACCACAACTAGATGCTTTAATCCCTAGAATTGCATGTTTGCTTATTTGACATCTTATTCATCTTTGATTGTATACTTGCTCTTGTGGTTAGCATCAACACTAGCATACCGTATTGGACTTTGTTTCACTAAGTCCCTGTGATCGACCCCTGGAATTTTCTTGCTTTTACTACGATTGACCCGTACACTGCGGGTTCGCATCCTTGTTTTAAGCTTAAGTCTAGGGTTAGCATCAACACTACCACTGAGAAGGAGTTATTGGCGGTTGTATATGCTTTCGAGAAGTTTCGTTCCTATCTAGTAGGGGCGAAAGTCATTGTCTACACCGACCACGCAGCCATTCGTTACTTGTTGGCTAAAAAAGATGCAAAGCCGCGCCTTATTCGATGGATTCTCTTGCTCCAAGAGTTTGACCTAGAGATCCGCGATAAGAAGGGATCCGAGAATTCAGTTGCGGACCACCTCAGCCGGCTACCGGAATCCTCCCGCGAGACGGATAGCCCACCCATAGACGATTCATTCCCCGACGAGCACTTGCACGTTTTGGAGCGTTTGATGGACTTACTTACTTCACCCCACGATGGAGGTGAAGTATGGGGTGAGGGAACCTCCTACCTCCTTTGAGACGCACTATGGTCCAGCTAGCGACCTTAAATCAAGCGCTTCTTGGGAGGCAACCCAAGGTATTGCTTTCTTTCCCGTTTTCTAGTCTAGTTTAGATAGTTTTTGTTTTTGCTTTGCTTTGCTTTGCTTTGTTTTTGGCGTTCTGGACAGATAACAGGAAGGAGCACTCCAGGAAAGGGAGAAGTTCGAGATTCTGAGAAGAAAGAGGCACCTCGGTCACTGTCAGAACACCTCGACCGAGTTGATTCTTGAAGCAACCGAGGCGACTAGGGTTTCTGCAGAACCGCCTCGGTCCGTACCACCTCGGTCCAGTCGAGACCATCTCGACCGAGGTGACAGCAGATCTCGCGACGGTATAAAAAGCGAAAATTACTTTTCACTTTTTATTTTTCACCCATTTCGACCGCGGCGACAGAGCACCTCGCTCTCCCTCGTTTCTCACTCTTTTTCGACGATTTCTGCTTCAAAACTGCAATTGAGGAGTAGAGGAGTCGATTGCAACCACGGATCTGCAAGAACTCTGAGAGTTTCGGCCGAAACGAAGCGAAAAAGGTTCGAAAACCCTAACCGACTCGTTTACTGTTTATTGGGCTTTGGTTGCCCTTGATTCTGCTGAGGAAACCCATAAGTACCCCTTAGGAAGCAATTGTAGTGATTTTAGGGGGAAAAGAACTGGAAATCTGAGATTTGGAAATTCGAACTGTACGCCTCGGTCCAGTCGGTCTGCACCTCGACCGAGGTGATTTCTGGGACTTGTCAGTCAACCGAGGTGGTCTGACAGATTGATTTGTGAAGATGAGTTCAGATAGGATACTAGCCCTGAGAGACAGATCTTCACCCTCCCCTTCCCCTTCTTCTTCCCGTCCCTACCGCCCGGTTATCCACGAGAGATGCCGGGTAGATTACGAGAGGATAGCGGGCCGTCCGGTTATCGCACCGCGATTTCTGGAGGTATCCGCTTTTGACTGCCTAGGGTTAGAGGCTGACCTTAGGAGGATGATAGCTACAGTCGGGCTGGATCAGTTTTCTGAGATCCGAGCCCCAGCCTACATAGAGCCGACACTAGAGTTCGTCAGCTCCTTCTCCTACCTACCCACAGAGGGATCTGTGAAGTACCGGCTGATGAGCCGGAACTTCATAGTTCCATTAGAGATATTCAGAGAGATTTTCAGCTTTCCTACCCCTACAGCTGTAGACTTCCCCTCCCGATCCGTAGCTAGGGAGTTTTGGGGACAGATAGCCCACATCACTACACATGCAGACAGATGGCGCCCTGGTGATTCCAGGGAGAAGGTCATCTTCCACCCAGCTTTCAGACTCGCCCACCGGATATTCAGCGAGATGCTTCTGGCGCGTACTGAGACGCCCCAGAAGATCAGACAGGGGGAGCTATTCTCACTATACTGCATGGTCACGGGAGGATACCCTGACTTTGGCTTGATGCTGGCAGAGGATCTGCACAGGATCAAGGCCAAAGGGAAGGGTGATATTTGCTGTGGAGGTCTAGTCACCCACATCGCCTCCTACCACGGGATGGATCTCAGTATTTGCACATTGGCGGCGGCTCCGAAGCCGCTGGGTCTGCAGGAGATGATCACGAGGCGGATTCTTGTTCCTCGTGGGCTGACTACACCGTATGTTGCCATGCCTTGGGAGCGGACAGCGCCTCAGGGCATCAGATGGTCTGCACAGTTTTCTGTCGCCGACCCGCATTTCTGGCAGGCTGCATGGGTCCCGCTGATGGAGGACTACAGAGAGGGAGCAGCTGCTGCTGCTGCAGCTGCTGAGGAGGCTGAGGAGGCTGATGAGGAGGATGATGACGAGACAGTTGAGGAGAGAGGAGGCGGCGTCCCGATGGACACAGGGACAGATACAGCTGGGACGAGCGCGCCTCCCATTATTGATCTTGATGAGGATGAGGAGGATACTGAGCCTGCACCTGCTGCACCTCCCGTTAGATCTACTAGACGTCGGACACGCCGTCACAGAGATGCAGAGGCTCATCGTCGGATCGACGATTTGACAGAGCAGATGATAGACTCATATGCTGCCCTTACAGTAGACATGCATGAGAGGTTTGCCGCCCAGCACCGACACCTTGACAGCTGGACTCAGCAGATGTTGGAGGGGCAGCACTATCAGCGTAGGATGATGGAGCTACAGTTCCAGCAGACTATGGGCTATCCATTCGATCCGACCCAGTATCCTTATGTACCACCACCACCACCACCGGATCAGGACTTCTGAGGAGCTGCAGGATTTTATTTATTTTATTTTTATGCAGTTCGGCTCTTTATCCGGTGAGTCCTCCTTTCTTTCAGACTTTATTTACACCCACTGGGACAGTGTGTCTCAAGTATGGGGTAGTTGATGCATTATTTGACTTATGATGTATTATTCGACTTATGATGTATCGGATATTTTCATATTTATGCTTCATTCTGCATTTATATGTTTATCTGAGATTGCATGCATACTTACAGGTTATTTGATTGAGAAAAACGTCGAAACCGAAAAAAAATGGTTTTTTAAAATAAAAAAAATTTTTTGACCTCGACCGGGACAGTTCTGGCAAAACGAGGTGTTTCACCTCGGTTGAACCAAGAACATCTCGACCGAGGTGGGTTAACTGAGAGTTTTCGAAAACGATTTTTCTGTTACTTATCTGGATATGATCTCAGTGAAGATCTTGTTTACCGACTGGATTTAAATTCTTTATATGTTTGAAATGTTTTATGATATGTTTAAGTTGCTAAATGCTTTGTTTGAAATTATTGGCATGTTTAATACTTTATTTTTATCCAAATTATGTTGAATTTGAAGGTTGACACCGCAGGTTAAGTTCTCTCACGTTCTTCTTGGAAAGACCAAGGCAATTCATTCTTCTTCTTCTTCTTCTTCTTGATCATGCTTAGCCCCTCATATACATTTTGCCTCCCTTTACCTATCCGGGAATTTGGAAGCAAGCAAAGTGGTGAAAGCAAGTTAAAGTTGAGAAGTGGCTGAAAGTGAAAGTCTTAGAAAGCAATAATAGGTTTGGGGAAGTCAATCATGAAGATGAGTAACTCGGCACCATTCACATAGCCGGGTGTTTGTGTCTTGCCAAAGTCGGATTGAGCGATATTCCTAACGGGTCATGGTATGTGCATCAAGGGTTTGACGCATTTCAAGAAATTGATGATTGCGGATTTCCTAGGCTTCGGTTATTGTGCACCTCTGTCCATGCATCCCAAAAAGTAAAGTAAAAGAGAAAAAAGTGTGAAATAAGCAAAGCTTATTGGTGGAAGGTGTTGCAAGTCAAAGTGAAAGTGAAGTACATCCTTTTCCCGGATTCTAGCACCACATTACCTTACATACATCCCTACCCTACACGTTTCTTGACCTTTCTTTTGGGAAGCCCTTGAGACCTTGAGCTTTGTTGATTGACTTAGCGGTTTAAATCGGATTATACATGATTAATTTTGATAATTATGATTTATTATGCATTCTATGATTTTATGCAAAGATGAACAACTTTCCTATATTTATAAAATGTTTTGATCATATTGAGTTTTTAATTTCCAGGAAGTACTCTCTTAGAGTGATCTATGATAATTCCACACCATAAAAATGTTTTTGAAAGACTTTTCATTGATTTTCTTGACTTATAATCCATTCTATCTTGATTTCTATATGAGGAACTTGCTTAGGGACAAGCAAGGGCTAAGTATGGGGTATTTTGATAGCATGAATTATAGTCTATATTTTGGGGTTTGTTTGGACGTTTTATCTTTCATAATCTGCATGTTTGTATGTACATTATGTGATTTTACTACCATTTCATCTACCTTTGCGAGAATCGAGGTCTACACCTAGTTTCGTTGTAATTGCAGGTAATATGGTACGTATTGCATCAAAAAGGAGCAAAAGGAGTCAAGAGTCATTTGGAGCTACATTCAGGAAGCACAACCATGGATTAAAGATTTACTTTGGACCAGTTTTGAGAGATTCTACATTCAGTTACGAGTCACCTCGGTTGACCAGAGATTCACCTCGACCGAGGCGATCCAGAGACGCCGACTCGACCGAGGCGAATACCTAGGACGCGGCGAGAATATTTTATTCTTGGAAGAGATCTTTTAATTTTGGAAAGTGATCTTATATTTTTGGGCTGAGCTTCTGGAAGGAAGGAGATATGCAGAATCATATATTTTACCTATTTTTATGGGAATATATCTTCTTAAGATTTATTATCTTTGGAGGTTTATTTTTCCTATAAAAAGGGTTGGATTTTCACAATTCCATAAGCCCGCCTACACCGAAAAGAAGGCTGCATACATCGATTAACATCCTACATACGCAGCAGCACAGTATACTCCAAGTTGGGAGTTGTTGAAGAACCTTTTTGAAGGTTGAAGGAAGATTGAAGACTATAGCTTTATAGCTTTTGAAGGGTTTTGTAAGATTGTCTTCAATTCCTTCATTGATTGTCTTGTCTTGTTGGATTGCTATCCAAGGAACGCTTTTGTTTGTGATATTTGATTCAGTTATTGAAGTGTTTTCATTAAATTCTTCTTTGTTCAAATATTCACCTTCTTCCCATATATTTAATACTTTCATTATGATGATGAGTGGCTAATTTCCTTGTGTGATTCTAGGGTGATTGGCTGAAGGTTGTGGGAAAAACAATGATAGAATAATCTTAGATTCCAGTAGGATCCTGAAAGTTCGAGTCTTTAACCTTAACCCTAAGCACCTCGTTCGGTTGATGAACATCTCGGCCGGGGTGGAATTCTTCTAACCGAGGTGACTTATCCGACCCTAAACTGAGAGTTAAGTGTTAGAGTTTGCCAAATCCTATTCTTATTACACCTTTCTGGTTCAAAGCAAGCTTAGGATGAGACTTACCCGGTAATTCCTTAGTTTGTGTACCAACGATCATAAGTGTAGGTAATAAAGGCTTGTCCTTTATTGGGGTTTGAGTGTGCTTCCATCCCATCTTTGTGAGTTAGCCTGAGACTTACCCGGTAAAGGTTGATTCTATTCCCTTAGATGGTGTGTTAGTTTGAGGTTATAGTTCTTTATCTCAATTCCTTGAGACTTACCCGGTAATAGGAGTTGCGGTTTAGGATTAGTGTGTAGTGAGACTTACCCGGTGATCTACTCCACTTTAGAAACGCCTTCCCCACGCAAAAATCTCAGCTTTGTCCGCTTATCTATAGATCTTGAGTTGGAACCACAACTAGATGCTTTAATCCCTAGAATTGCATGTTTGCTTATTTGACATCTTATTCATCTTTGATTGTATACTTGCTCTTGTGGTTAGCATTAACACTAGCATACCGTATTGGACTTTGTTTCACTAAGTCCCTGTGATCGACCCCTGGAATTTTCTTGCTTTTACTACGATTGACCCGTACACTGCGGTTTCGCATCCTTGTTTTAAGCTTAAGTCTAGGGTTATAAATTTAAAGCTTGCACACACCGTTTGGAGCGAACAAGTTTTTGGCGCCGTTGCCGGGGACTTGGTCTAGACCGAGCCGGTACGGTTTGCTTTCGGGGCACTTGCCCCTGTTGCTACTAACTACTCTTTCTATGAGTTTTGTAGTTTTCAGGATTTCCGATGACTACATTTGATCCAGCCTGGATAGCAAGACAAAGTGCTAGGGCGGACCATTATGAATACTTGGAGGATAAGTACTCCTTCTATTGGTTCAACAATGAATGGGAAAGAGAAGAGGCCATTCAACATGAACTTGCAATATGGGATGAGAAGAATGTCCCTAAAAACATTTATGAGCAACCTTTTGAAGACTCTCTCGAATCAAGATTGGAGAAGTTGATGAAGAAGGTGGAGGAGCTCAAGGAAAGCACCATATCCTATGCTAAGCCGGAAGAGGAGCATAAGGAAGTGTTGCACGTTCCAAGCATTCCTCTGGTCGGACCGGAAGCTTCTCTTGATATTTTCGTGGAAGAGGAGGATGTGGAGGATCTCGATCCGACTGTTGAGACCTCGGTCGAGGTGGAAACTACTTCGGCCGAGATGGAAGAATCTGCAAAACTGGAAGCAGAAGATGCAAAGAACCTTGGCCAGATTACTGAGATTGTGGCCAAGGTGGAAGAAAGATCAGCTGAGTTGGGAAAGATTTCATGTGTGGATTATCAACCCAACATGAAACTTGTCCCAAGCTTTGGAGAACTTTACGAGGTACATTCTCCTACTTCATTTGAAATCCCTATTAAAATTTCTGAATTTTTCAGGAATGCACCAGAAAGTTGGAGGTCTTTTCCGAAAGAACCTCCTAAGATCAAGATGAAACCTCCCTTGAAACTGTTGGAAGAAGATACTCCTTGGATTTTAAGGAGTGGAGTTTGCAAGCACTACACCGTTAAGGCGATGAAGTGTTTCTTGTTCAAGTATGGGGTCCCTCGCATGCTAAGGACCTTGTACCATCCCCATACTAAAGATGGGGAAGCTACTAGGATTCTCGAGAAGTTGTTTTCTCGATCAAGGAAAGGATGGGACGCAAGGCTAGATTATGTCCCATTGAAGTGCAGGAAGGCTAGAAGGATTCCGATGAGAATCAAACCGTACAAGCTTGTACGTAGGAGATCTTACCATTTGCCGGTGAAATTAGGAACCGGAACCTTTTTGGAAGAATTTTATGATGGATGTGATGAGCACTCCATGGTGTTCAAGGTACATTGAGTAATTCTATGGAGAAGGGTCCAGCTAGCGACCTTAAATCAAGCGCTTCTTGGGAGGCAACCCAAGGTATTGCTTTCTTTCCCGTTTTCTAGTCTAGTTTAGATAGTTTTTGTTTTTGCTTTCCTCTAGACAACAACCAGGTATTCCAAAAGGAAGGATCACAGTTCAGGAGCTACACTGGAAGAACAAAAATTTCGAGAAGTTGAGGAAACGAGCTTTACTGAGATACATCTCGGGTACTGTCAGAACACCTCGACCGAGATGTACTTCGCCAACCGAGATGGTCTTATCTGGGAGCTGTTTCTTACTTCTTCATGCAGTTTAGCTATGTTCGGTGAGTCATCCTTTCTTTCAGACTTTATTTACACCCACTGGGACAGTGTGTCTCAAGTATGGGGTAGTTGATGCATTATTTGACACTTATGATGTATTATTCGACTTATGATGATCGGATATTTTCATATTTATGCTTCATTCTGCATTTATATGTTTATCTGAGATTGCATGCATACTTACAGGTTATTTGATTGAGAAAAACGTCGAAACCGAAAAAAAATGGTTTTTTAAAATAAAAAAAATTTTTTGACCTCGACCGGGACAGTTCTGGCAAAACGAGGTGTTTCACCTCGGTTGAACCAAGAACATCTCGACCGAGGTGGGTTAACTGAGAGTTTTCGAAAACGATTTTTCTGTTACTTATCTGGATATGATCTCAGTGAAGATCTTGTTTACCGACTGGATTTAAATTCTTTATATGTTTGAAATGTTTTATGATATGTTTAAGTTGCTAAATGCTTTGTTTGAAATTATTGGCATGTTTAATACTTTATTTTTATCCAAATTATGTTGAATTTGAAGGTTGACACCGCAGGTTAAGTTCTCTCACGTTCTTCTTGGAAAGACCAAGGCAATTCATTCTTCTTCTTCTTCTTCTTCTTGATCATGCTTAGCCCCTCATATACATTTTGCCTCCCTTTACCTATCCGGGAATTTGGAAGCAAGCAAAGTGGTGAAAGCAAGTTAAAGTTGAGAAGTGGCTGAAAGTGAAAGTCTTAGAAAGCAATAATAGGTTTGGGGAAGTCAATCATGAAGATGAGTAACTCGGCACCATTCACATAGCCGGGTGTTTGTGTCTTGCCAAAGTCGGATTGAGCGATATTCCTAACGGGTCATGGTATGTGCATCAAGGGTTTGACGCATTTCAAGAAATTGATGATTGCGGATTTCCTAGGCTTCGGTTATTGTGCACCTCTGTCCATGCATCCCAAAAAGTAAAGTAAAAGAGAAAAAAGTGTGAAATAAGCAAAGCTTATTGGTGGAAGGTGTTGCAAGTCAAAGTGAAAGTGAAGTACATCCTTTTCCCGGATTCTAGCACCACATTACCTTACATGCATCCCTACCCTACACGTTTCTTGACCTTTCTTTTGGGAAGCCCTTGAGACCTTGAGCTTGTTGATTGACTTAGCGGTTTAAATCGGATTATACATGATTAATTTTGATAATTATGATTTATTATGCATTCTATGATTTTATGCAAAGATGAACAACTTTCCTATATTTATAAAATGTTTTGATCATATTGAGTTTTTAATTTCCAGGAAGTACTCTCTTAGAGTGATCTATGATAGTTGCACACCATAAAATGTTTTTGAAAGACTTTTCATTGATTTTCTTGACTTATAATCCATTCTATCTTGATTTCTATATGAGGAACTTGCTTAGGGACAAGCAAGGGCTAAGTATGGGGTATTTTGATAGCATGAATTATAGTCTATATTTTGGGGTTTGTTTGGACGTTTTATCTTTCATAATCTGCATGTTTGTATGTACATTATGTGATTTTACTACCATTTCATCTACCTTTGCGAGAATCGAGGTCTACACCTAGTTTCGTTGTAATTGCAGGTAATATGGTACGTATTGCATCAAAAAGGAGCAAAAGGAGTCAAGAGTCATTTGGAGCTACATTCAGGAAGCACAACCATGGATTAAAGATTTACTTTGGACCAGTTTTGAGAGATTCTACATTCAGTTATGAGTCACCTCGGTTGACCAGAGATTCATCTCGACCGAGGCGATCCAGAGACGCCGACTCGACCGAGGCGAACACCTAGGACGCGGCGAGAATATTTTATTCTTGGCTGAGATCTTTTAAAATTGGAAAGTGATCTTATATTTTTGGGCTGAGCTTCTAGAAGGAAGGAGATATGCAGAATCATATATTTTACCTATTTTTATGGGAATATATCTTCTTAAGATTTATTATCTTTGGAGGTTTATTTTTCCTATAAAAAGGGTTGGATTTCCACAATTCGATAAGCCCGCTTACATCCGCTTACAGTTAGAACATCCCGCTATCAGCGCAGCAGCCGCATCCTACTCCAATTTGGGAGAGAGTTGAAGAACCTTTTTGAAGGTTGAAGGAAGATTGAAGACTATAGCTTTATAGCTTTTTGGAGGGTTTTGTAAGATTGTCTTCAATTCTTTTCCTTGTTGTCTTGTCTAGTTGGATTATTATCCAAGGAACGATTTTGTGTGATATTTGATTCAGTTATTGAAGTGTTTTCATTAAATTCTTCTTTATTCAAATATTCACCTTCTTCCCATATATTTAATACTTTCATTATGATGATGAGTGGCTAATTTCCTTGTGTGATTCTAGGGTGATTGGCTGAAGGTTGTGGGAAAAACAATGATAGAATAATCTTAATCCAGTAGGATCCTGAAAGTTCGAGTCTTTAACCTTAACCCTAAGCATCTCGTTCAGTCGATGAACATCTCGGCCGGGGTGGAAACTGGCTGACCGAGGTGGCTTATCCGATCCTTAACTGAGAGTTAATGTGTTAGAGTTTGCCAAATCCTATTCTTATTATACCTTTCTGGTTCAAAGCAAGCTTAGGATGAGACTTACCCGGTAATTCCTTAGTTTGTATACTAACGATCATAAGTGTAGGTAATAAAGGCTTGTCCTTTATTGGGGTTTGAGTGTGCTTCCATCCCATCTTTGTGAGTTAGCCTGAGACTTACCCGGTAAAGGTTGATTCTATTCCCTTAGATGGTGTGTTAGTTTGAGGCAATAGTTCTTTATCTTAATTCCTTGAGACTTACCCGGTAATAGGAGTTACGGTTTGGGATTAGTGTGTAGTGAGACTTACCCGGTGATCTACTCCACTTTAGTAACACCTTCCCCAAGCAAAAATCTCAGCTTTGTCCTCTTATCTATAGATCTTGAGTTGGAACCACAACTAGATGCTTTAATCCCTAGAATTGCATGTTTGCTTTATTTGACATCTTATTCATCTTTGATTGTATTACTTGCTCTTGTGGTTAGCATCAACACTAGCATACCGTATTGGACTTTGTTTCACTAAGTCCCTGTGATCGACCCCTGGAATTTTCTTGCTTTTACTACGATTGACCCGTACACTGCGGGTTCGCATCCTTGTTTTAAGCTTAAGTCTAGGGTTATAAATTTAAAGCTTGCACACACCGTTTGGAGCGAACACGGTTCAAGCCCAATTCTTCCCTTTTTTTAAAAAAGTTTAAGACTTAAAAACTAAGTTTAAGTCCAATTTTTTTAAGTTTAAGTCCTCTTTTTATTAGTTTATTTTCTTCTTTTTTAAGTTTAAGTCCTATTTTTTATTAGTTTATTTTCTTCTCCTTTTTTAAGTTTAAGTCCAATTTTTATGTTCTATTTATTTTCTTATTTTTTAAAGTTTATTTCCACTTTTTTTTTTTAATAGTGAGCTGGCCGACCCGTCGACCCGCCGGGTCTGACCCGTGACCCGGCGGGTCGGCCAGATACACGGGTCCGGGTCCGGGTCCGACCCGTGGACATGCTTATGCGACAAGGTCAAAGTGAGTCGTGACAAGACCGCTTCCGGAGCCGACAAGACCCTTGACAAGGTCTTGTCCGAGAGCGACGCCGGTACTAACGTAGACGAAAATGGGCCTAATGACTACACCTACGACGGGGTTATTCCGGCAAAGATTCTGGCAACGACCGGGATGATGGTGAGCTTTCTCAAGCGCAAAAAGCACATGTAAGCCTATTTCAACTCCTAATATCAAAATTTCTAACGGTTTTTATACTCTAGGTAATATTTCTATTGTTGTTAACAGTGATACGAATGATGTTGATATTGACATTGAGGGGTTCATTAAAGTGTTGTCTATGTCTGATAGGCGAGCAAATCGCTCTCCTCCGACTCAGGTTCCTCTTCCTAAAGTTAGTGGTCATAAGACCAAGGCCCAACACCGTATTAGTAGGTATTGGCCTAACGTAAGCATGTCCACGGGTCACGGGTCACCCGTGACCCGGCGGGTTTCGACCCGGCGGGTTACGGGTACGGGTAAGGGTCGAGGTGACCCTTACCCGTGACCCGGCGGGTCAATAATTTTGAAAAAAAAATTAGAAAAAAAAAAAGCTCAACGGCTAAAAATAGCCGTTGGCGGGTCGACCCGCCGGGTCATCTTATTTATTTTTTTTTAAAAAAAATTGGTTTTTAAAATAAAAGAGCCGACCCGCCGGGTCTGACCCGTGACCCGGCAGGTCGCCAACCCGGCGGGTTGGCCTTTTACACGGGTCCGGGTCCGGGTCACCCTTCCCGGACCCTTGACCCGGCGGGTCCGACCCGTGGACATGCTTGCTAACGGAGGTGAGGTGGGGGTAGGTTGTAGATCCACTAGGCTCACATTTAGTTTTCCAATGAGTTTATTTCTTGAAATGTGCACGAGTTTAACTAACTCCGGATACATAATGTTTGAGAGATTTTTTTAGAGACCAAAATTAGTATGTGTAGTGTTATTGAGACAATATTTGATTCTAACTCTCCCAACCTTGACTTGGTGATGAGGTTCCGATTTATAGATTAGAATTTTGTCACCAATTTCCTTGTTGATGGTAGATGTAGAATCCTTGTTCTATGGGATGGGAGCAACTTAGAGGTTGAGCTGGAGCTGGTTGAGGTTGGAGAACAATTCATCAATTGCTTTGCGTCTTGTAAGGTGATTGGAATGCACTATGGAATTAGGGCCGGTTTGTCCAAAAAAATATGGGAATGGACAACTAGTTTGGTTCGTTCGTGTCTGGTCCGATTCGATCCGTATTTTGATGTGACGGGTATGGGTAAATATTTTGGCATGCGGGCTAACCTGGTCCGACTAGTATATATATATATATATATATATATAGAGTATAGATCCTATGAGAACACCCCCTAACGTGAGAACATGAGAACAAATTCGTAATTATTATTAGTTTTGTTACGAATGTGCCATATCGTTTAATGTATTATTCGTAGTTATTGTTGGTTGAGTGGATTATTCGTAGTTATTGTTGGATTCCTAATTATAATTATTCGTAGTTATTATTATTTTTGATATCTACTCTAAATCTCAGCCCTTAATACTCACATCCAACGGTGTACGATTGTTCTCATGTTCTCACGTTAGAGGGTGTTCTCATGGGAACCACACCCTATATATATATATATATATATATATATATATATATATATATATATATATATATATATAAATACTCGTTGTTTTTACGTATTTGGATTTATTCACTTTTTTGTTGATTGTTGTTGAACTCGTTTGTAGTGCATTATGCATGTATAATTGAATCAAAATTTATGTTAAATACATCATATTACTTGTGTTACATGGATGGACATGGGCAACGTTTGATGCCCGAACAAGGAGGGTTGGACCAGCCCAATCAACACCTTCCAAGTAGAGTTTTTAGTTATGGTCCGACATGAATCCAAACCCGAGCCCGCTTTTGTACAAATCTACCTAAGAGAGTGGTTTTTTTAGAAGAGCCCTTACCTTGACTCATGTGTTTTGGGCATGCATCATTTTTTAAATAAAATATAACTATTTTTTTTTGGTCTTACAAATTTAATTTTATTTATATTTTAAATTAGAAGTTTAGTATATCCGGATAAGACGGACCTAGTGTGATGAACAAGTTAATGCCCGTATCCCGTCCCGTATATTTTTTAAGGGACATGTTCGAAATTGTTATTTTTGGATGTAATTCCGCCAAATCAATACAGGATCAAAAATTTCGAAATTTGTGCTCATCGTTAGTTCTAATATAACTGTTCATATATGCACTTGAAACATGTTTTGTTGGTCAGTTGGTGTGATTTCTTATCGTTCTATTTCATATCTAGACGCTTGTTTCTATTCATCGATACTCATCGACCTCTTGTGACACTAGTCTCAACATCAAAACATTTTTTCCTCTACAAAAATCATCAAAAGTTACTAAAAAAAAGAAAAGAAAATCAATTTATCGTCATAATCGCTATCTTGAATCAATTTGGCCATTTGGTCGGGCATTCCCCGAATAAAATCAGCTCCGAATCCTCAGAAACAATATAAGGTATCATATTTAAATGACCCATTACCGACCCATTGCAATTGCATATTCAAAGGGCTAATTACTTAGTGGCTTGCCAAAAATGTATTCTTTTATTTATTTTTTATGGCAAAAGGACAATATAAGCCTTGTAGCTTGTTGCTCTTTCAGCTCTTAAATCTTATAGAAGAGATAAATGTTGAATGGTAAAAGAATACCCTAAAATGGTGAAACGTGATTTTTAAATGTACCGACGTGATAATTTTTAGTAGTGATCATAACTACGCATTTTACGTGCGTAGTTGATAAGATCTTCAAATGTATATGGGGAGCGTATTAATAATTCTCAAAAAAATAAACTACGCATTGGAGCGTAGTGAAAAAAAATTTTAAGAACTCCAACTACGTAACTCATTTGCGTAGTTGAAGACCCTATCAACTACGCACGCGAAGTGCGTTGTTGTG
The DNA here is from genome assembly GCA_033239045.1 of Fagopyrum esculentum. Classification (NCBI taxonomy): domain Eukaryota; kingdom Viridiplantae; phylum Streptophyta; class Magnoliopsida; order Caryophyllales; family Polygonaceae; genus Fagopyrum; species Fagopyrum esculentum. Next base: position 115,062,021 of record BSUD01000008.1, read on the forward strand.
GTGACTATTAGATATTTTTATCGGTACGTCTATCACCCCCCCAATTTTAACTATTTATCTTTAGAAAAAGAAGAGAGAAAATACGGGCGATTTAGTGAAAATACTGCAATTTTGAAATCGTAAATTGTAAATTAATAAAAACTTGAAGGAGTGGCAAAAAAATAACGGTCATGGGTGAAGCCACTTTATTTTCTTATCTTTCCCTCCGCCATAATTCTCATCGATCAGATCTTCCCTCCGTTAATCCTTTTTCCATCACCTCTTCCATCTCTCTCCTTCCCTCTCGCTCCCACCTCTTCATCTCTCCTACAATTCGATTTCATAATTGTCGAATAAATTGCAAAATTCAAGAGTTGGAGTACAAACAATAAAAAAAAAAACCCTTCAATTTGTGAGCTTCGACGCTCGCATTCGAGAGCTCTTCCTCCAAAGGGCTCTCGATCGGGCTCCATATCAAAATTATTCCATCTCTTGAACCTACAGGAATTCAATTCATCAATTTTGATCTAATCGATTCACTTTTTGAGGTTCAGCTTTTCGATTTTACAAACAAATTCATTATAATTTGCGGTTCGCGATTGTTGCAGTAAATAGGGAGAGGAAATGGAGGACGTAACGTCGCAATTGAAGACGGGGATTTCCCGACAATTCTCGACGGGCTCGTTACGGCGAGCGGATCGATTTAGCTTCCGGCGCCAGTCGTCGCTAGATCCACAGAGGCAGAAGAGTATGCGCTTCAGCTTTGGTCGACAGTCTTCATTCGATCCAATCCGCCGGAGCACCACTGATGATTACCTTACGGTGCCGGAGAATCTCGACGCCACTATGCAGCTCCTTTTCATGGCTTCCCGTGGGGACGAACATGGCCTTGAAGAATTGCTCGATGAAGGGATAGATGTCAACAGTATCGATTTGGATGGTCGAACTGCGCTCCATGTTGCTGCTTGTGAGGGCCACGTGGATGTTGTTAAGGTCTTGCTCAGCCGAAAGGCCAATATCAATGCCCGTGATCGGTGGGGAAGCACGGTTAGGATACAATTTCAACTTGTCATTATTATTTATATTGCGGTTTGCATTGTGATTTTTGTGGTTGCTTCTTTGACATGAAAGAGATTTTGACTTTTTGGATAGAGTTGGTAGGAGACTGAAACGGAGATTGTGTGGTTGATTTTGACTACTTTGTTATTGGATAATTTGGATGTGTGTTGTTGTATTGGTAAATTGATATGTTGATGAAGACTTTCTTGCCAATCAGGCAGCTGCTGATGCTAAATACTACGGCAACATGGACGTTTATACCATTTTGAAGGCCCGTGGAGCCAAAGTTCCGGTATGATGGAAGCATTTTTGTTTAAGCCTTTCCTTTTTTATTTTCCTGGTCCATAGGAGCCTGAATAGAGAAAATATACACTGTATTAGAAAACGAGGCGGACTGCAATGGTTGTAGAGAACCCCAAAGAAGTACCAGAGTACGAGCTTAATCCACAAGAGATTCAAGTTCGAAGGGGTGACGGCATTGCCAAGGTGATTACATGTACAAAACATATTTATTTATCTTCTGTGATCATACTATATTTTTAAAATATATATGTATGCACTTCTAACAGGGAATGTATCAATTAGCAAAATGGAATGGTACCAAGGTTGCTGTGAAGATACTTGAGAAGGAGAGACATTCTGATCCAGGGTGCATGTATGTTCTATCATATTCTCTTTTTGTATTTCTTGGGAAACTTTTGGGGAATATATGTACCAAGTATCAATCGAACTGCCTATTCATTCTCTTGCAGAAGCGCATTTAAGTATGAGTTGACCTTACTACAAAAGGTCCGACACCCTAATGTTGTTCGGTTTGTTGGTGCTGTTACTCAAAATATACCCATGATGATAGTTGTCGAATTTCATCCAAGGGTACAACTCTGTTAACTTACTCTAGTACTTACAAAATAATTACTGATACCAAACAAGCCCTGATTTAATACTTGTTGATATTACTTTCTACAATCTTTACTCCAGTAAAAACTGTATCAAGATCATTTTGCTGCATGGTATTGATATTCTGCTGTATCAGAAATTAAGAATAGTGCCTCTCCTTCTGACCAAAAAGAAAAAAAGAAATTAAGAATAGCTTAGTGATTATTTCAGGGTGATTTAGGATGCTATCTCCAAAGAAAAAAGCGTGTGTCTCCATCAAAGGCGTTAAGATTTTCCCTTGACATTGCAAGGTATGTATATTTTCTTAAGAAAAGCTCTACAAATGCATATTATCTGGAAAAAAAAATTTTAATTTACATGTCTTGATTATGCTTAATAAATATTGCATTTCCTTGCACCAAGACCATTATGTAGACATCACTCTGATGTCTTCAATTCTTCATCAGGGGCATGAATTACCTTCATGAGTGTAAACCAGATCCAGTAGTTCACTGCAACCTTATGCCTAGGTAAGACAACCTTGTGCACATATTAACTTTGAATGTGGTGATTGGAACGGTATACTGTTCTTTAATAGTTTAAATTTGGTAAGGTGCCAGAAATATTTTGCTGGATTGTGGTGGACAATTGAAAATTGCTGGATTTGGTTTGAGAGAGCTGTCGACACTGTCATCAGAGAAATTTAAATTACCTAAAGAAGGGCTTAATTTTGACCTTGCAGGTAACTCCTCACGGCTTAGTTACATTTGCTCCTTGCATAGCTCAACTGCTCAAACATGGTGGAATCTTGGGTTGATCCCTTGAAAAGAAGCCATTCTTATGCATTTTCATTGAAAATAGACCTAAATCTTTATGTCTCAAAGCTTAGGAACTTACTTATCTGCTTCCTCCTTTTAATCAGCAGTTTGAACCTAAAACAAGAACTTTGGTTCTATTGTTTTATCTTTTGGATATCATCTACATCTTTCAGAAACAATTTAATCATGCTGAGAATCAATCTTAACAAATGAGTTCAAGGCTGCAACACAAGATTTCTGGAGTGGATTCTCAAAGGCTCAAAGCTAATGGTCTTTAAATTTGCCTTGTGCTTAGGCCTGTACATGCCTCCTGAAGTGCATAATGAAGAGATATTTGACAAGAGTATAGATGTATACTCCTTTGGTGTTATCCTTTATGAGGTAAAACTTTGAGATATGTAACCAGTTACACTGCTCTAAGATATACTTATTCAATAATCATTTTCTTACATCCTTTCATCTATGTGCTTCCTGTAATTTGTTAACAGAAAAGGTGAATGATTGATGGGATTAGAAGCTTTGATAAAGATGTAAAGCAATTTGTTTCATATATGTGTACATCTTATCCTGCAGATGATTGAGGGAGTGCATCCTTTCCATCCAAAGCCTCCAAAAGAAGCCGCTAAGCTGATGATAGAAGGGAAGAGACCACCAATTAAGAAGTTGAAGCATTATCCTCCAGAACTAAAGGAGTAAGCTTCTCCACCAAGTTATATTTATTGTTTTTTCTTCTCTCTGTCTTGATAGTGTACTAGCGTGGTATATGATGTTGGAATATCGAAATCAAATATACAGCAGAAAATCTAAATATATTACTCTTATCAACCCCTCTTTGAATGACTCCAACCTTTTTCCTCCATCCACAAAGGATTCCACTTATCACTCTCAAGTGAAAAAGGCACAAAGCCATATGTTGAAATTTAGATGTCAAATGCTTCTGTCTTCATTCATGTGTTGCAAAAGCTTACATGAAGGAAGGGTGTGTTAATTATACTCCATTTGTCACAATTCCAGATTGCTTGATTCATGCTGGAGCAGAGACCCTGCAAAGAGACCAAATTTTGCAGCTATCATCTTACAGTTAGATAAAGTAGTTGCAAGCTGTGCTAAACAAGGATGGTGGAAAGACACCTTTAAGCTTCCTTGGGTATAAATCATTCATGGTGGACGACAGACTCCTTCAACATTCACCTGGTACAAATTTATCTTACCATAGTAGCAAATCCACTGCCTTTAAAGTTTCAGCTGCAAAATCACTATTAATGTCAATATGATGAAACTTGACTTATCATTGTGGCTAAAATAGCATGATTATTGGGTGAAGTTCTAGTGTCAATGGTGCACACTTAATCAAAAAGTAGCGCACCGTTTTATACATAAATGTGCATGGTGCACTCATAGTATTTTTGTACTGAAACGTGAATTGTTTTTTGACTTAATGTGTACGGTTCTCGGTTCTAACAAGATCTAATGGTTTAGAAGGGCATGAACATGTGACGTTATATTACAAAGATATCATACTTGCCAACTCACAATAACGCATATGAAATTTTCTTGATATTGAAGATCAGAATCATCGTGCGGGATATTGAAGATCTTTGCTGTTGTTTTTGCTTACAGGAATCCCAGGCATTGTGTTGAAATAGAAGAAAGAATCCAAGTAACTGAAGATGATGAGTCAAAAGCAGAACATTTTTCACCATTTGCAAAGGAATTCATCAAGGATGTACAATTTTTTGTCCTTTTAATTCCATCATCCTTTCTTGAAAAAAAATTCTTACCAGATCTAGAACAGGTCTGGCCAAGTATCAATGTAAAACAGATGATACTCGCTGTAAGATAAATTTATACTCACATGTATACATACATACACTCACAAAGCATATATGAACCTCGAGTGTGTTTTTAAGCATGTTATCAAGGACGTGGTTTAAGAATCATTATTGGAAATGTTAATGAAAGACCTACCCCATCAATGGGAAGTAGGGCTGAGCATAGGTTCAAAACCGAACCGAACCGAAAACCGAATTTCTAAAATACATGGACCGAAAACCGAACCTATAAAATTAAGTTCGGTTTCGGTTTGGACCGAAAACCGAAAAGTTAAATTATGCGAACCTAAAACCGAACCGATTATATCGGTTTCGGTTCAGTTTAGGTTTTGGACCGAAATGAACCTAAAAAATACTAAAAAAAATCTTGATAAAATAAAAATAAAATAAAATTTTCATTTATATAACAATTTTAGTATATCGGTTTCGGTTTTTCGGTTTTTATTTGGTTTTGTCGGTTTCGGACTGAAACCCTAAAAAACGCAGACCGAACCTAAGTTGTTGGTTTAGGTTCAGTCTGGACCGAAATTGTCGGTTCGGTTCGGTTTACCTGAACCGAACCGAACTTGCTCACCCCTAATGGGAAGCACAAGATCTCATGGCTTTGAATGAAATTTTGAAGAAGAAAAAATCTCCATAACACTTAACAATGTAAAACAGTTGTTGCTTGATGATTTTGTTGAAACGGATCTGGTTTGAATGGATGAAAAGTTGCATTAAGGTTCCTGTGATTAGGGGTGTCAATGGGTTGGGGATTTCCCGAAATTCGCGGGTATTACCCTTCATGGGGATGGGATGGGGATTTTAAACGGGTACGGAGACGGGGATGGGTTAAAAATTGATTCCCCGCTTGGGTATGGAGACGGGGATGAAGATAGGGTATTCGCCCCGCTCCCCGATCCGAACCCGAAACCGACGGGGAACCCAAACGGGGAATCCGACGGGAAACTCGGTCGGGGGCCCGACGGGGAACTTGGTGGGGAATCCGACGGGGAACACAAAAAAAAAATTGTGTTTATTTTAGACTTTCATTGTAGTTTCAAGTTTAATTGAAATTTAATTCAGAAACTGTGTTTAAATTTAAATTGCCGATGATTTTTAATTTTCAAACTATATACACTTTTATGCTTTTAATAATTAAGAGCATCATACTCATTCCTACAATCCTACTTGCACAAAAATGTATTTAAATAAATGTTTTAAGGTTATATTTTTGTATGATTATTATATGTGTTAATTATGCAAATGCTAAGTGAAGTAAGTGCTAACCTATTATGGTGGGCATGTTAATGGTGTTTGTGGTAGTGATGGTTGAGAACAATTATAAATTGTTCTTTCTACTATTATTGATTTTATTTGTAGGTTTTTAGGGTATGTTATTTTTCATGAGATTAGACATTGAATTCCAACAGATTTTGATTTTGCAGTTATGAATAGTTCTTTTTCTACTGTTATTGGTTTTATTTGTAGGTTTCTAAGGTCTGTATTTTTTTCATGAGATTAGATAGTGGTGATTAAAAACAATTAAAATGCGTTGAATTTGATGAAGGGATGCAACACTGCAACAAAATAAACCCTTCCTTAGAGTAAATTGCTAGCAATTGTTAACAATTGTCAGGAATGATTTGGCTATCAAGGCGTTGGGGTGCACGTTGCGTACATACTCCCTACTACCTACAGGGATGAACATATATACATAACAACATCACCACTTCATACAATGTAGTATCTGTTGCATTAAGAATTAGTATTGAATACTTGAGGACAAAAATATGGGGACATGGAATTCCACGATGGGGACGAATATCCGACATAGATGGGGAATTTTGCGGGGGAAACTTCTAAAACTTTAAAATGGGAATAATTAAACGGGACGGGATTCCCCGATGGTGACGAATATCCGACGGGGACGGGGATGGGTACAATTTTCAATACCGAACGGGTATGGGATGGGAATGAATATGGTACTCCCCGACCCATCGACATCCCTGCCTGTGATAGATATTTGTCGGAGTTCCATGGATGAAAAGTTGCATTAAGGTTCCTGTGATAGATATTTGTCGGAGTTCCCATACCAGCCCGGCCATACAGATCTAATGAGGCAAGAATCTCTGGGTAGACTCGCAAAATATGGGAAATTCTTTCTCGGATCGAACCTTGATTTGGGATCTGGTATATGAGTTGAGGAAGTTGGAAAGATTGGGATATTGCAAAACCTTCGTAGTGCAAGAATTTGTTAGCTGTCAAATGAGCAGCAGAAACTGCATTTCCATGATTGAAGATTACCAAACGTAAAATGTACATAAAAACAAGATTTTCTAGCAATCATATATCTCCAATCAAGTTATCGCAATACTTGTATGCAGAAATCTCAATTCCTCATAATCTTACACAACACATGTTTAAGTAGTCGATGCTGCTTGCTTACAAACTAATATTTGGCATTCGGACCCTCCTCCCCTTATGTTGTGTTATTGAGAAAGTGAGCCAAAGCTTTCTCGCTGTCATTCTCGTACATGAACAAGGCCTCGGCAACACTATTCGACGAAAAACCCATCTCTCGGAGAAGAGTGTAGCCTTTCACAAATTCTTGTACCTATTCAAAAGAAAATGAGACCATTAAATCATGTGATGTATATATAAGTGCACGTTCCATTTTAGGTCATACAGATTGACTAACTTCTAAGTATTACAATAATTGTCTAGCCAATATATTTCATCAACCCTTGGTTCGTACATTGAACGATTACTAAAACCATCATGAGAAAGTCTTCCCAGATTTAGTAGATCTAAACAACAGTAAACTGTGCCTACAGTTATTTGATACAAGCAAGACAATTCAATAAACCCATCAATTACTTCAAGCATATGAACTCAAATTCTACAACCATGACTAAAAGTTTGTCACTAATTGCTTTATATGAAACTGATGCACCAAGAAACTAATAATGATAGTGCATGCACAATCATGGCAATGGAAATACAACAGCTAAATCATATAGAAGAAACTAAGAAAAAAAAACCCAAGCTAAAAGATCACTGACGGAGAGAGCATCTACCTTTGTTGGATTGTCTCCATAATTTGCAACTGCCAGAGCAACAGCCTCTCTATTGAGGCCTGATGCAATATATTTGCTCACCACGGGATCAACAGGAGGATTCTGTGTCATGAAATCAGTACGAGTCTCATATCAATACAAGAACTTTAAAACAATTGGCATGAGTGGAGAAGTACTAAGATGATGTAGAAGCATGTAAATATGACAAAGGAGAGTGATAAAATTACAGCACAATGAAACAACTCAGGTTCGGTTCAATTAATCGGTTTCAACAACTTGTTGGCATTGGCCAAATCTAAATACGAGGGAAAATGTAAGGTTTGAACTTGTTGGGATTGGGAAGCATAGAGGAAAACAACCAGGCATAGGAAAAAAATGAAGTTGGTTTAAGAGGGCAAGGTTGGTAAAGGTCGAAAGAAAATTTTGTCACAATAAGCATCACTGTAAGTGTAGTGACTAGTTGGACATGCTTGATATGGAAGAAGCGTCAAACCTCTCAAACTATGGCTATACAAACTCACTAAAACTGTGATGATGCAGTCCTCAGCTGAGCAACATCTATGTAGGAAATTTACATCCGAAAAGGCAGAATGGCAGCTATTTTTCAGTCCGATCAATGAAGAAAAATCATATTTCAGGCCTTCAGTGAATAAAATATCCAAATCTTCTTTTCCCTAAGCTATTCAAATGAAGCATAAGGTGGTGAGACATAACAAAATTTGAGTGGTCGTCTAAAAAAATATCTCCTTTTCTCCTATAAATCTACTTTGTGAGCAAAAATAGTCCTTAGTTTGTGAACTAAAAAATCAATTTTTTTGGCACCTGAGCAGATCGCTAGGGACAAAAAGATTCCAGAAACTGCTGCCCTAACTCGTTACTGTCACAATAGACAATTCAATATGTGGCCCAAGCACACCCACGTAGTCCAATTCCAATTTCTTCGCACCAGATTACTAGGGACAAAGATTCCAGAAACGCTCTCCTAACCTGTTACTTTTTCACTAGATAAATTAATGGCTATTCTCTTTCAATCCCAAGCACTCCAGCATAGTCCAATTCCTCAACAAAATCAGCCATTATATGTGTTTCATTGCAAGAAAGCAGACTCATGCAGAAGCCCACAAAGCCATTGATAAGGTTCCTACATTTTATATTCTAGGATGTAACATACACCATGTAATAGTTATAAAGGTAAGCAGCAACTCCATGGCTCAAATAACAATGTATAAAGTTGGATGCAAGAGTTCAGAAAATAAGATAAGCACACAATTTAGCAATATAAATATAATATTTGAAAGTCAAAAAAGCTAAATTTTTATCAAAAAAAAGCTTGATAAATTTTTGTTCACGTGCACTTCGAACGTTTTGGAAACTTTTATTGTGGATTTGCGGTCTTATCAAAAGAATGTGACAAAGGAGCTCTCCTTATAAAATTTCAATTTCACACCACGACAACATTTGTAATAATCAGAATTGTAATGCAGAGTGGACGAAAATTACCACATAAGGCATTGATTCCACTGGCCTTGATGGTACTTTTATCGACACAAATTGGCTCCAATTTGGGTTTGACTTCTCTGCTTCAGCGAGTATCTTTCTCTCAAGGTCAAAGTCGAAGTGAAAGTTACTTCGAGGGATCTCGCCAACTCGGGTCGACAATGGAGGCTAAGTGGCAAGAGAAGAGAAGAAAAGAGGATTACATATGTTTCAAGAATCCAGCAGAAATAATAACAATAATAATAGTATAAAAATTTTGACTTTTTTACTCCAATTTTTCTCTTTATTTTCTTAGTTCAAATTGTTTGTTCTAATCATTCATATTTTTGTTCAATTAGTTCAAACCGTTTGTTCTAGTAGTTCTTATTTTTCAACACTTTTTCGTTCAAAACTTTTATACATTTTTGTTCAAACAGTTTTAAATTAATAGTATAAAATTTTGACATTTTTTTATTTCAGTTTCCCCATTTCTTTGCTTAATTCAAATTGTTTGTTCCAATAATTCATTTTTTGTTCAATTAGTTCAAATTGTTTGTTCTAATAGTTCTTATTTTTTAAGACCTAGTTCAAACTGTTTAAAATATTATTTCAAAATTTGAGTATCATTAATTTGAATATTGTGAACGGTAAGTTCAAATATTTGTTTTATTAGTTCAAACATGTCCAAGTAACAAAGTGCATAAAATATAACTACCAAATTAACAAAATAATACATGAACTAATTATAAAATATATAAAAACTGATAGTGTATACTTTTGAACGAATTGAACTAAAATTATGAACTTTTATAATATTAGTTCAAAATTTGGGTATCATCAATTTTAATATTGTGTGCAGTTAGTTCATGCATTGTGTTTCATTAGTTCAAGCAAAAAAGTGCATAAAAACATAACTACTAAATTAACAAAATAATGTGTGAACTATATATAAAATTATTAGAACTTGCAGTGTGTAATTTTGAACGAATTGAACAAAAACTATGAAATGAGATAACAACTATTACAATTTTTCTCATGAAAAGGCATTACTACAAAAACATTCCTTACTTGAATCAATCCCTTATTCTACGTCCAAATTTATTTTGAGAATTGATCACTCTCCAAAAAAAATTAACTGAACAAATTGATTTTTATCATGCAAAAAGTTGAAGCTTTAAAAAAACATAATAGAACAAATGCAAAGTATAACAAAAGGATTTAAAATGCATAATGGGATTATGGGAGAAAGAAAAGTTGACAGCATCCAAACCACACAGAACCAAAGAATAGTAGAATACAAACTTGGCAAAAGGCTTTAAAATGCTCCATATGAGTATGAAAAACAAAGAACACGGAACAAGAAGTTGGAACGGAATCTTACAGGAGGTGTTATCCGGTGCTCCGGCTTGATGACAACTCTTATCCCAGTTCCAGCTGGAAAAACAACCCAACAGGAAAGTTAGAAAACATCACACCATGGATCGTGAAAGATTGCAATTCACAACCTTGTTTACTCCGTCACCAATCCAAATCGCTACTAGATCCAACAATTCTACTAATCAACTAGCTAACCCAGGTTACCCAATTAATTGCACAAATTTAATGTACCACTCAAATTAACAAAAATCAGGTCCCTAGTTTCATTCGAGCACAAAAACTAGGGCAAAATTAGGGGAATTTTGTGGATCAAATCAACTCATAAACAAGCCCGTAAAAGGGTATAGTCAAAAGTATCATGACAATCAATGAATTCACCATTTGAATCGACCGTTCTTCCGGACATAATACCCAAGTCCCCAATCTCCCTGCGACCCATTATTCGTCGCATCCAAAAGAGACAGATAGGGAGACTTACAAGAGGAGGAAGCAGAGGTATGCTGATAAGGAGGGGCACGGGCAGCATTAGGGATGACCGGAGGCTGACCGGACTGACCGATCCGAGGGTAGAAAGGAGAAGCAGACGAAGATGAACCAGAAGGGCGATACGTAGGAATATGGGGTTCGTAGGGGGAGGGGCCTGCTCGGTTCCTGTAATCATACTCCATTGATTTCTTCTTCCTCCTTCCAAGTTCCAATCCAAGTTACCCAATGAATACTAGACTGAAAAAGATCGATTTCTTATTGACAGGAAGATGATCACCCAAGAACAAAACCGCCCAGACTGCCTACCTTCTGCGTGTTCTTTTCTTCTTTTTTTTTGACGCGTCGCTAATTTATATATCGAAGTTTCAATTTAGGCCTATTTTATCTTTATAAAAACTAAGGATTTTGCCCCCAAGACTTCAAGTTTGGACCTCGCTTAAATTAAAAAATAAAAATAAAAATAAATTTTAAAACTAATTAGGATCTCATTAAATTTTTAACTAACTAATTTATAATAGAATTTTTTATATTTTAAATTTAAAAAATTTAAACAAAAAATTTATCTAATTTTTTGGTCGCTGTTATTTAGCGCATCAATATTTTACTAATAGCGCACATTTGTCCGTGACAGACAAATGTGCGCTATTAGTAATTTGATATATCTTGTCCGTCACGGACAAGATACGTTGGTCAAATGCTGAACCATTATCTCTCAGGCAGCTTGGTCGATTGGTCCTAAAGAACTTTGAGCTTTTGTTCCGATTTCCTAACCTCATGTTCAATCTTGACTCCCTATATTACAATAGATTTTGTAATTTATTTTGCAAAATCTGAGGCTCACAATTCAACCCCTCTAATAGCATGTTTCATGCTATGTTTTTGGATGTGTTTTGTGTGTTTTTACCTTTGCATGGATTGGACATTCATATCATAGCTAGAGTTTAAGTTGTCAAAAAAATGCCTACTTCACTTCTTTCATGTCTTTGCAGGTACTTTGGCAATACAATAGAGCTCAAATGAATATATCTAATCACTCAAGTCATCCAATCATCATACATCAACTCTTCATCCACCTCATAAGCAAAGGAAGGATGAAAAGAAATAAAAGATACAAGCATGTAGGCCAAATAGTCTCAAGGAACCTCCAAGGAAGAAGTATTGAGTGAACCCAATCTCGGGCAAAGAGTAGGAAAAAACTCGAACTAAGAGGCCGCATAGAGAAACTTGTCACTTTCTCTCGAGTGAACCCAAAACTCGAACAAGGAAGGTAGGAAAACTCAAGAGAAGAAGCCATTTCACTCGAGCAAGGAGGACTCTGGTGTGCAGAAAGTTCAACATCTCTTGAGTTAACCTCGAGTGACACTCACTCAGGCAAAAAAACTTCTCAACTCGAGCAAGAAATATAGGAATGCAGATTTAAGATTTCTTAACATCTCTCGAGTTAATCACTTCACTTGAGTAAATAAGACAAGAAAAATCAAGAGAAGAAGACAAGTCACTCAAGAGAAGAAGATGATCACTAAGTTGGTGGAAGAACTCGAGGTCAAGAAGAAGAAACTCAGCCAAAGTGTATATTCCACTCGAGGGTGTCTTTGTTGAGTTTCTGCATCAGATCCTTCTAGGATGTTCATCGTAACTAACTTTGCAACTTGACTTGCTTGCTTCTTAGAGGGACCATATCTTTGGAGCCCAATATAAGCATATTGGCTGAATGTAATTGTATCATTTCTTCATACAATCTTCAGAATATTCTCTTAGTTACTCTTGTAAATCAAAAAATTTGTTTTGGCAATGATTTGGACGGAAAGTTTGATCAATCAAGAGGAAAAGTTTTGGCGTTCATCGTTGTTTTTGCTAGTTATTCACTACTTTACTTTTAACTTTACGATCAGACATATTTTCTTAAGGTTTAGTCATTTATATTATGTTAAGGTTAAGTCATTTATATAGTTATCGTTTATATTTAGTTAAATATAACGCAAAAAGTTAAGTACGAAGTTTAAACATACAACGAAACAAGTTTAAACATACACAAAAATGTAGACATAAGATTCAAAAGTTTAAACACACAATACAAACCCAAAAAAAATGCATACACAAGCCTACTCGTCATCGTCATGACGAGTACCGCTACCCTGTCCATGATCGTAAGAATAATCTCGGAGATCAGGAAAATAATCTACATAACTGCGTAAGTCCTGATGCAGGGAAGGAGGGACAGAAGGATCACCAATATACTCCCTAAATCGTGTAGTGTAATCGTAAGGGTCCAACTGGCCGTCAAATGTCGAAGGTGGAGGTGGAGGTGGAGGTGGAGGAGGATGCATCTGCTGAGCACCTGGGCGTATAAACCGGTGCGATCGGTCTGTATACCACGCCATATAATCGTCGGTGGCGGTATATCCAGGGCCGTAACGTGCAGCCATCTCCTCAACCGTGACGTGATGGTGCTCCCATCTATCCCACGCCCAGCTACCTCGAGGATAGCCAACTCTGTAGCTCCTGGGATCCTCGACCCTAATAGCATAATCAGGCTGTATCAGCGGAGGCGGAATCGTCTGAATGTATCCAAAAGCCCTCATGTTCCTGTATGGATCGTAGGGCTCTGATATGTCCATAAAAGTCAACAGCCCGTGGAACAACGAACGTTGTAACTCTCTATCAGTGAAGTCCAACTGGCCGTATGGCTGCCAGTTCACCTGTTTAACAAACAAACAACATTGTTAGAAAATAAACACGTTAGTTGACAAAAAGATTACAAGTATGCAAATTTAGTGGACTTGCCTGATCAACAGTCATCTCATCAAGCATCCGTCTGTAGTCACGGGTGTCCCTCCTAACAGGCCTGATGTCGAATCTCGCTGCCCAAGGCATCCCATGCTCCCACCCCTCGACAATCTCCGGTGCAAAGCATGGAAAATATAGGTATATCCTTGCCTTTAACAAAAAAGAAATAAAAATTAGACAAACAATACAAATTAAGTTACGAGAATAATAACATGAGTATAAAGGATATATTTTACCTGCAGCAGCGTCAGACAACCGCACATCTGGCGACAGTCGACCCTAGTGGCCTCGCCCATACGCCTATACAGGTAGGCGAGTGTCGCCGTACCCCGGGATGTAGTAATCACTTGATCAAGATCCTCCACCAATATCAGTAAATCAGGAGAAATCTTGTGCTGAGATTTGTTGGTGAACAACGTCGATCCCAGCAGATACAACAACCACCCAGACGCTGCAGTCGTCGGATACATATATGCATATCCGTCACACTGATCCAGTAAAAAAGAATGTGACAGCCCTCGACGACGTACATCTCCAGCAGTCATCTGCTCATCAGTAAAAGCAAAAAACTCCTGCACACGGATGGCAGAATCAGCTCTGGCGATCACCTGAGTAACCGCCGTCCCGGATATGGGTATGCCTAGGATGAGCTGGACATCATGGAGAGCAATGGTCATCTCACCCCAAGGCATGTGCAGCTGGTTCACCTCGGGCTGCCATCTCTCGATAAAAGCGTCCAGTAGACGCACATTCAGATGCCTGTACATAAGACCCTGCAGATGGGTCAGTCCACTGGCGTGCGCTAAATCCGACCAAGCCTCCTCATTCAGTGGTCAGGCGTCCAGCTGGCTGGCTCTGGTATGATAGTGAAGCGTATCACGATCCTACATAGAAAAAGAAATTTAATATATAACTAAAAATATTATAACATTAAAGATGCATTTATTAAACATATTTATTGCGTACTCACCATGTCATGCCAGACGTGGAGAGCGGTGTGAGCTTGGAAACTCCTGAGTATCTCTGGGATACGAGGTCCCCCTCCACAAGGACCTCGAAGATCGGGCTGAAAGGCCTGCCGAGTAGGAGGTACTGGTCTAGGACGATATCCCAGAGCACGAGGAAGTACCTCCTCAAGTACCTCCTCCACAGGAGCTGGCGAAGGTGGCCTCCTCGCTCGGCGTCTCCTCTCAGCAGGCTGCTGCTGTGAAGAAGAAGGAGCATACTCTTGCTCCCGCTGGGAAGAAGAAGGAGCATCATGCTGCTCCTGCCGGGAAGAAGAAGGAGCAAACTGCTGCTCCTGCTGGTAAGGAGCATACAGATCCTCGATCTAAGAATAATATCCGGCACCAAACGAAGCACCTCCTCCAGTATAGGAGCTATGTATGGCTCCGCTAAAAGCCTGGTGAGGAGGACTCTGTGGAGTAATGTCACGCGCAATACCAAATGTACTACGCCGCGTGACTCCCGACTCCTGTGTCGGGAACTGCTCCTCAAACGAAGCACCTCCAGAATAAGGAACTGGCTCTCGTGCCTCGTGTCTAGAGTGGACATCCCGTTGTCCCCTCAGTGAACGCATGCCACTGTGGAATACCTTCTTGAAGTATCCCAATCCGCTGAACCTCTTGGAGTCCTTGTTTGGGTTCCTTTCCATCTACAAACAAAAACAACAATTGTTAATAGAAAGGAAAAGAAATTAAAAAAGGGGAAAAAAATTAAAAAGAAGAGGTAAGTTGTCCGTAGCGGACAACTTACTTGTCCGTCAACGGACAAGTGTCTTCTTCCTTCAGCCGATCGCGAACGCCATTGTTGGCGTTCGCGATCTACTCATTCAACCTCTCTATCAACTAATCAACTTTAACCCTAACTCATATTCATCGATTTTAGTAACATATAAGCCCCTAAACCTCTCTAAAACAACCTAAATCGAACAAATTAAACTCTAAACCTAAACCTAACTAAAACAAACAAATTTAAACGAAACTAAAACGACAAAGTTAAGTTTTTACCTTAGATTGCAGTAGAGATTACGAGAAATGTCGAGAGAGATTGAGAGAGATCGCAGCCGAAGATCGAGCGAAGGATCGTCGTAGGTGTTCGTCGCGGCGAAGAAAGGAAGAGGAAGAAAAGGAAAGAAAATGAGGTCGATGTCCTTAATAGGGCAAGTGACATTTGTCCGTCATGGACAAAGTATAACTGTCCGTGACGGACAAACGCCTTTTGTCCGTGACGGACAAACGCCTTCTGTCCGTCACGGACAGTTATACTTTGTCCGTGACGGACATATCACTCCTTCAAAGCTTGGATTTACAACATATATTTGTATCTTTTAGATCAACCAATAATGTGTACAACTTCATTAAATGAATGAGTTTAATTACCTGTAGTAACATTTTTGTTAAATTTTAATTTAGTAAGATCTTTGAATGAACATAACGAGTTGTAAAGAACATAATGAGATAAAAATATCAACTTAACGTTATTGCCAAGATTATAAATTCCTGTCAATCAAAATTACGTAACTTCCTATCAATAAACGTTTCTTTTGTTCAAAATTTATAGATTTCGTAACAAACATATAAAGTTTCAAGAAATAAACGTAACTTCATATCATACATATCTACGATCCAATGAAGGTTATGTTATTGAAAGGATTTAAACTTCCTTTTACAAAAGAAGATCAAATCAAAGATATTTTATTCAAAAGATTAACACTTTCTTTCAATAAAGAAACCAAACTTACTTACAAACATAACAATTACAAAGGAATCAAAGTTTCAAGATCAATGTTACATTTTTAAACATGACGTTGAACTTCAAACATAAATACGATCAAATCAAAATGCCGTTATTGAAAACATTTAAACTTTCTGTTAACAAAAAGACAATCAAATTAAATTTTTGTTATTCAAAGGATTACAAATTTCTTTCAAACAAACCAAATTTTAGATCCACAAAATAAACTAAGCAAAATGAAATGTCATTTGTCCGTCACGGACAAGTTCCATTTGTCCGTGACGGACAAATGGAATCAATTTACTAAGTCATGCCCATCTGTCCGTCACGGACAAATGGGCATGATTAGTAAATTGGAGCTGCGCCAAATAGCCTGGACGAATTTTTATTTTTAAATAAAAAAATATTATATACTTTCAAATTAAAATAATTTAAAATTTAAAATTTAAAATTATTCAAAAATAAATAAAAATTACTATATTTTTATTTAAATAAAGATACATAATTAGTTTTAAAATTTATTATAATCACATTAAATTTTAAACTTGCTAATTTTATACAATACTAAGCAGTGATATATAAGTATTTTTTTATATTTTAATTTTTATATTTGTTTGCTTATAAAACTCTATAAAAATATATTATAAATTAATTATGTATCTTTATTTAAAACAAAAATATCGTAAAACTTTATTTAAGATTATAAAATAAAAAAAATGACTTATTTTTCACTAATAACTAGACAAAACAAAATAAAAAAATACAAGAAATAAAATTTCACGTTGTAGCTTGGATTCAAACCTACTTCATCGTATGCTTTGAAATCTCATACATATGATTTCTTCTCCAAGTAATACGTATTTGACTTTGTTATTTTAGTTAATAAAGACAAATATGTATATTTTTGGAATAGTATTTTTTTTTTTGTCATAATTATTTTTAAAATCATTTATTATCCACAATTTTTTTAAAATTCGGTATTTTTCATGTATTTTGTTATTCCACATTGGTTATAGATTAAGTTGATAGTTTGAGAACTTGTATAAATAAAAGATTTGAAATTAAACAAATCATATATTTTAATTATTCATATATGATTAATATTTATTACGTGCTTCGTTGACCTCTGTCACTTGAGCCTCATCTTTCTTTGGTAGAAAGAAGATACGAGTACTATTGCATGCATATACACTTGAGAAATTAATTTCACCTACATATAATGGATTTGGATGAGTATAGTGTTGATTTAAAAAATTGGAAAAGCATTTTGTAAGTGTAAGATTTCTTAAAGATCATATAGTGTCAAATATCACATTTTACCTATGTGTGTTGATAACTGGTAAAATATAGTGACACTTTTGGATGGCGATTTGAGTTGAGAGCAAGATAAAAGCTCACGTATGTCAATTACATTAAATACAAGAATCTACACCTACTTGAAGACACTATGTCAATGAGCTTAGTAGTTCTAAATACAATGTACTCCTCCTTTATGTTGTGAATATAGTAAGAAGTGAAGAAGATAAGATTGATTATTTTGAGTCATGATCGAGTCCTTCAATTAGAATCCTTTCGGTTAAACACGTGTGAGACTGTAGAAGAATATTATGTATATGCAATCAATGAGGGAAAATGAAATACATTACACTCTCAGACTTTTGTACCTATGGAGATGCATAAATTGAATAAACAAGTAAATGACTTGTTAATAAGACATTTATTTTAGGCTAAGTGCCGCACAATGGAAAATGTCAATTTTGTTTATGTAAAAAGAAGGTGGTTATCTGTGTGCAAAGCATAAAGTTAAGCAAGGCGATCGTGAATGATAAGTATTCATTGTTTATGATGAGTGCTTTTCTAGACCCCCTTGCAAGGGTCAATAATAATTTCAAGGAATGATATGAGGTATCGTTATCATCAGTCAAGGATTCGATATGAAGACTTTGTGAAATAATGTTTAAGTAAAGTTATAATCATTATGAATTGTGGTGATGTCATTTGGGCTCACTAATGCTCCAATTGTTTTCACAAACTTGATGAGTTGAGTCTTTCAAGAGTACTTAACCGTTTGTTGTGGTGTTTATTGATGATGTTTTGATGTATTCTCGAAGTAGAAAAGAACACGTAAGCCATCTTCAAGTTGCTCTTGAAGCACTACGAAAGAAGCTATATGTTAGACTTTTCAAATAGAATTTTGGTGATCAGAAGTAGCATTCCTTGGGCATATTACCTTAACAAAAAGTGAGAGTGTTGATCCCCACACAGTTGTAGTTGTCTCAGAATGGCATCCACCCAAAAATGTGAAAGAAGTTAGAAGTTTCTTTGGTCTTACAAGTTACTATCAGAGGTTTGTGGAGAGATTATCTAAAGTAGCACAACCAATGACTAACCTACTTTGGAAGAAAAGGAAGTTTTGAATGGGTAAAAAAGTGGCAATATAGTTGTTAAGATTTTAAGAGAAGATTAATTGGTGCGATTGTTTTGATATTGTCTCAAGGTATGAATGGATGTGTAGTTTATAGTGATTCTTCATGACAAAGTCTTGATTGAGTATTGATGGAAAATGGAAAAGTAATAGCATACTTGTCTCGCTAGTTGAAACAGTCGAGGTAAATTACTTCACTCATTACTTGAAACTTGCAGCAAGAGTTTTGCCCTCAAGTTTTGACGAGGGATGAGATGTTAAATTTTCACAAATAAAAGGAGTTGAAAGTACATTTGCAATAAAAGGGAATTAAATATAAGATAGAGAAAATGTCTAGAATTATTGAAGGATTATGGTATTGATATTTTATGTCATCTTGAAGAAAAGTCAGTGATGTTGATGCTCTTAGTAAGAAATCCTCACAAGAAAAGATGACAACATGATTGACTGCACAACCTAAGCTACAACAAGAATTCATGAAGCTTGATATTGAGGTTTGATTTGGAAATACCAAGGTCAATTGGGTATGTTGAAAATTCAACCGTCATTATTGGAGACGAAGAGGATAAATGAGTCCGATATATTTACTACACCATATACAATACAAGTTCAGCTTATAAGGGTTTAGTTGTTAAGCACATTGGATCGTGTTTGGGAATGAGTTTGTTTTAGTAACAATGGTGATGTCTAAACCTTGAGATAGCTTAAATGTGTTGATAACTTGGAGATATTTCGAGTGATCTTTCCATTCCAAGTGTTGGGACGAAACTCATTTTTAGTGGTAGTATATGTAATATCCGTATTTTTCGGAATTTTTATCGAAACTTTAAATTTTTGGATTTAATCAAGATAGTTTAAGATATTTTTTTATTGGATTTATGAGGTACAAAATGCGGAGTTTTGACGTTATTTACGAAATTAGAAAATTCTGAGGACACCCTACATTCATAGGGTAGCTTTCTGACTTAGTATTCATTATATCTCTCAAACCCTAACCTCCTCTCTCCTCTATCCCTCTCATTTCACTCTCGTAGCTCGCCATAATCAGAATTGAAAAGCCCACATTGTATGGCCCGATCTTTCGACACCTAAAGACTCGATAGAAAGACAACAAAAAGAAAGAGATACGGAAAGAAGATGATCCAATGGTAGGAATGGATTGGTAGTTGGATAGATCAAGGTTGAACCCTAAGCGACGAGCTGTAAGCACAAAATAACACGATCGGGTGGATCGCCCAAATACACAACTAGCAAAATCTTGTTAAACCCTTCCGCTACGGCCAAAACACAATAGGCGTTCGTGAGAACGCTAGAGCACCTTGGAGGATTGATTGTGGCTAGTTGAAGTACCCTGCTCTGACACTCAAACAAGTCCAAGCAAGTTGCGAGCAAGACCTCTCTTACTCAGGTTGCTCTCCACATGAGAGACGACGGTAGACACCGAAAAGTTAACACAATGTGTTCAACAAAATGTATATGTTTCAAGATGAGAAAATAAGAGACACGATCTCCCTAATTATTGGGTAAGGTATCGGCTATATGGGCTGCATGGGTCGGCCGAATGGGCCTCTTATTCTAGCATGTAGACTCGTATCTTATTTAGAATAAGATAGGATATAAATCTATGAAAATAATAAAATAAGATGTATCTTCTAATAATATTAGGTCTTCTAAAACTTGGCCCTCTAGTATCTCTAAAGATATGATTTTCAAATCTATATGTAAGCTTCCTTATTAAAAGACTTAATTTATTTACAGAACAAATAAAATAACAGGCTGAAAATATAACTAAAAGCCCGCAAAAATAACCTATAACTAAACATGTCTTTATTGGCTAACTAATAATATAGAAGACTCGTTTTTTATCCTCCCTTGGTGCGCCTTCTACACGCAGGAGATGGGTCCAAAATGGTCTTCACGGGCGATGGTTCATCAGGACGTTGTTGATCAGGAAGACTTGCATAACTAGTCCAGTTATCGGAAAGATGGTCCATAGATTCTGACGGGCGGGTCCAAAAGGGGTATCCTTCAAGGTTGTGGGCCCTAATTGATGGATATGCAGGGACGGCTTGAATTGGAGTTGCAGGTGTAATCCGATTCCATACCGATGTTGCATGTCTTGCATGGCTTGTAGCGTAGCTACCCCTCACGTGTGCATGGCCTACGTGGATCAAAGAAGCCGTTGCTTGGCTTCCTTTCACGTGTGCTTGGACGTGCGGAGGTGGAGGAAGTGCTTGCATGTTTACTCGGGCTTCAACGAACCAAGGCTGGTCCGAGATGGTGTGAGTGGATCCGAGTCTCCTTCCATCAAAGTATGATTATGTTGGAGGATGGATCATTATGGGTCTCATAAGTCTTCTCCTCTCTTGAATCCTTAGAACATGATTGATCATGTTATGGTGCATTCTTGATCTTCATTATTCTAGTCTGAAAAGATCTCAACCATCTCTTCTTCTTGGTAATGTTCCTCTTTTCTCTTCGAAACTTTGGATTTCATAGTTGCATCTGCTTTTTTCCTTTCCTTTCCTTGCCTCTATCTTCCTCCTCTTGGTAGGAAGTTCTATGTGTGCTCCTACTTCCATAGCCGATCCTAGATGTGCTCCTCATCCATGGGAGATCTTGGACATGCTCATGCATTTACGGGTGATCTTGGACATGCTCATGCATTTACTCCTGGATGTGTTCTTGTGTCAATGGATGATATTTGAGATGCTCCTACATCAGTTCCCGAGTCCACAAGAAAACACCATCGTAAGCCCCAACCCGCTCATCCTCCACCGCTTCCGCTTGAATCGGAAACCGCCACGAGTCTCTCCTCTCTTCGTCTTGAGTTGAAGTCGGAAACCAGACCTGTAGGACTCCACCATCGCTGGAACGTACAAGTTGCCCCTGCTGCCGCTGGAGGAGACCGCCATCTTCATCGAGTCTTGCCGGAGGAAGCCTCAGCATTGCCGCCTTCATCGGGAAGCCACCTGCCACTATCGAGTCGGAGCTGCAACCATCCGCCACCAGGGAACCAGTCAACCATCAGTCTGACCAAAGGCCTTGTCTCCGCCTCCAGACGAAGCAACCCATGTCCGCTACTATCATTTTGTCTTCTCCATATCGAGCTGGATTCAAGGCGAGGCCACCCGTCCCGATGTCAAGAGCACCGAAGACGAGAACCCCGAGCCGCAAGCTCGCCGTCTCCTTGTCCGTCGCTACCTTGCAAAAACCAGACCCGAACCTACAGAAACCAGTGCCCAGATCCGTCGTCTCCCTCACCTCGACTCGTCTCCCGCACCTCACCCAAATTCAGATGGAGCAAATCGAACCAAAACCACTAGTTACCGTCAGATCCACCGCCATGACAGTCGGTGTTGGCCGCCAAAGGAGCTCCGTCGTCTCCACCGGAAGCTCCGCTACCGGGATCGAAGAAAACAACGAGTTGCCGCTGGTGCTACAGGAAACCGTAATCGGATGTTTTGAACTTTGGGTAAAATAGTAAATTTCTAACCCATACTTTCATATTTACGTTAATCACCCAACGTTTTGAATTTTGGATATTTGACCCTGGAGAAGTGGAGAGTTAATTACAGATTATGGCCCAAAATTCTAATTATGTGAAATGACCAATATTTTTGAATTTACAAAACCTACCCTTGAAAAGATAATTGCAGAAAATGGCCCAAGTTTTTAATTACAGGAAATGACCCAAACTTTTGGAATTGCATATATTGCCCCGAAGAGAATAAATTACAGATTTTTGGCCAAAATTATATTACGGGTTTTGACCTATATTTTTCTAATTACATTTTATGGCCTAAGTTTTAACAAATTTACAACTCACAGTAACTCGAGACGACATCGATACACATTGTTCCACATTCGTTTGACTTAGATGC
Source organism: Fagopyrum esculentum (assembly GCA_033239045.1). Taxonomy (NCBI): domain Eukaryota; kingdom Viridiplantae; phylum Streptophyta; class Magnoliopsida; order Caryophyllales; family Polygonaceae; genus Fagopyrum; species Fagopyrum esculentum. Next base: position 115,084,815 of record BSUD01000008.1, read on the forward strand.
GTGAGTCCTCTTAAACCCTTACTTGGGCATTTATTGCCACACATCGTTATAAGTTGCGATTTGATTCATGGATTGATGACATATAGTTGAGTGTTATTACTATGTGCTTAATTGTTTGGATGAAAGGGTAATTGCAAAACCTAAGTGACGTGCAACCCACATTCAAGTTGGGATAAGGTAAGTTATTTCTACACATACTAGAGTGGTGTTTTGTGTTGATAAATAGCAGTAGTATATAAGTTGATTTGTGAAACAATTATTTTGCCTAGGTTGATTGTGAGGATTGATGAATCCTTGATGCTTGATTGATCAAGTTGTCGCTTGCGGGTTTTTGTGTGTCGTTTGTGTAAGCTTTTTAAGGCAAGTACTTGTGGCCTTTTATATGAGCATGATTAAGTTTAACGTCATATATTTTTTACATGTATGATTTAATGCTTTCAAAACGTTGATTATGTTATTTATGAACCATGCATTTGTGAGTCATGCATTCGTGATATTTTATAGAATTGAGTTTATTGTTGATTATGAAAACTTTTGATGTTGTCTTTGACTTGAGTGACATTTGCTAATGTTGGTGGTGATATGTTTACCTTGTATTTGTGATATTTTAAAAAGAATCAAATTGCTAGTGTGGAGTCACTGAGTGGTGATTTGGTATTTGACCTAAGCAGGCAAAATTTCCAACATTGATTTATTTTTTCGATTTCCGCTCCTCGATTTAGGTTGGCCATGATTACCGGTGCTTCATGGTTTGTGGGGGCCGATGTTGTGTTCAACAAGTATGGTTGGACGAGGATTCACTTGATCCGTGATTGTCGTGTTCTTTCCGTGGTTGGGGTTAAGAGGTACCTTCGTGTTCAATAAAGATTGAACATGTTTTGAAATTATTTATTTCATTCTTGGTTTGCATATAGTTTCTAAAATAAAATGTTTTCATACTATTTTTTTGTAAGGGTTCTTGGTGACGTATTTGAGAAAGGAAACAAGATTTATCTTGTTATTACATTACGGTCAATTGACCCTTTTTTTTATACAGAGGTAAGTTGTTGGGATAATCAATTTCTAGAGACCGATCTTCCCAAGGCATCCAGGCGGATGAGGTCTTCAACTTCCTTCGGTAATCCCATGTCAAATCTGATAGCATGAATTATAGTCTATATTTTGGGGTTTGTTTAGACGTTTTATCTTTCATAATCTGCATGTTTGTATGTACATTATGTGATTTTACTACCATTTCATCTACCCTTGCGAGAATCGAGGTCTACACCTAGTTTCGTTGTAATTGCAGGTAATATGGTACGTTTTGCATCAAAAAGGAGCAAAAGGAGTCAAGAGTCATTTGGAGCTACATTCAGGAAGCACAACCATGGATTAAGGATTTACTTTGGACCAGTTTTGAGAGATTCTACACTCAGTTATGATCACCTCGGTTGCCCAGAGATTCATCTCGACCGAGGCGATCCAGAGACGCCGACTCGACCGAGGCGAACACCTAGGACGCGGCGAGAATATTTTATTCTTGGCTGAGATCTTTTAAAATTGGAAAGTGATCTTATATTTTTGGGCTGAGCTTCTGGAAGGAAGGAGATATGCAGAATCATATATTTTACCTATTTTTATGGGAATATATCTTCTTAAGATTTATTATCTTTGGAGGTTTATTTTTCCTATAAAAAGGATTGGATTTTCCACAATTCGAGAACCCCGCTTACACCGAAATACAGGCTGCATACACCCGCTATCAGCGCAGCAGCCGCATCCTACTCCAATTTGGGAGTAGTTGAAGAACCTTTTTGAAGGGTGAAGGAAGATTTGAAGACTATAGCTTTATAGCTTTTTGGAGGGTTTTGTAAGATTGTCTTCAATTCCTTTCCTTGTTGTTTTGTCTTGTTGGATCATTATCCAAGGAACGATTTTTGTGTGATATTTGATTCATTTATTGAAGTGTTTTCATTAAATTCTTCTTTGTTCAAATATTCACCTTCTTCCCATATATTTAATACTTTCATTATGATGATGAGTGGCTAATTTCCTTGTGTGATTCTAGGGTGATTGGCTGAAGGTTGTGGGAAAAACAATGATAGAATGATCTTAATCACAGTAGGACCCTGAAAGTTCGAGTCTTTAACCTTAACCCTAAGCATCTCGTTCAGTCGATGAACATCTCGGCCGGGGTGGAAACTGTCTGACCGAGGTGGCTTATCCGATCCTTAACTGAGAGTTAATGTGTTAGAGTTTGCCAAATCCTATTCTTATTACACCTTTCTGGTTCAAAGCAAGCTTAGGATGAGACTTACCCGGTAATTCCTTAGTTTGTATATCAACGATCATAAGTGTAGGTAATAAAGGCTTGTCCTTTATTGGGGTTTGAGTGTGCTTCCATCCCATCTTTGTGAGTTAGCCTGAGACTTACCCGGTAAAGGTTGATTCTATTCCCTTAGATGGTGTGTTAGTTTGAGGCAATAGTTCTTTATCTTAATTCCTTGAGACTTACCCGGTAATAGGAGTTACGGTTTGGGATTAGTGTGTAGTGAGACTTACCCGGCGATCTACTCCACTTTAGAAACACCTTCCCCACGCAAATATCTCAGCTTTGTCCGCTTATCTATAGATCTTGAGTTGGAACCACAACTAGATGCTTTAATCCCTAGAATTGCATGTTTGCTTATTTGACATCTTATTCATCTTTGATTGTATACTTGCTCTTGTGGTTAGCATCAACACTAGCATACCGTATTGGACTTTGTTTCACTAAGTCCCTGTGATCGACCCCTGGAATTTTCTTGCTTTTACTACGATTGACCCGTACACTGCGGGTTCGCATCCTTGTTTTAAGCTTAAGTCTAGGGTTATAAATTTAAAGCTTGCACACACCGTTTGGAGCGAACAAGTTTTTGGCGCCGTTGCCGGGGACTTGGTCTAGACCGAGCCGGTACGGTTTGCTTTCGGGGCGCTTGCCCCTGTTGCTACTAACTACTCTTTCTATGAGTTTTGTAGTTTTCAGGATTTCTTATGGCTATGTTTGATCCAGCCTGGATAGCAAGACAAAGTGCTAGGGCAGATCATTATGAATACTTGGAGGAGAAGTACTCCTTCTATTGGTTCAACAATGAATGGGAAAGAGAAGAGGCCATTCAACACGAACTTGCAATATGGGATGAACTTAATGTCCCTAAAAAGACTTATGAGCAACCTTTCGAAGACTCTCTCGAATCAAGATTGGAGAAGTTGATGAAGAAGGTGACGGAGCTCAAGGAAAGCACCCTATCCTATGCTAAGCCGGAAGAGGAGCATAAGGAAGTGTTGCACGTTTCGAGCATACCTCCAGTCAAACCAGAAGTTTCTCCTGAAGCTTCTGAGGGAGAAGATGTGGAAGATCTCGATCTGACTGTTGAGACCTCGGTCGAGGTAGAAGAGACCTCGGTCGAGATGATGGAAGAATCTGCAGAACCGGAAGAGGCAGATGCAGAAGACTTTAGCCAAATTACTGAGATTATGGTCAAGGTGGAAGAAAGACCAGCAGAACTGAGAGAGATTTCGTGGGTGGATTATCAACCCAACACGAAACTTGCCTCAAGCTTTGGAGAACTTTGCAAGGTACGTTCTCCTACTTCATTTGAATTCCCTATTAATATTTCTGAATTTTTCAGGAAGGCACCGGAGAGTTGGAGGTCTCTTCCGAAAGAACCTCCTAAGATCAAGATGAAACCTCCCTTGAAACCGTTGGAAGAAGATACTCCTTGGATTATAAGGAGTGGAGTTTGCAAGCACTTCACCTTTAAGACGATGAAGTGTCTTTTGTTCAAGTATGGGGTCCCTCGCATGCTAAGGACCTTGTACCATCCCCATGCTAAAGATGGGGAAGCTACTAGGATTCTCAAGAAGTTGTTTTCTCGATCAAGGAAAGGATGGGACGCAAGGCTAGATTACGTCCCATTGAAGTGCAGGAAGGCTAGAAGGATTCCGGTGAGAATCAAACCGTACAAGCTTGTACGTGGGAGATCTTACCATTTGCCGGTGAAATTAGGAACCGGAACCTTTTTGGAAGAATTTTATGATGGATGTGATGAGCACTCCATGGTGTTCAAGGTACATTGAGTAATTCTATGGAGAATGGTCCAGCTAGCGACCTTAAATCAAGCGCTTCTTGGGAGGCAACCCAAGGTATTGCTTTCTTTCCCGTTTTCTAGTCTAGTTTAGATAGTTTTTGTTTTTGCTTTCCTCTAGACAACAACCAGGTATTCCAAAAGGAAGGATCACAGTTCAGGAGCTACACTAGAAGAACGAAGTTTCGAGAAGTTGAGGAAACGAGCTTTACTGAGATACATCTCGGGGACTGTCAGAACACCTCGACCGAGATGTACTTCGCCAACCGAGATGGTCTTATCTGGGAGCTGTTTCTTACTTCTTCATGCAGTTTAGCTATGTTCGGTGCGTATCCTGTCCTTAGACTTATTTCGACCCACTGGGACAGTGTGTCCCAAGTGTGGGGTGTTTATGTAATATTTCATATTTATGCTTCATTCTGCATTTATATGTTTATCTGAGATTGCATGCATACTTACAGGTTATTTGATTGAGAAAAACGTCGAAACCGAAAAAAAAAATGGTTTTAAAAAAAATTTTTGACCTCGACCGGGACAGTTCTGGCAAAACGAGGTGTTTCACCTCGGTTGAACCAAGAACATCTCGACCGAGGTGGGTTAACTGAGAGTTTTCGAAAACGATTTTTGTGTTACTTATCTGGATATGATCTCGGTGAAGATTTTGTTTACCGACTGGATTTAAATTCTTTATATGCTTGAAATGTTTTATGATATGTTTAAGTTGCTAAATGCTTTGTTTGAAATTATTGGCATGTTTAATACTTTATTTTTATCCAAATTATGTTGAATTTGAAGGTTGACACCGCAGCATAAGTTCTCTCACGTTCTTCTTGGAAAGACCAAGGCAATTCATTCTTCTTCTTCTTCTTCTTGATCATGCTTAGCCCCTCATATACATATTGCCTCCCTTTACCTATCCGGGAATTTGGAAGCAAGCGAAGTGGTGAAAGCAAGTCAAAAGTTGAGAAGTGGCTGAAAGTGAAAGTGTTAGAAAGCAATAATAAGTTTGGGGAAGTCAATCATGAAGATGAGTAACTCGGCACCATTCACATAGCCGGGTGTTTGTGTCTTGCCAAAGTCGGATTGAGCGATATTCCTAACGGGTCATGGTATGTGCATCAAGGGTTTGACGCATCTCAAAGAAATTGATGATTGCGGATTTCCTAGGCTTCGGTTATTGTGCACCTCTGTCCATGCATCCCAAAAAGTAAAGTAAAAAGAAAAAGTGTGAAATAAGCAAAGCTTATTGGTGGAAGATGTTGCAAGTCAAAGTGAAAGTGAAGTTCATCCTTTTCCCGGATTCTAGCACCACATTACCTTACATGCATCCCTACCCTACACGTTTCTTGACCTTTCTTTTGGGAAGCCCTTGAGACCTTGAGCTTGTTGATTGACTTAGCGGTTTAAATCGGATTATACATGATTAATTTTGATAATTATGATTTATTATGCATTCTATGATTTTATGCAAAGATGAACAACTTTCCTATATTTATAAAATGTTTTGATCATATTGAGTTTTTAATTTCCAGGAAGTACTCTCTTAGAGTGATCTATGATAGTTGCACACCATAAAATGTTTTTGAAAGACTTTTTCATTGATTTTCTTGACTTATAATCCATTCTATCTTGATTTCTATATGAGGAACTTGCTTAGGGACAAGCAAGGGCTAAGTATGGGGTATTTTGATAGCATGAATTATAGTCTATATTTTGGGGTTTGTTTAGACGTTTTATCTTTCATAATCTGCATGTTTGTATGTACATTATGTGATTTTACTACCATTTCATCTACCTTTGCGAGAATCGAGGTCTAAACCTAGTTTCGTTGTAATTGCAGGTAATATGGTACGTTTTGCATCAAAAAGGAGCAAAAGGAGTCAAGAGTCATTTGGAGCTACATTCAGGAAGCACAACCATGGATTAAGGATTTACTTTGGACCAGTTTTGAGAGATTCTACACTCAGTTATGATCACCTCGGTTGCCCAGAGATTCATCTCGACCGAGGCGATCCAGAGACGCCGACTCGACCGAGGCGAACACCTAGGACGCGGCGAGAATATTTTATTCTTGGCTGAGATCTTTTAAAATTGGAAAGTGATCTTATATTTTTGGGCTGAGCTTCTGGAAGGAAGGAGATATGCAGAATCATATATTTTACCTATTTTTATGGGAATATATCTTCTTAAGATTTATTATCTTTGGAGGTTTATTTTTCCTATAAAAAGGATTGGATTTTCCACAAATCCGATCATGCTTAGAGGCTGCAAGCCCGCTTACAATCCGATTACAGCTGAGGACACGCAGCATCCTACTCCAATTTGGGAGTTGTTGAAGAACCTTTTTGAAGGGTGAAGGAAGATTTGAAGACTATAGCTTTATAGCTTTTTGGAGGGTTTTGTAAGATTGTCTTCAATTCCTTTCCTTGTTGTTTTGTCTTGTTGGATCATTATCCAAGGAACGATTTTTGTGTGATATTTGATTCATTTATTGAAGTGTTTTCATTAAATTCTTCTTTGTTCAAATATTCACCTTCTTCCCATATATTTAATACTTTCATTATGATGATGAGTGGCTAATTTCCTTGTGTGATTCTAGGGTGATTGGCTGAAGGTTGTGGGAAAAACAATGATAGAATGATCTTAATCACAGTAGGACCCTGAAAGTTCGAGTCTTTAACCTTAACCCTAAGCATCTCGTTCAGTCGATGAACATCTCGGCCGGGGTGGAAACTGGCTGACCGAGGTGGCTTATCCGATCCTTAACTGAGAGTTAATGTGTTAGAGTTTGCCAAATCCTATTCTTATTACACCTTTCTGGTTCAAAGCAAGCTTAGGATGAGACTTACCCGGTAATTCCTTAGTTTGTATACTAACGATCATAAGTGTAGGTAATAAAGGCTTGTCCTTTATTGGGGTTTGAGTGTGCTTCCATCCCATCTTTGTGAGTTAGCCTGAGACTTACCCGGTAAAGGTTGATTCTATTCCCTTAGATGGTGTGTTAGTTTGAGGCAATAGTTCTTTATCTTAATTCCTTGAGACTTACCCGGTAATAGGAGTTACGGTTTGGGATTAGTGTGTAGTGAGACTTACCCGGTGATCTACTCCACTTTAGAAACACCTTCCCCATGCAAAAATCTCAGCTTTGTCCACTTATCTATAGATCTTGAGTTGGAACCACAACTAGATGCTTTAATCCCTAGAATTGCATGTTTGCTTATTTGACATCTTATTCATCTTTGATTGTATACTTGCTCTTGTGGTTAGCATCAACACTAGCATACCGTACTGGACTTTGTTTCACTAAGTCCCTGTGATCGACCCCTGGAATTTTCTTGCTTTTACTACGATTGACCCGTACACTGCGGGTTCGCATCCTTGTTTTAAGCTTAAGTCTAGGGTTATAAATTTAAAGCTTGCACACACCGTTTGGAGCGAACAAGTTTTTGGCGCCGTTGCCGGGGACTTGGTCTAGACCGAGCCGGTGCGGTTTGCTTTCGGGGCGCTTGCCCCTGTTGCTACTAACTACTCTTTCTATGAGTTTTGTAGTTTTCAGGATTTCTGATGGCTATGTTTGATCCAGCCTGGATAGCAAGACAAAGTGCTAGGGCGGATCATTATGAATACTTGGAGGAGAAGTACTCCTTCTATTGGTTCAACAATGAATGGGAAAGAGAAGAAGCCATTCAGCGTGAACTTGTGATATGGGATGAGAAGAATGTCCCTAGAAAGACTCATGAGCAACCTCTTGAAGACTCTCTCGAATCTAGGTTGGAGAAGTTGATGAAGAAGGTGACGGAGCTCAAGGAAAGCACCCTATCCTATGCTAAGCCAGAAGAGGAGCATAAGGAAGTGTTGCACGTTTCGAGCATACCTCCAGTCAAACCAGAAGTTTCCCCTGAAGCTTTTGAGGAAGAAGATGTGGAAGATCTCGATCTGACTGTTGAGACCTCGGTCGAAGTGGAAGCAACCTCGGTCGAGATGAAAGAAGAACCTGCAGAACCGGAAGAGACAGATGCAGAAGACTTTGGCCAAATTACTGAGATTGTGGTCAAGGTGGAAGAAAGACCAGCTGAACTAAGAGAGATTTCGTGTGTGGATCATCGACCCAACATGAAATTTGTCTCAAACCTTGGAGAGCTTTGCAAGGTACATTCTCCTACTTCATTTGAATTCCCTATTAATATTTCTGAATTTTTCAGGAAGGCACCGGAGAGTTGGAGGTCTCTTCCGAAAGAACCTCCTAAGATCAAGATGAAACCTCCCTTGAAACCGTTGGAAGAAGATACTCCTTGGATTATAAGGAGTGGAGTTTGCAAGCACTTCACCTTTAAGACGATGAAGTGTCTTTTGTTCAAGTATGGGGTCCCTCGCATGCTAAGGACCTTGTACCATCCCCATGCTAAAGATGGGGAAGCTACTAGGATTCTCAAGAAGTTGTTTTCTCGATCAAGGAAAGGATGGGACGCAAGGCTAGATTATGTCCCATTGAAGTGCAGGAAGGCTAGAAGGATTCCGGTGAGAATCAAACCGTACAAGCTTGTACGTGGGAGATCTTACCATTTGCCGGTGAAATTAGGAACCGGAACCTTTTTGGAAGAATTTTATGATGGATGTGATGAGCACTCCATGGTGTTCAAGGTACATTGAGTAATTCTATGGAGAAGGGTCCAGCTAGCGACCTTAAACCAAGCGCTTCTTGGGAGGCAATCCAAGGTATTGCTTTCTTCTCCCTTTTCTAGTTTAGTTTAGATAGTTGCTTTGTTTTTGTTTTCCTCTAGACAACAACCAGGTATTCCAAAAGGAAGGATCACAGTTCAGGAGCTACACTAGAAGAACGAAGTTTCGAGAAGTTGAGGAAACGAGCTTTACTGAGATACATCTCGGGGACTGTCAGAACACCTCGACCGAGATGTACTTCGCCAACCGAGATGGTCTTATCTGGGAGCTGTTTCTTACTTCTTCATGCAGTTTAGCTATGTTCGGTGCGTATCCTGTCCTTAGACTTTATTTACACCCACTGGGACAGTGTGTCCCAAGTGTGGGGTGTTTATGTAATATTTCATATTTATGCTTCATTCTGCATTTATATGTTTATCTGAGATTGCATGCATACTTATAGGTTATTTGATTGAGAAAAACGTCGAAACTGAAAGAAAACAGGTTTTAAAAAAAAATTTTTTTTGACCTCGACCGGGACAGTTCTGGCAAAACGAGGTGTTTCACCTCGGTTGAACCAAGAACACCTCGACCGAGGTGGGCTTAACAGAAAGTTTTCGAAAACGATTTTTGTGTTACTTATCTGGATATGATCTCAGTGAAGATTTTGTTTACCGACTGGATTTAAATTCTTTATATGTTTGAAATGTTTTATGATATGTTTAAGTTGCTAAATGCTTTGTTTGAAATTATTGGCATGTTTAATACTTTATTTTTATCCAAATTATGTTGAATTTGAAGGTTGACACCGCAGCATAAGTTCTCTCACGTTCTTCTTGGAAAGACCAAGGCAATTCATTCTTCTTCTTCTTCTTCTTGATCATGCTTAGCCCCTCATATACATTTTGCCTCCCTTTACCTATCCGGGAATTTGGAAGCAAGCGAAGTGGTGAAAGCAAGTCAAAAGTTGAGAAGTGGCTGAAAGTGAAAGTGTTAGAAAGCAATAATAAGTTTGGGGAAGTCAATCATGAAGATGAGTAACTCGGCACCATTCACATAGCCGGGTGTTTGTGTCTTGCCAAAGTCGGATTGAGCGATATTCCTAACGGGTCATGGTATGTGCATCAAGGGTTTGACGCATCTCAAGAAATTGATGATTGCGGATTTCCTAGGCTTCGGTTATTGTGCACCTCTGTCCATGCATCCCAAAAAGTAAAGTAAAAAGAAAAAGTGTGAAATAAGCAAAGCTTATTGGTGAAAGATGTTGCAAGTCAAAGTGAAAGTGAAGTTCATCCTTTTCCCGGATTCTAGCACCACATTACCTTACATGCATCCCTACCCTACACGTTTCTTGACCTTTCTTTTGGGAAGCCCTTGAGACCTTGAGCTTGTTGATTGACTTAGCGGTTTAAATCGGATTATACATGATTAATTTTGATAATTATGATTTATTATGCATTCTATGATTTTATGCAAAGATGAACAACTTTCCTATATTTATAAAATGTTTTGATCATATTGAGTTTTTAATTTCCAGGAAGTACTCTCTTAGAGTGATCTATGATAGTTGCACACCATAAAATATTTTTGAAAGACTTTTTCATTGATTTTCTTGACTTATAATCCATTCTATCTTGATTTCTATATGAGGAACTTGCTTAGGGACAAGCAAGGGCTAAGTATGGGGTATTTTGATAGCATGAATTATAGTCTATATTTTGGGGTTTGTTTAGACGTTTTATCTTTCATAATCTGCATGTTTGTATGTACATTATGTGATTTTACTACCATTTCATCTACCCTTGCGAGAATCGAGGTCTACACCTAGTTTCGTTGTAATTGCAGGTAATATGGTACGTTTTGCATTGAAAAGGAGCAAAAGGAGTCAAGAGTCATTTGGAGCTACATTGAGGAGCAAAAAGGAATCCTTCAGGAAGCATAGCCATGGATTAAAGATTTACTTTGGACCAGTTTTGAGAGATTCTACACTCAGTTATGATCACCTCGGTTGCCCAGAGATTCATCTCGACCGAGGCGATCTAGAGACGCCGACTCGACCGAGGCGAACACCTAGGACGCGGCGAGAATATTTTATTCTTGGCTGAGATCTTTTAAAATTGGAAAGTGATCCTATATTTTTGGGCTGAGCTTCTGGAAGGAAGGAGATATGCAGAATCATATATTTTACCTATATTTATGGGATAATATCTTCTTAAGATTTCTTATCTTTGGAGGGTTATTTTTCCTATAAAAAGGGTTGGATTTTCCACAAATCCAACATCCGCTTACAGTTAGAACATCCCGCATACGACGCAGCAGCCGCATCCTACTCCAATTTGGGAGATTCGAAGAACCTTTTTGAAGGTTGAAGGAAGATTGAAGACTATAGCTTTATAGCTTTTTGGAGGGTTTTGTAAGATTGTCTTCAATTCTTTTCCTTGTTGTCTTGTCTTGTTGGATTATTATCCAAGGAACGATTTTTGTGTGATATTTGATTCAGTTATTGAAGTGTTTTCATTAAATTCTTCTTTGTTCAAATATTCACCTTCTTCCCATATATTTAATACTTTCATTATGATGATGAGTGGCTAATTTCCTTGTGTGATTCTAGGGTGATTGGCTGAAGGTTGTGGGAAAAACAATGATAGAATGATCTTAATCACAGTAGGACCCTGAAAGTTCGAGTCTTTAACCTTAACCCTAAGCATCTCGTTCAGTCGATGAACATCTCGGCCGGGGTGGAAACTGGCTGACCGAGGTGGCTTATCCGATCCTTAACTGAGAGTTAATGTGTTAGAGTTTGCCAAATCCTATTCTTATTACACCTTTCTGGTTCAAAGCAAGCTTAGGATGAGACTTACCCGGTAATTCCTTAGTTTGTATATCAACGATCATAAGTGTAGGTAATAAAGGCTTGTCCTTTATTGGGGTTTGAGTGTGCTTCCATCCCATCTTTGTGAGTTAGCCTGAGACTTACCCGGTAAAGGTTGATTCTATTCCCTTAGATGGTGTGTTAGTTTGAGGCAATAGTTCTTTATCTTAATTCCTTGAGACTTACCCGGTAATAGGAGTTACGGTTTGGGATTAGTGTGTAGTGAGACTTACCCGGCGATCTACTCCACTTTAGAAACACCTTCCCCACGCAAATATCTCAGCTTTGTCCGCTTATCTATAGATCTTGAGTTGGAACCACAACTAGATGCTTTAATCCCTAGAATTGCATGTTTGCTTATTTGACATCTTATTCATCTTTGATTGTATACTTGCTCTTGTGGTTAGCATCAACACTAGCATACCGTATTGGACTTTGTTTCACTAAGTCCCTGTGATCGACCCCTGGAATTTTCTTGCTTTTACTACGATTGACCCGTACACTGCGGGTTCGCATCCTTGTTTTAAGCTTAAGTCTAGGGTTATAAATTTAAAGCTTGCACACACCGTTTGGAGCGAACAAGTTTTTGGCGCCGTTGCCGGGGACTTGGTCTAGACCGAGCCGGTACGGTTTGCTTTCGGGGCGCTTGCCCCTGTTGCTACTAACTACTCTTTCTATGAGTTTTGTAGTTTTCAGGATTTCTTATGGCTATGTTTGATCCAGCCTGGATAGCAAGACAAAGTGCTAGGGCAGATCATTATGAATACTTGGAGGAGAAGTACTCCTTCTATTGGTTCAACAATGAATGGGAAAGAGAAGAGGCCATTCAACACGAACTTGCAATATGGGATGAACTTAATGTCCCTAAAAAGACTTATGAGCAACCTTTCGAAGACTCTCTCGAATCAAGATTGGAGAAGTTGATGAAGAAGGTGACGGAGCTCAAGGAAAGCACCCTATCCTATGCTAAGCCGGAAGAGGAGCATAAGGAAGTGTTGCACGTTTCGAGCATACCTCCAGTCAAACCAGAAGTTTCTCCTGAAGCTTCTGAGGGAGAAGATGTGGAAGATCTCGATCTGACTGTTGAGACCTCGGTCGAGGTAGAAGAGACCTCGGTCGAGATGATGGAAGAATCTGCAGAACCGGAAGAGGCAGATGCAGAAGACTTTAGCCAAATTACTGAGATTATGGTCAAGGTGGAAGAAAGACCAGCAGAACTGAGAGAGATTTCGTGGGTGGATTATCAACCCAACACGAAACTTGCCTCAAGCTTTGGAGAACTTTGCAAGGTACGTTCTCCTACTTCATTTGAATTCCCTATTAATATTTCTGAATTTTTCAGGAATGCACCGGAAAGTTGGAGGTCTCTTCCGAAAGAACCTCCTAAAATCAAGATGAAGTCTTCCTTGAAATTGTTGGAAGAAGAAGCTCCTTGGATTATAAGGAGTGGAGTTTGCAAACACTACACCGCTAAGTCGATGAAGTATCTCTTGTTCAAGTATGGGGTCCCTCGCATGCTCAGGACCCTGTACCATCCCCAAGCTATAGATGGGGAAGCTGCTATGATTCTCGAGAAACTGTTTTCTCGATCAAGGAAAGGATGGGACGCAAGGCTAGATTATGTCCCATTGGAGTGCAGGAAGGCTAGAAGGAATCCGGTGAGAATCAAACCGTACAAGCTTGTACGTGGGAGATCTTACCATTTGCCGGTGAAGTTAGGAACCGGAACCTTCTTGGAAGATTTTTACGGATGTGATGAGCACTCCACGACATTCGAAGTGCATTGAGTAATCCCATGCCGTATGGTCCAGCTAGCGACCTTAAATCAAGCGCTTCTTGGGAGGCAACCCAAGGTATTGCTTTCTTTCCCGTTTTCTAGTCTAGTTTAGATAGTTTTTTGTTTTTGCTTTGCTTTGCTTTGCTTTGTTTTTGGCGTTCTGGACAGATAACAGGAAGGAACACTCCAGGAAAGGGAGAAGTTCGAGATTCTGAGAAGAAAGAGGCACCTCGGTCACTGTCAGAACACCTCGACCGAGTTGATTCTTGAAGCAACCGAGGCGACTAGGGTTTCTGCAGAACCGCCTCGGTCCGTACCACCTCGGTCCAGTCGAGACCATCTCGACCGAGGTGACAGCAGATCCAGTAACAGTATAAAAAGGGGAAAAAATTACTTTTCACTTTTTTACTTCGTTTCGACCGCGGCGCACAGAATCGCCTCGCTCCCTCATTTCTCGCTCGTTTTCGAAGATTTCCGCTTCCAAACCGAGATTAAAGAGTAGAGGAGTCGATTACTACAACAGATCTGCAAGAAATTTGAGCGATTCGACCAAAACGAGGTAAAAACGTTCGAAAACCTAACTCGTTCGTTTTCTGCTATTTGGGCTTTGGTTGCCCTTGTTTCTGTTGAGAAAAGGCATAAGTACCCCTTAGGAAGCAATTGTAGTGATTTTGGGGGGAAAAGAACTGAAAATCAGAGAATAGAAATCGACACTGCTACGCCTCGGTCCGGTCGAACTGCATCTCGACCGAGGTGATTTCTGAGGGTTGTCAGTCAACCGAGGTGGTCTGACAGAGTGTTAGTGAAAATGAGTTCAGATCGCCGATTAGCTTTGAGAGACAGATCCTCACCTTCCCCTTCTCCTTCTTCTTCCCGTCCCTACCGCCCGGTTATCCACGAGAGATGCCGGGTAGATTACGAGAGGATAGCGGGCCGTCCGGTTATCGCACCGCGATTTCTGGAGGTATCCGCTTTTGACTGCCTAGGGTTAGAGGCTGACCTTAGGAGGATGATAGCTACAGTCGGGCTGGATCAGTTTTCTGAGATCCGAGCCCCAGCCTACATAGAGCCGACACTAGAGTTCGTCAGCTCCTTCTCCTACCTACCCACAGAGGGATCTGTGAAGTACCGGCTGATGGGCCGGAACTTCCTGGTCCCATTAGAGATATGGAGAGAGATTTTCAGCTTTCCTACCCCTACCGCTGTAGACTTTCCCTCCCGTTCAGTAGCTAGGGAGTTTTGGGGTCAGATAGCCCACATCACCACTCATGCAGACAGATGGCGCCCTGGAGATTCCAGGGAGAAGGTCATCTTTCACCCAGCCTTCAGACTCGCCCACCGGATATTCAGTGAGATGCTTCTGGCGCGTACTGAGACGCCCCAGAAGATCAGACAGGGGGAGCTCTTCTCTTTATACTGCATGGTCACAGGAGGTTTCCCCGACTTTGGCTTGCTCTTGGCAGAGGATCTGCACAGGATCAAGGCCAAAGGGAAGGGTGATATTTGCTGTGGAGGTCTAGTCACCCACATCGCCACTTACCATGGGATGGACCTCAGCGTGTGCACATTGGCGGCGGCTCCGAAGCCGCTGGGTCTGCAGGAGATGATCACGCGGAGGATTCTAGTTCCCCGTGGGTTGACCACTCCATACGTCGCCATGCCATGGGAGCGGACTGCACCTCAGGGCATCAGATGGTCTGCGCAGTTCTCTGTCTACGACCCACATTTTTGGCAGACAGCATGGGCTCCGCTTATGGAGGATTACAGAGAGGGAGCAGCTGCTGCTGCTGAGGCTGCTGAGGAGGCTGAGGATGAGGATGACGACGACGAGACTGTTGATGAGAGAGGAGGCGGCGTCCCGATGGACACAGGGACAGATACTGCTGGGACGAGCGCGCCTCCCATTATTGATTTAGATGAGGATGAGGAGGACACTGAGCCGGCGCCAGCTGAGACTTCTCCAGTCAGGCCCGCTAGGCGCAGGAGACAGAGAGTTAGGGACAGAGCAGCACACCGACGGATCGACGACCTGACGGATCAGGTTATCGACACTTATGCTGCACTTTCATTGGATATCCGGGAGATGCAGGAGCGGCAGCATCATCAGCACATGATGGCTCAGCTACAGTTCCAGCATGTCATGGGCTATCCCTATGATCCTACTCAGTTCCCCTACATTCCACCACCACCACCGGATCAGGACTTCTGAGGAGCTGCAGGCTTTATTTATTTATTTTTATGCAGTTCGGCTCTTTATCCGGTGAGTCCTCTTTTATTCAGACTTTTATTATACCCACTGGGACAGTGTGTCTCAAGTATGGGGTAGTTGATGTATTACTTGACTTATTTGACTATTCGATGTATTATTTGACCTTTGATGTATTATATCGGATATTTTCATATTTATGCTTCATTCTGCATTTATATGTTTATCTGAGATTGCATGCATACTTACAGGCTATTTGATTGAGAAAAACGTCGAAACCGAAAAAAAAAATGGTTTTAAAAAAAAAAAATAAATTTTCGACCTCGACCGGGACAGTTCTGGCAAAACGAGGTGTTTCACCTCGGTTGAACCAAGAACATCTCGACCGAGGTGGGTTAACTGAGAGTTTTCGAAAACGAATTTTGTGCTACTTATCTGGATATGATCTCAGTGAAGATCTTGTTCACTGACTGATTTTAAATCCTTTATGTGTTTGAAATGTTTTATGATATGTTTAAGTTGCTAAATGCTTTGTTTGAAATTATTGGCATGTTTAATACTTTGTTTTTATCCAAATTATGTTGAATTTGAAGATTGACACCGCAGCATAAGTTCTCTCACGTTCTTCTTGGAAAGACCAAGGCAATTCATTCTTCTTCTTCTTCTTCTTGATCATGCTTAACCCCTCATATACATTTTGCCTCCCTTTACCTATCCGGGAATTTGGAAGCAAGCAAAGTGGTGAAAGCAAGTTAAAGTTGAAGGTGGCTGAAAGTGAAAGTGTTAGAAAGCAATAATAGGTTTGGGGAAGTCAATCATGATGATGAGTAACTCGGCACCATTCACATAGCCGGGTGTTTGTGTCTTGCCAAAGTCGGATTGAGCGATATTCCTAACGGGTCATGGTATGTGCATCAAGGGTTTGATGCATCTCAAGAAATTGATGATTGCGGATTTCCTAGGCTTCGGTTATTGTGCACCTCTATCCATGCATCCCAAAAAGTAAAGTAAAAGAAAAAGTGTGAATAAGCAAAGCTTATTGGTGGAAGATGTTGGAAGTCAAAGTGAAAGTGAAGTTCATCCTTTTCCCGGATTCTAGCACCACATTACCTTACATACATCCCTACCCTTCACATTTCTTGACCTTTTCTTTTGGGAAGCCCTTGAGACCTTGAGCTTGTTGATTGACTTAGCGGTTTAAATCGGATTATACATGATTAATTTTGATAATTATGATTTATTATACATTCTATGATTTTATGCAAAGATGAACAACTTTCCTATATTTATAAAATGTTTTGATCATATTGAGTTTTTAATTTCCAGGAAGTATTCTCTTAGAGTGATCTATGATAGTTTCACACCATAAAATGTTTTTGAAAGACTTTTCACTGATTTTCTTGACTTATAATCCATTCTATCTTGATTTCTATATGAGGAACTTGCTTAGGGACAAGCAAGGGCTAAGTATGGGGTATTTTGATAGCATGAATTATAGTCTATATTTTGGGGTTTGTTTGGACGTTTTATCTTTCATAATCTGCATGTTTGTATGTACATTATGTGATTTTACTTCCATTTCATCTACCTTTGCGAGAATCGAGGTCTACACCTAGTTTCGTTGTAATTGCAGGTAATATGGTACGTTTTGCATCAAAAAGGAGCAAAAGGAGTCAAGAGTCATTTGGAGCTACATTCAGGAAGCACAACCATGGATTAAGGATTTACTTTGGACCAGTTTTGAGAGATTCTACATTCAGTTATGAGTCACCTCGGTTGACCAGAGATTCATCTCGACCGAGGCGATCCAGAGACGCCGACTCGACCGAGGCGAACACCTAGGACGCGGCGAGAATATTTTATTCTTGGCTGAGATCTTTTAAAATTGGAAAGTGATCTTATATTTTTGGGCTGAGCTTCTAGAAGGAAGGAGATATGCAGAATCATATATTTTACCTATATTTATGGGAATATATCTTCTTAAGATTTATTATCTTTGGAGGTTTATTTTTCCTATAAAAAGGATTGGATTTTCCACAAATCCGAGGATGCTTAGAGGCTGCATACACCGCATACGATCTCGATTACAGCAAAGAATACGCAGCAGCCGCATCATACTCCAATTTGGGAGAGAGTTGAAGAACCTTTTTGAAGGTTGAAGGAAGATTTGAAGACTATAGCTTTATAGCTTTTTGGAGGGTTTTGTAAGATTGTCTTCAATTCCTTTCCTTGATTGTCTTGTCTTGTTGGATTATTATCCAAGGAACGATTTTGTGTGATATTTGATTCAGTTATTGGAGTGTTTTCATTAAATTCTTCTTTGTTCAAATATTCACCTTCTTCCCATATATTTAATACTTTCATTATGATGATGAGTGGCTAATTTCCTTGTGTGATTCTAGGGTGATTGGCTGAAGGTTGTGGGAAAAACAATGATAGAATGATCTTAATCACAGTAGGATCCTGAAAGTTCGAGTCTTTAACCTTAACCCTAAGCATCTCGTTCAGTCGATGAACATCTCGGCCGGGGTGGAAACTGGCTGACCGAGGTGGCTTATCCGATCCTTAACTGAGAGTTAATGTGTTAGAGTTTGCCAAATCCTATTCTTATTATACCTTTCTGGTTCAAAGCAAGCTTAGGATGAGACTTACCCGGTAATTCCTTAGTTTGTATACCAACGATCATAAGTGTAGGTAATAAAGGCTTGTCCTTTATTGGGGTTTGAGTGTGCTTCCATCCCATCTATGTGAGTTAGCCTGAGACTTACCCGGTAAAGGTTGATTCTATTCCCTTAGATGGTGTGTTAGTTTGAGGCAATAGTTCTTTATCTTAATTCCTTGAGACTTACCCGGTAATAGGAGTTACGGTTTGGGATTAGTGTGTAGTGAGACTTACCCGGTGATCTACTCCACTTTAGAAACACCTTCCCCACGCAAATATCTCAGCTTTGTCCGCTTATCTATAGATCTTGAGTTGGAACCACAACTAGATGCTTTAATCCCTAGAATTGCATGTTTGCTTATTTGACATCTTATTCATCTTTGATTGTATACTTGCTCTTGTGGTTAGCATCAACACTAGCA